>JAKSZT010001079.1:1810944-1942313 GCA_026826555.1 Tolypeutes matacus | reverse complement strand
TGCATGGGACCGGGGGAGATGGGGATGGAGATTGAAACTAATGGGAGGGGGTCGGATGTAGCTCAACTGGTTGGGCATCCGTCTCCCATATGGAGGGACCCGGGTTCGATCCCCAGGACCTCCTGGTTAAAAAAAAAAAAAAAAAGAAACTAATGGGAATGAGGCGTGCCTGGGATGCCAGGGCCTGCCCCTGAAGGTTTTATAGTGATGTTAAAGAGCTTGGACCCCATCCTGAGGACAGTGGGACCTTTATGTGGCAGTTATGGTAGCCCTGCCCATCAGCTATTCCCTACAGAGTGTCTTTTCAGTGCCACTCTGAAAAGTATAGCGCTCAGAACTGAACGGTCCTCCAGGAAAAGCTTAATTACCACCAGCAGAGGAAGACACCCTCTCACAGTGTCCCTGCCCGAGACCCCTACGAGTACAGTCCAAGGCTTCCAACCCTCCCCTGCCCGCCTCTGCAGACCAGGCTGAAGCGGGCGCTGCACTTCCTCCGGTCGCCAGCAGGTGGCACCACCACCCCAGTGTCCGCTGGGCTCTTCTCCGAGCCATCAAGACTTAACCCGTGCACCAGCTCCCCCGAACTCCCCCAGAAGCTGCAACCGTGGGATCCCCGTTTTCAGAGTGCAATGGGGGACCCTCGGGGTGGAGGTAAGTGATGAACGGTGACGAAGAGGCCAGGAGATGGGGCGAGGCGTGGGGGGTGGGGTGAAAGGGAGAGGACGCAGGAGTTGGGACGGGTGCTGCCCGAACTCCTTGGTCTGATTTACAGTCCGTCCCCCACGCGCCGTTCATTATCTGCCCCACCCCTCGACCCCCACGCAGCCCCGAAAGCGCTGGCGTTGCCTGTTCACCTAACTCTTGCCACTCCCCCTACCCCCCCCCCTTCTTTTTTTTCTTTACCCCTGAAATGGCTTCCTGGTCTGTTTGCTCATTGTTTTTTATTCCTTGTCTGCTCGGCTTTTTTGTTTTGTTTTTGTTTTTTGAGAAACGTTACCCGGGACCCCCTATGTAGGAGGCGGGCACTCAACTGCTGGAGCCACATCTCACCCAACTCTTGGCACCTTAACACCTCCAAGTTCTTGCCACCCTCCCTCTCCCTCTTGCTCCATTAGCATCTCCTCTTATTCTATACCTTGTCCTCCTTCAATTTCCTCTTCTCTCCTTCCCCTTTCCACAGCTTATAAGCCTTTCTATAGTGTGTGCTCATCACCCACCAGATTCTCCCTCGCTCTGAATTGCTCTGTGTTCCTCAAATTCTCCACACTCCTTCCTGCCACCAGACCTTTGCAGAGACTGTTCCCTCTGCCTGGAATACTTTTCCTCACTCATCCCAGGACGAGGTGCTCCCCTCTTTCAACTCAAACATCCCATCCTCCTGGAGCCTCCTTGTGAGCCTGGTCAGCATCCATCCCCACTGGAGGCACTCACAGCCCCCTGCAAATGACCTTCCCAGCTCTGAGTTTAAGTAGATTCAGCATTTTTCCCCTGGGAGTTTGATGTCTGTTTGTTTGATGTTTAAAATCTAGATGTGGAGACGTCTAGATTTTTAACTCCCCAGGGCAGGCATCAGGTCTGCCTTCTTCCCTGGGTAGACCCAGTGACTAGAATGGCATCTGGCATCTAGTAGGTGCTCAATAAACATCTCTTGACTTTCTGCCCCTTCCAGCCCCTAGCCTTCACTCATACATATGCACACACATTTTCTTCTATTTGGTTAGCTCTTGGTTCTTCTCCCACGTGGACACCCGAGTCATGTCCTCCGGGAAGCAGATGACACTGGGCTCCTGCATCTGTTCTTCATTCCCTCTGATCCCCATTGCCCATTCTTTTCACCCCGCCCCCAGGAAACCCTTCTAAGGATTGTCTGTGTGTTCCTCTGAAAGGGGTGCTTTCTGTATCCTCATTTTGTGTAAATGCCATATGCTTTCTATCGCATTCAGTCCCTTAGCCTTCCCGCTCAGCGCTAGGTTTCTAAGGCGCCCCCACGTGGCTGGATATCCATCGGGGCCTCCTCACCACTTATTGATCACCTCCCCAGACTACCTCTAACCCTTCCCCCAAACTTCCCCTTCTGGTCATGCGGGAGAATTTGGAGGGTGATCTATACGCAGGTTGAAATTGCCAGATTATAGGGTCTGTGTTTATATAATGAACCAAAAGTTCCCATATGGTTCCTCCACCCCCGTAACCCTCCCCAACACCTGGCACCCTCCAGCTTGCTAACATTCGCCAGTCTGAGAGGTACAAGATAAGGGCATCTCTCGGATTATTCCCTAGTTACAGGCTCCCCTCCTATCCTTGTCAGCCTCTGGGTTTCCTTGTCAATAAAGCACCTGGTTGTACCTTCTCCCTATTTATATTTCCAGGTATCTGTCTTTTTCTTGTGGATGTGCAGGCGTTCCTTAGATAACTGGTCCCTTGTCCTCTGTGCTTAACACATAGTGGGGGAATCCTGGTTTACAAGTGGACATCCCCCGGCAGAATATCCCTCAAGGGCAGTGACAGGTCTGGGCCATCTCCCAGTCCCCAGCCCCACATCAGGACTGGCCCCCCAGGTCAAGGATGGGAGAGGGGCCACTGTCACCTCTGCAGACCCTCTGGGGCCCATTGTAGCAATCTTCTTAGGAGATGATATGTGTATTTCAGGGGTGCTGCCGCACCTCCGGAGGGGTTCAGAAAGTCTCTTTGGGGTGGGCTCACCAGCATGGGGTTTGAATTTTGAATTTGGGAAATTCTTTCAACCTGCACTCGTTCCATTAATTTTTTTATGGAGCCCTTGCCATGTGCCAGACCCCATGATGGACTCTCAGGGTGCAGCAGTGAACAAGATAAGCCCTCGGCTCTCTGGAACTCACCATCCAGTGAGGTGGCAACTCGCAAAAAGTGAACAAAGAAAATGATTACGGAAGAAAACAAAGTGCTAAAACGTGGACTAACAGAGGATTTTAGCCAGGGTGGCCAGTGGAGGCCACTCTTAGAAAGTGCTGTCTGTTCTGAGAGCCAGCCAGAAAAAGCCAGGGAAACAGCATTCCAGGCTGTAAGTGCAAAGGCCCTGGGGTGAGAATAAGCATGGGTGTGGGTGTGTGTGGGTGTTTGATGGAGGAACAGAAAGAAGGTCATTGGAGTTGGAGACTAGGTGCGGGGTAGGGGTGAGCAAGGCATTGAGGGAGTAGTCAGGGGTAGGGCCAGGTTGTATCTGGGTGGGTCATGGTTCTGGGCTTGGGGTTGGTGTTTAAGGCGGGCAGCAGGCAATGTGGCCTCCAAATGTGGTGGTGCAAGGGGGCACTGGGCCCCAGATGCTATGAAACTGGCTCTGGGGAGGCCTAAGGGGATTTGGGCCAGGCAGCCCCAGATAGTTTTCTTCCCTTTTTTTTTTTTTCGTGAGAAAGATTTTCAATTTTTGGGAATAGGTAATGCAGGTACAAAAGTCAAAAGACACGAAGGCACGTGCAGTGGAAAGTCCTCTCCCTCCTTTACTCCCAGTCACTTTGTCCCCCTCCCTGGAAGTAACCCTTGTCACACCTGCCTCCTGCTCCCAAGCTAATATATCCAACCCTGTGCAGACATTTCACAGAGATGGTAACACCCTGTACACACTGCTTTATGCCTTGAATTTTCCACCCAGCTGCATCAGTTGAGGTATTTCCTGATCAGTCCACTGAGAGCAGCTCCAGAGCTCTCTAGAAGGCTGTAGAGCTATGCTGTCCAATGCATGGCTCTTTAAATTAATTAAAATAAAATAAATCAATTCCTCCATCCCCCGAGCCACATTTCAAGGGTTCAATAGCCACACATGGCTAGTGGTTGTCATCTTGGATGTAGAACCATCATTTCAGAAAGTTCTATTGGACAGTCCTACTCTAGAGTAATTCAACCATGTGAACACACCTTCCTTATCTTTAACCTGTCTTCAGAAGTTGCTTGGAAGAGGCCCTTCAGCTGCGTAGGTGAAATCCTACTTAGCTCTGGCAGTGGATCCCTCAGCAATGATCAAATCAGGCAGCCAGGGTCTGAGAGCTGCCCCTTTTTAAAGGTGCTCAGCTGTCCAGTCTGGGTGTCTATGTCCCAGTCCTGCCAGGAAAGAAGACTAGGACCCCTGATTTCTTAGGGGGCCTCAGCTGTTGAAGGAAATCCCTCTAGAAGTATAGCCTTACTGTCACCCTTGCTCAGGCCATTGTGTCATTTGCACCTGCCCTGGGTGGTGCAGAGAGAGAGATAAAGGGGTCATTTCAGTTGTGCATAGAGATGACTGCCCTATTCTGTGCCATGAGGACAGGGCAGGCTTCCTGGAAGAGGAGAGAAATGAAACAGCCCTGAAGGATGTTCAAGGGTGGCCCAGAGGTGTGAGAGCTGCAAGGTGCCCACGGCCATATCCCCTCAGGGCCCGGATGGTGAGGTCAGAGGGGCAGGGGCAAGCTGTGCCCCGCATACCAGCGCCGGGGACGTGAGCCTGGTACCAGGGAGCCCGGAAGGAGCTGATGCCCTGGAATGTGGACGTGGGGAAAGGCTGGGTGAGTTCAGCTGTTGGCGATTTCACGCCTCTCTCTTCGGCTGCTTCTTGGGGACAGGACCCAGCCGTCAGGCCCAGGTGCCACCAGAGGTCAGATTTCGGTAGCCAGGAGAATAAAAGGAGATTTCCTCTGGAGGGGAGCCTTCTTCCCGCAGAGAGAGCTGCAGCTGCTTCATATGCATACTCCAGGATTAGGCCAAATCCTATGGCAGGTGGAGGAGCGAGAGGGAAGGCGTCCAATTTAGGGTTCCGGGAGGGTGGGCAGTGGAGGGCCAGAGTGTGCAAAGGCACACACGTGTGCACACCTGAGTGTGTCTGTACCTGGGAATGGGTCCCCTTTATTCCTTTAGTCATCCAGCACTTTACTGGGGTGGGGTTGGGGGGAGCAGGACAATAACAGTTGGACTGGATCCAGAGCTACACAAGCATGTTGGGGCAGGGGGAGCCTCTGCAAGAAGACTCTGAAAATGGGGACAGTTCCTCCCCAGGAAGGAGAGAAGTGGGAGCAAGACGGAGGTTGCTTCCCATTAAAAACCTTTTTGGGGGGTCGGATGTAGCTCAACTGGTTGGGCGTCCATCTCCCATATGGAGGGACCTGGGTTTGATTCCCGGGACCTTCCAGTAAAAAAACAACAACAACACCTTTTTGTACCGTTGGAGGGTGATTTTCTGTGTGTGTGTGTGTGTGTGTTTAGGAGGTACCAGGGAGTGAACCCGGGACCTTGTACATGTGAAGCAGGCACTCAACCACTGAGCTCCACTAGCTCCACTGGAGGGTGTTTTTTTTTTTTTTGTTTATTTAAACCTTAAATCATGTGCATAGAGTGACTTTTTTTTTTTTTTTTTTTTAAGATTTATTTATTTATTTATTCATTTATCCCCCCCTTGCTGCCTGCGCTCACCAGGTCAGCCAACCACGCCATGCGGGCGGGCCTGCCCTCACCAGGAGGCCCCGGGAACCGAACCCAGGGGCCCCCCATATGGTAAACGGGAGCCCTACTGATTGAGCCACAGCCGCTTCCCTATAGAGTGACTTTTAAAAACTATGGGTTCTCAGGGTGGCCCCCAAATTAGCAAAATGGGCATTCCCTGGGAACTTGTTTGAAATGTAAATCTCAGGCTTTACCTCAGACTCAAACTCTGGGGTGGGGCCCAACTATCCACACCCTCCAGGTGATTCTGAGGTAAGCTAAAGTTTCAGAATTACTGATTTAAAAACTGTGTTGGGAAGCGGATGTGGCTCAAGTGATAGAGCTCCTGCCTGTCTACTACATGGGAGGCCCCAGGTTCAGTTCCCTGTGCTTCATAAAGAAGATGAGCAAGACAGCACGCTGACATGAGGGGCAGGTATGGCGAGCTGATGCAACAAGATGACGCAACAAGAGACACAAGGAGGAAAACATAATGAGAGGGAAACGGATGTGGCTCAAGCGATTGAGCTCCCACCTAACACATGGGAGGTCCGTGGTTCGATTCCCAGTGCCTCCTAAAGAAGACGAGTGAGCTGACATGATGGGCAGGCTAGGTGAGCTGATACAACAAGATGATGCAACACAAGACACAAAGAAAAAACATAATGAGAGACACAACAAAGCAGGGAGTGGAGGTGGCTCAGGTGATTAAGAGCCTCCCTCCCACATTGGAGGTCCTGGGTTTGGTTTCTGGTTCCTCTTGAAAAGAAGACTGGCAGACACAGCATAATGCAAACAACAAGAGAGTGGGGAGAAATAAATAAATAAATAAATAAATAAATAAATAAATAAATAAATAAAAACAAGCTGTCCTAAAAATAAAACAGAAGTGGGGAGCAGATGTGACTCAAGCAGCTGAGTGCCCGCCTCCCACATGGGAAGGCCTGGGTTCGTTTCCCGGTGCCTCCTGAAAAAAAAAAACCAACCAACAACAAGCAAACTAACGAAAAAACCAACTCACATGAGTTCCCTGGCTCAATCTCTGGTCCCAGTCCCTCAAAAAAAAAAAAAAAAAAAAAAGTGGGTGCTTGCTTCTTAGTACTCACAGTTTGGGGAAGAAAATTGTTTAACCCTTCTTTACAGCTGTGAGAACCTCTGAAGTGGGGGTGGAGGTGGGGGATGGGTGACCTGGAAGGGGCCCTGGCCTGGAATGGAGGTCCAAGGGAGGCTGCCCAAGAAATGAGGTTTGAGTAGGATCCAAAATGTGAGTAGGGTTTGCCCAGGTGGAAGAAGTGTCCGTGCAAAGGCTCTGAGGTGGCGGGAATTGAAAGCCATAAGGCTGGAATAGAAAGCACAGGGCATGAATGTCCATCCCTCCATGCATGTGGACATCCCATTAACAGCCGTCCTCTGCTTTGCACAAGCTCAGAGCCTCTCCTGCTCTTTGGAACTGTCAGGGATGTGGGGATGAAATCTTCAGTGAGCTCTGTGTTTTTGTCCCATCTCATGAGGCCCCATGTCACTGGCTAGGAAGCTGCTAAAACCTTGGCAGCCTTAGGGTGCCTGGCCCCAGCCTTGCCACATGCTGTCCGGAAGGTGGGGAGATGAGTGGGACTTGGAACTGCAAAGCTTGCACCAGGGAATTAGCAGCATCTGTCTCATTTCTGACATGGGACATCAGGAATGTGGGATGGACCCCAGAAAGCACGTGCTGCCAGGGATGCTGGGCAGGGGTGCAGGGGTGGTGGTGGCAGTTGAGCCCCTCCTGGCTCCTGAGACCTAGCAAGCAGCAGCTGCCCCTGTCAATCTGAGCAACCTGGCTCTGGACTCTGATGTGTGCCAGGACCTGCTGGGAACCTGCGGGTTCCGCCTGGTCCCTTCTTGTGATGACACCAGACTCATCATATTCTTCGGTTTCTCCATCATTAAAATGGGAAGAATATTCTTGTCTGGTGAGGCTGCAGTGAGAGAGAGAGCCAGTGGGTGGCCGAGCCTGGCATTGCAGTGGGCTTCTGGATGGGATGCGGGAAATGGGGGGCCTGATTCCTCATTTCTTATTCATAGACACTTACTCTCACCTGTCACCCCTTTCTTTCTCCGGGGGTGGGGTTCTGAGGGCCCCAACTTGCCCCACTCATGGCCAGGCTGATGAAGGACAAAGTCATTGGCCAGTGACCTCCAAGGAGAGATGAAGTTGGGGAGTGGGGCTGAGTCAGAAAGTTTGGGGGCACCAGGGAGCCAGTGGGGGTTCTTGAGTACAGGAGCTGTACAAACCAAGAGCTGCTTTTGGAAGCTCTCTGCAGGGTAATGGGAGGCAAAGGGGTACAGGAGAAGAACCTGGAGCGGGCAGAGGCAGGCACTCAGTGATGTTGCAAAGGACTGAGTACCAGTTCCCAGGGAAACGCTGAGGCAGAACACGTGTGCTCTGCCTTGAGCCCCACCCCAGGCACATGCACATCCTAAACCCTCAGGGGTAGACAGGCCAGGAGCATCCTACTCAGAACACTGGCCTCAGGCACTGCTGCTGGACTCTGGGAGTGGCAGGATCTGTACCTCCTGGCTCCACGCCAGGAGCGACTTTCCTGAGGCAGAGGAGGCATGTCAGGGACAACGCCCCTGTTTTTGGCCTGGTGCCTTCTCTAAGATGGGTGTCCTGGAGGAAGTGCAGTTGGGGAGGGCAGACGAGTTGTTCAGTTTGGGACATGGTGAGTCAAACAGAGCCTGATGGGGTGGGGAAGGGGAGACCCAGAGAAGGGAAGAAGAGAGGCATGGTCACGAGATGCCTCTGTCTTCCAGGGTAGCCCCAGCCCCCAAATCTTATGTCCAGTTCCTTGCAACCTTATGTGTAATTTCAGCCACCATCCCCTGGGAGCTCCTGGGGGCAATCCTGCAACTTCTGCAAATCATCTGTTCTGGCTGGGTGGCTTTGTGCCAGGCCTGGGGCCTGCAGGCATAGGGCAGAAGAGTGCACCAAGCACTGCGTCAGGCACCACGGGCTGGGTATCGCCAAATTTTGGAGCTGGGGAGTAGCAGTAACTGTCAGGGTGAAGGTGGGGAAGGTTCCAGGCTCAGGGCCCTGGAAAACTGATCCCCCTGAGAGGACGTCTGAGAACAGAGCCGTGACAGCCTCCCCAGCAAAGGATTGAGCAGGCAGGGACAGCTGCAGCCCAGCCGGGTGGCTCCCAGCTGCTGCCCAGGAGGCTGGCCAGGGTGGGGGCGACACAGCCCCCACAAGCCCCCCCCACCAGCCAGCAGAGCGTGGGAGCGGGCAGCAGCCTCGAGGCTGGGTTTCAGGCTTTCACACTGTATTCATGGTCAGCTTGGCTAATGCCGAGCAGATGGGGGAGGGGGGCCACCACCTCCCACAGGGACGGCCACAGTGCACGCCTGCACGCACACGCGTGTGTGGAAGACATGGGAACCCCGCCCCGTGAAGGGTGTGGTGTCAACTCCTCCGCCCATTAATAACATGCACCAATCACACACACAAGATGGAGCTGGCAGGACAGACAGACAGGACCGAGATAGATATATCTACCTCGGGGCAGCTGGAGGTGGATGGAAACCTGGGGCTTGGCAAAGCCCTGGGTCTGTGGGGCCCAGGCCCTACTCCTGGTTTGGGAATCCCTCCAGCCTCC
This sequence comes from Tolypeutes matacus, assembly GCA_026826555.1. NCBI lineage: Eukaryota > Metazoa > Chordata > Mammalia > Cingulata > Chlamyphoridae > Tolypeutes > Tolypeutes matacus. The sequence continues at coordinate 1,933,251 of JAKSZT010001079.1, read as the reverse complement.
TCCCCCTCCATCCGCCTCAGGGAAGACAGGCACACAGAGGTCTATTTCAACAACAACAAAAATAATTTATAAAAAAGGCCATTTGCTTCTTTGTTTTTTGCAGGCTTCCAGCCTCTCGGCTAGGGGTATGGGGGCCAGTGCTCCTTTTTTCAAGATGCTGGGACAAGAAGCAGAGGGAAGAGGGAGGCCTAGGGACATGGAACTCTCTGTTGGAAGGGTGTAGGAAAGCAGGGAGGTTTAGGACAGCTCTGCAGTCAGGCCCTTTCAAAGCCCTAGGATGGGGACTGGGTGCCAAGGTCCAGGAGGTCATGAGCAGAACCCAAAAAAGCCAGGCCATTGGAATGCTGCCAGGCCCCCAACTCAAAGGGAAAGGGCAGGGTCTTGAGACTGGGAGGGGTTGAACTCTGGGTTGGGAACTCCAAGCCAGAGCAAAGAAGTCTCATCTAGGGGCCCTAGCACCAAAGACAGACCTCCCAAAGTGGAACCAGGGATCTGGGACAACAGAGGTGAGGGCCTGGGGCTGCCAAGGTCAAGGACTGCACCAGGTTGTGGCTAAGCTGGGAGGTCCGAGGCTGCCGGCCAGCCTGCCTGCACCACCTCGTGGCCCTGTTCAAGTCTGCAGGCCGGGGAAGGGAAAGGAGCTGGGCCCCTGGAGCAGGGGGTCGTGGCTGAAGACAGAGTCGATGGAGGAGCAGGTGCTGCTGGCATCCTCACCGGCGGGGGAGTAGGGCCCAAAGGTCAGGCGGAGGTCGAGATACTGCGGGGGAACCGGATGCCACAGGTCCAGGTGGTCAGATGGGAGGAGGCCCAGAGGGGAGTGGGAGGAGGAGGGCAGTTTCGAGGGAGGTCATGGGACAGGAAGGGAAGCAGTACCTCCTCAGAAACAGCTAGCAGCACCTTGTCCAGTGCCTCCACCAGCTGCTTGAAAGTGGGTCTCTGGGAGGGCACGGCGTGCCAACACTCACGCATCAGCCCGTACCTGGGACAGGCAGGTAGAGGGTCAGGAGGGGCTTCGGGCTGCAGGGGAAACAGCACTGTGGGGTCCCTGGGAGAGGAAGTCACAGCCTCCGGGTGGGGGTTAGATAAGGGGGTTGGTGGGCCTTTGAGTGGATGTGTGCAGAAGCCAGGTCAAGGCCACTGGGCTAGGCAGAGAAGAGGGTGGAGGCAGGGGGGGCGAGAGTTTAGTGCTGTCCACGCAGCCAGCACTGACCTAGACCCAGGGTCAAAACCAAAGGCTAAGGTCCAAGCGGAGGAGGACTGGGAAGTGGGGATGGGGGGTGGGGCCTCACAGTTCTGGGGGGCACTGTGGGGGCCGGTCCATGCGGTGCCCCTCCCGCAGCAGAGAGAACAGCTCTTCCACCGGGATGCCGGGGTACGGGGAGCCCCCAAGGGTGAAGATCTCCCACAGCAGGATCCCGAACGACCACCTGGGAGCAAGGCCAGGCTCAGCAGGGTGCAACTGGGAGGGGGACCCTGCAGCCATGCTTTTCCATGGTGGATGGGAAATGGGGCTTCTCTTGGGGTCTGGTCCCTCTTGTCAGAAGGAGCCCTGGAGTGCAGAACCCCGGGGGCTGTGTGACCCTGGGCAAGTGCCTGACCCTTTCTGTGCCATTGGACAGAGCTGAAAGTCTGCTCACTGGCAGACACCCCAGTCCCCCGGCTGCCAGGACTCACACATCACTCTGGTGTGTGTAGACACGGTCAAACAAGGCCTCAGGCGCCATCCACTTGACTGGCAGGCGGCCCTGGAGGGGAGAGGAAGGGGCATCGGGGCTAGCTAGCTGCCTGCCACCCCCAGGACCTGCCCTGTCCTTACATCTCCCCACCACCACCACCACTGGTCCCCTCCAGCTCTGCCCATCCTCCCTCACGTTGCTGGTTTTCTTGTAGTAGTCAATGTGATGGATGCCACGGGCCAGCCCAAAGTCAGCAATTTTCATCACATTGTCTTCTGTCACCAGCACGTTGCGGGCAGCCAGGTCCCGGTGGATGCACTAAGGGAGGTGGGGTGGGGACAGGAAGGGGACTTAGGCTCACTGGGACCCAAAGCTGGGAGCTGTGTACACACCACACACCCATTTTACAGAGGAGGAAGGTGAGGTTCTGGGAGGGGAAACTTAAGCTGCCCAGTCTCAGGGCTCACACCCTTTCCCCTGAATTGCCTCTTCCTTAGCCCTGCTTATGGGTTAGGCATTGATGGGGGCATTCATGGCAACTGTGTCCAGAGCAGTGAGGGAAGGCCTCAGGGCCATTTAAACGGGGTGATGGAAAGGGGGAGAGAGGGAGGAGGTGGGGGTGGCCTACTGCCCCCTACCTTCCGTGACTCCAGATACTGCATGCCTCGGGCCACCTGGTAGGCACAGGAGACCAGGGCAGGGAAAGAGAGCGGGCCCTCGCTGCTCCGAGGCCCGTCGGGGCTGAGATCAGGACCTGGAGGGCGCCGGGCCCGCAGGAATTCCCGCAGGTTTCCCTTGGCAGCACACTCCACTATCACGTACAAAGGCCCTGCGGGGGTCAGGCCAGGGGAAGAGAGAGGCCACTGAGGCCACGGTTCCACGCCCCAGCTGCCCAGGCCCCTAGCCTGCGCCTGACCCACCTTCCTGGGTGCAGACACCCAGCAGGTTGATGATGTTCTTATGTCGACCGATCAGCTTCATCACCTCCATCTCAGAGACCAGGTCGGCCAAGTCCTTGTCAGAGGCGTTATCTGCACGGGGGACGGTGGGGCTGAAGGAGCGGCTTTCCAGCTACACAGGAAGGCAGCATGGGCCGGGGGCACAACAAGCACCACAGGATGGGTGAGGTCTGGGGCTGAATTCCCAAGAGGCTGTGTGGCCTCGAGAAAGTCTCCCAACCTCTCTGAACCTCAGCGTTCTCTCCTGGGAAATGGACAGTGACTTGTGCCCTACCTCTCCTGGCAGTTCTGAGGATCTAAAAGAAGTGGGCCTTCTAGTGAGCAGGGCCAGAAAACAGGAGAGAGTGGGGGGAGCCCCAAACAGGAAGGAGGCTTCCATCTGGAGGAGTTGGCCTTAGTCCCTGAACTGGGCTAGAGCTCCTGGGGGTGGGAAGCAGGCTGGCGCCCTGAGGTCTGACCAGGGACTGGCATCCATCTGGCCTGGGAACTCAGGGAGCCACCAGCGGGGCCCAGCTCGGGGAGGCCGTGAAGAAGGCTGCGGACCAAGGGCCAGCACCCTAGGCTGCCCTGGGGCTCTGAGCCAGATGTACACCTCCCCCTCCCCGGACCTCGCTATGCACATTTCTCAATCCCTGCCTCCCAGAAAGTGCCAGGTGGTCCCAGCTGTGCAGAGAGGAGGGAGAGAACAGGACAGCAGCTTGGAGCACGCTTGCCAAGGGAGCTGGGGGACAGTGGCGAGAGGCCCCAAAGGCACGAGGTCCTGAGATTGTCCTGCAGAGCATCCTGGGGCTTGCTAGGGTCTGAGACTGAATTTAAGCTGTCCTCCCAGGGGCACAGACTGGGGGCTCCCAGGGATGAGGTAGAAGGCTTGTGAGGCCAAAAGATGTGAGAACAAGGCTGATGTGGGGCCAAGACTGAGGGGGGGCTAGAACCCGTCCCCCCAAATCTTCTCAGTCCTCATCCCCATAATAGTCAAGGCAGGCTTACTGAGCCCTGATGACGCACTAGGTACTTTCCAGGAACCTCGGGCTGTGAGGTAGGGACTATTACTTATTCCATGTTACATGTGAGGAAACTGAGGCTCAGAAGGGACTTGCCAGGGTCGGTAGCAGAGTTGGCCAGAGGTGGGGTCCTGCAATCCCCCTCACACTCCCAGGTGCCCACCTGGTAGCCCTATGAGCCTCTTCTGCTAGTCCTAGTGGCCCAGCGCCTCCACAGGCGGCCACACTCACCTTTGAGCATCTTGACGGCCACGGTGCTGCCTCGGTCAGGCAGGGCAGGGTCCATGCCGAAGGCTTCTGCCCGCACCACCTGCCCAAAGCAGCCCTCACCCAGCGGCTTCCCAAGCACCAGCCTGGAGATCAAGAAAGCTGAGACCTGAGAACAGACACCTCGGACTCCTGGGCATCTTTCCAGTAGAGGGCGGATCCCTGTGTGGAGCCTATATTCCCAACCCCACTCCAGCACAGTGTACCTGTCCCGGGGGAACTCCCACAGTGGGTCCAGAGGGAGGTCTAGACTCACGAGGCCAGCAAGCAAGGGGGGGCCGCTGGAGGACAGACGGACGCCCCGCACCAGGGACGAGCTTGACTTGCCCGAGGAACCGGACTCCAAGGAGAACTGCAAAGTGGGGAGGCAGACTGTGCTTGCCGAATTTGGGCTGGTGCAGGAAGGCAGGCTGAGGGTCTCTTTGGGGGACTGGGGTTTGTGGGAATAGTACCTGTCGGGCCAGAGGGAAGCGGGACAGCTTCTGCACAGTAGCAGGCTGGCGCGCGGCCTGGCCATACAGCACCTGCCTGCGATACAGCCCCGCCAGCAGCAGGAACACCGCCAAAGCCAGGGAGCCCGATATGTAAAGGATGATGTCCGTGTACCTGGCCTCGGGAGCCACTGCCGTCCATGCGAGGTCCTCCTCTACCCTCGCGGGTGGACACACACACAGACAGACAAACTAAGTGACCAGCGGCCTGACCAGCCAGCCCCATCCTTGTTAACTGAGATACTCACAGCTCCTAATACATGGCATGCACACACAGAGAAAGCTACACTTACACCCTGTGGACACTGGACATGCCCAGAGGGATTGCCACAGATAGAATCCAACACAGGAATACACACGCCATGTCCGAAACCCAGACCCCACATGCTAGATCCCACTGCCCTGCATATAAGCTGACCCAGAGTGGGCTCCCGTAGCCTCTCCTTGTCCCCCCCGACCCCCCAGTGCCCACCTGGCAGCACAGTGAGCCAGGCCGACTGGTAGGAGAGGCCGATGGAATTGCCCGCCAGGCAGGTGTACTCGCCTGCGTCCTCGGCCGATACGTTCCGTAGGTACAGGACCTCCACCTCTGAGCTATTGATATCTGCTGTCTGGGAGCAGGGGACACACTTCAGGGGTCACCCCACGGCCGGAAGGGGAGCCAGGGGCACCCCCAGGGTAGGAGAAGGGTAGGAGCTGGACCTTCAGGACTTGCACGTAGGGGAAGCCGTCAGCCCCGAAGCTGCTGCCGTTGATGACAAGGTGTTTCAGCCACTGGATGTGGGGCTGGGCGTCGCTGTACACTTTGCACAGTAGTTCTACGTCGCTGCCTGCCACGGCTGTGGTGTTGGCTGGGAGCCCTGCCTGCAGGATGGGCCGGTGCGGGGACCGCTCTGGGGGCCGGGCCGGGCCGTCAACCCTGACCAGTGGCATCCACAGAGGCACCCTATTCACCTCCCTCCAGCCTCCCCCCAGCTTGAATGGAGGGACCTTCCCGACATGCAACTCGAATCTTGTCCACCCCCTTGCTTAAACATTCCATAGCTCCCCATTACCCTGGAGGTAAAGGCCAACTTCTCAGTCTAGCCTTTAAACCACCTCCCCCTTAGATGCCATACCCCAGACACACACACCTCCTTGCAAATGCATTGTACAATTCACGTTGGGTGCCTGCCCTCAACCTGGCACTTGATACCTTTCTCAGCAGACCCCTGCGCTTTAAGCCCACACTGCCCCCTGTGTTTCCCTCTGACCCATCTGGTCACTCTCAGTTGCGTTAATCAGTGAAGACTGAGTCCATCCTGCCAATTTGGCAGGACTGAGCCCAAGACAGGCCAGGGCCACCTGCCACTCCTACCCCGTCTTCCCTGCCCATCCGCTCACCCAGCACATCTAGCAGGTAGCTGTAGCGGATGCTGCCCACGGAGTTCTCCACAAGGCAGGTGTATGTGCCACGGTCTGAAGGCACCACACTCTCCATCACCAGGCTCCAGTGCTGGTGGCGCAGCTGAGGGCAGGGGAAGTGTTCATGAGGGGCCAGGGGATCAGGCACATTCAGGGGCATTGGGAGGCTACATCCTGTCCTCAGGGCTCTTCTCAAGCTCTCCAGGCCCCAGTGAAGCCAGGCCAATACCAGGGACTTGAAACAAAGGGGTCGGTTCCAAGAATGTAGGGCCCTGGGTTTGAGTCTTTTTGAGTTTTATCTCTCCCTCACTGTGCAACTTTGAGCCAGTCTTTGACCTCTCTGACCTTCAGCTTCCTCACTAGAATCTGGAGCCAACCCTGCAGGGTCTCATTAAGAGAATGAGAGCTGGGAAAGTGTCTTGATACCTATCAGACAAATGGAAGTCATTAAGGCCGACAGGTTAAGTCACTTGCCAGGGCCCCAGTCCACTGTCTTGGGCTCTTTCTGGGGCCCCACAGCTGCCTTTGCCACTAGAGAAGGAACTGTGGGTCTGAGTTCTAGGTATGAGGGGCACAGGTGGGAAGCTGGAAATGAGGGAGCAGGTGGTCTTGGAAGCTGGAGGCTCACCCGAATGCCTCCAATGCGCTGCTCCCCATGGAAGTCCTGTCCGTCCTTGAGCCAGCGGATGTTGGGTGTGGGGTTGCCTGCAGCCGGGCAGCGGAATTTGACGGTGTTCCCTGCAGGCACCGCATGCAGTTTCTTCTCCATGCGCTGGGGATGCGTCCAGTAGGGCGCTGGAGGGGAAGGGAGGGAGGGCTTAGTGCTCCCAGGATGGCCACCTGCATCCACACAGATCTCTAAACAGTGATCACGTGGGGCGGTGGAGACAAAGTCCTTGGGGACTCGTACTAACCTTGCTGGGGGTACTCGTGCCCATCCGAGAGGCCCCTGAGTACGCTGGGGTCCTCATCGTCATTGCTGGAGGTCAAGGGGTCTAGGTCACGGACAGAGGGAGGCGCCTGAGGTTCAGGAGGGGAGGGTGCGTCTCTCTCCCTCAGGCAGCACTTACCCCACCCCCCGACCCTCTTACCAGCCACAGCTAAGGTGAGATTGTGCAGGACCAGCATGGAGCCTCGTGCCAGGCAGAGGTAGCGGCCGGCATCCTTGGGGAGGAAGCTGGCAATCTCCAAGCGGCCCCTCCAGCTCCGAACCCGGCCAGCAGCTGCCAGGCGAATACCCTCCTGGTACCAGTGGCCGCCACGCTCGGCCCACCCACAGCAGAGCTGCACGGGTTGTCCGAGGGCCACGGTCAGCTCCTGCTCCTGCCGCTCTGGGCCAGGGGCCAGGCAGGGCTCTGTGGGTCGAGGTCAGAGGTCAGTGAGTCCCATGGCCCCGGCGGAGCCAGCACGGAGAACATGCTGCACACGCGGGCGCCTCGCAACCTGTGCTGGACCCGCCGCCACCGACCCTCGATGCACTTTGCGCGTGCGCACACAGCCGCATGCTACAGATGCCACGCGCAGGGCCAACGCCACGCCTCTGGGACTACGTCACTCCCACACCACACATCCCGTGCATGCTGGACATGCGTCTGACCCAGACATACCCACGGCACAGGCTGGAGATGCCACACGTGGGGCACACATCACACCTCCGGGGCCCATCACGCTCACACTGCATCTACCACACATGCTGTCTGGGCCTCCCAAGCCCTCTGCACAAAACACACACACACACACACACACACACACTCAGCCAAGGGGCTCACCACCAACTCACAGCGCTTCCCCCTGCAAAGCCAGTCCTCTCTCCCGGACACAGAGATAGGCCAACACTTGCTGGGAGCCAGATACTGAGTCTCAACGGCTGGGTCCTGCCCTGCCGCCACCCCAGCCAGACCAGGGCCAAGATCCTCTCCCACCTATCTCAGCCAGCCGCCCCCTCCTGCTATTTCCACCCCCAGCCGCTCTCTCCCACTTGAAGGGCCATCATACCCAGCTCCACTTCCTCAGAGGCTTCCAGGGACAAGGCTGGGGCCCTGGGCGCCCCCAGCAGGACCCCCAAAAGGGTCAACAGCAGCTTCATCTCCTTCCTGCTGCTCACCAGGGTTTCCCACCGACTGCCTTCCTGAAACAGGGAGGGAGAAAAGCTCCTGCTACGCGCCCACCTGGACCACCTGGACCCTCCATTTTGCAGAAGAGGAAACCGAGGTAGGACTCAGTCATCAGACTCATCCAAGCCCCTGGCCAGGCAGCAGCAGGGCAGAGGATAGAACCGTGTCTGCTGTGGCCAGAGCTCAAAGGCCTCCCCACCTCAGGGTGGGCAGGGGGGCTGGGCTGGTTTTCCTGCTCTCCTCTGGGTCCTGCTGAGACCTTGGCAGGAGCTCACAGAAAAGGGCAGTTGGGGGGATTCTTTCCTTGGAGGGATGCGGAGAACAGCGACACACCTTCTGCTCGCTCTCAGCACACATAATTTATTTTTTGCTGAATCAATGAATTTACTGCTGAAGAGTCAAAAAAAAAAAAAAAAAAAATCTGAAATATAGTTTCAGGCCAAACTTCAGCATTTGGCAGTTATCTGATCTGACCCCCACTCCTTATGGTACTGCTGACATTTCCGGGACCTGCTTTGGATACCTCTAGTGGCAGCACATTCCATGTCAAGCAGCAAGGTCTTCCTTATTTGAACCAGAGTTGTCCCTCCCCCATACCACCCCCCATAACTCCATCTGAGGCAACACAGGGTTTTGTGAAGAATGTAGACGCTAGTGTCAGAGCCAGTTTCAAATCCTGACTCTTTGCAATTTGCATGTCTCTGTCCCTCTCTGGGCCACTTTCTTCACAGGAGTGCTTTGAAGACAAAAGAGAGAATGTGTGTAGGGACTGGTCCCACAGGATGTTGACATGTTCTCTTCCCCATGGCTCCCCACCCCAGGTCTGCCGTTGTCCAGTCACCTCCGGTCCTGGAGCTGGTCCTGTCAGGTGTGACAGACTCACCCTCCCCATCAGGTGACTCTCCCAAATGTCACCAGAGGTGGTGTGTTCTCCAAAAGGAACACTGAGCCTCAGCTGGGGCAGGGGAACAGGCTGATCACTGAAGGCCCAGGGGCCCCCTGGCTGTTACCAGGGGCTGGTTCTACCTTGCCAGAGGAGCTCAGCACTCCCTCTCTTCTCAGCCATTGTCCCTCATCCAGCTCCCGGGCAGGGGTGGGGGGCACTCAGCTTGTCCCGGTCAAAGCCATCATCTCCCCCTTCAAATGAATCCCTGGGTTGTCCTTGCAGTAAACTGTCCGGTCACAGGGGTCAGCAGCTGGGCCATCACCCCCATTCACCGCCTCTCCTTCGCTCTCCTCCATCTTCCAGAGGACCCCACATTCTGCCCATATTGCCTCTTCAATCCCTCTCCAGTCCCTCCCCCTTCCCTGACCTGACCCAGGTCAGGTCATGGTCACCTCTCCCACGTGGGCCTTTGCAAACATCTCCCTGGGCTCTTCAGCCTCCACCCTCCAAGGCTTTAAAAAAATACACATCTGACATGTCACCCTCCAGCTTAGGAGCCCTTAATGGCTACCCGTGTCCTGCAGGATCAAGTCCATGCTGTTTATCCAGCATCCCAGGCCTCCCTCCCTGCCCTCCTTGCCCATCTCTCTGGCCTCACTGCCCAGGAGCACTGAAACAGTGGGCTTCCAAAACTGGGCACGCTTGCTCCCTTGCCCATGCCTCTGTGCCCCTACTCCTTCACTTGGCTCAGACCCAGATGCCACTGTCCCTGTGCTCCCTCCCCTCCTCGTTTCAGTGACCCCTCCCCTGAATAAGCCCCCTCTCCAAACTTTGCTTTGCACGGAGGACAGCTCTCCGGGTCGACATATCGGGCAGGGAGGGAGGGAAGTGGAGAGACCCGGGGATTTCATTCCCACTTCCACTGCCCTGACCCTTGGCTGGATCACCCGCGGCCGCAGATCGCCGGCCCAATCCGGAGAGGGCGGCTGGTACGTGGGGCAGAAGGAATTGACTCTAGCATTGCAGTCCCGGGTTCTCCTCCCGCGTCCGGCACTCACGCGCTGGGGGACCCTAGGCAAGTGACTGCACCTCTCGGAGCCTCAGCTTTCTCATCGCTACGCGGGGCACGCAGGCTGTCCAGGGTCTCCAGGACGAGTGCGTCTGTCCTCCCCGACCCCTACCGGGCCATCCTAGGGGGAAGGGCGGGCCGGTGCGTACTGAGGGGGAGCTGCAGAGAGGACCGGCCCAGCCGCCCCCGCCGCGGTAGGCAATGAGTAACCAGCTCCGAGGCCTGGGTGCTCTTTGGACGGAGTGGGACAAAAGGCCCTGTGTGCGCCGCGGGTTACTGATTTACCGCCCCCTCTACCACCCCGCCAAGCGGACGCCGAGGTCCGTGGGCTGGGAGAAGGGCAGCCCCTGGAGCCCCGCCGCCGCTCGCCCCCTGGCGGCTGGGAGCGCAGCCTGGGCTTGCCCAGGGTCTCGGCTCACCTCGAGCCTCGGCGGCTCCGCTCCCGGCACCAGGGTTCAGGCTCACCTGGCCACTCCGCGGCCCCGACCCCACGCCCGGCTGGACCCGCAGATTCAGCCCGGGCGCTCGTCTGCCCAGGACTGGAGAGCCAGAAATGCACCCGCAATAGCCGCGTGGCCGCGGGCAGCCCAGCGCCCCGCCCCTCTGGCCCTCCCACCCGGGGCCCCGCCCCGCCCCGCCCCGCCCCGCCTGGACCAGCTAGATGCTGACAGCGGCGTGGACACTGACTACCCGGCGCCCCGTCCACATTAGGCCATGCCCCGCCCACCCGGGCCCCGCCCCGCCTGGACCACTTCTATCCTGACAGCGGTCCCGCCCACCCCGGTGCGCACCGCCCACCTCGAGCCCCGCCCCGCTCAGACCCAGGCTCCAAACTGGACAGCAGCTGAGACAGCTGGGCGGGGTCCGCCCAATCCCAAGGCCCCGCCCAAGCCTGCGGCCCGCCCCCTCAGGCTCCACCTCTTTCTCTGCTCTTCCAAGTTCTAAGCTACTTCAGTAGCCCTCTAGACTAGACCCTCTGCCCTTCACCTCACAAGGAACGAGACCCAGGAGTCCTAGCCTGCCCGCCTTAAGCAGGCCTTGGTCCAGCCTGGCTGTGGAGCGGATAGGAGACCCGCTCTCGCCCCTAAATCCGTTCTCTGCCCACCTTTCAAAATGATATTTGAAAGACAAATCTGTCTCTATCAATCACCCCATTAAAATTTACAATAGCATCTCACAGCTCTATAAAGATGCAAGACCTGGCACCTGCTCATTTACACGTGCCGTTCTCCCTTTCTGGAATGCTCTTTCCCCTTTCCCCTCTTGGGCTGGTTAGTGCCATCTCATTCTTAGGTCTTAGTTCCAACAGAATTTCCTCCGGGAAGCCCTCTGGACTTTCCAGGGTTTCCTTAGATGGCTTCTCTCCAGCTTGTGGGGCTGGACCCTGTGGGCTCAAATCTCAGCACCTGCATGCATTCACACACGGCCTTGGTGGGTAACTTCACCTCCATCTCTTCATTTTCTTGTCAGTAAAATGGGTCTAATGATAGGACCATCCTCAAGAGAGTGTTGCAAAGAGTAGATATGTTAGGATGTGGAAGCCTTCAGAATGCCCGGTATATAGCACTCGCTTTGTAATATTACCTATGATTGTTTAGGATGTATTATTTCTCATCACACGTGCCAGAATTGTATCTAAGCAGTTAATTGTGTAAATAGTTGTGTAATGTTAAGTTCTTGGAAGGCAGGAACTATTCCTGCATTCCTCACCATTAAATGTAAGTGCCTGCCTGGCCCAGTAGGTGCCTTGCAGGTAGCTCCACTCCCACCTGGTTCAGGTAGGCCTCACCTGCAAGCTCTTCTCATCTCAGCGTCTAGACTGTGGCCAAATTAGGGGGCCAACCGACCCCTGCTCTCTGTGCCTACCTCTCACCTGAAGTGCAAGCCCTAGGCTCCTCTGAAGGCTCCTGGAGAAGAAAGGAAACCCCTCCACTTGTGGCTCAGGTACACCCCTGCTGTCCCTATTGCTGGTGGAGACCCTGCCCTGCGGGAAACAAAGGCTTTCTTATTATTATGTGGAGGAGTCTGGTTCTTCCCTTCCTCACTCCCAATGAGATAAGAGCTTCACTTTTGCATAACCAAAAGATTGACTAAAGCGATTTCTTTTTTCCTTTGTCAACAAAAGAATGCTTTCCCCCCAAAGATAAGTCACAAAATAAGTGTCTATCTTTAAAAAGCAGCTTGTCTTGATTCCCGTCATTGGAGACCAGCCTTGCTGGAGCACCCATAAAGGATGAGGTGTCTAGCACTGGGGATGTCCAAGCAAACGGGAGCTGCCCGCCCAGACCCTCCTGGACTCCTGCAGCAGCTTCCACCCCTGGCTCCCCTTTGTGAATATGGTTGTTAGGAGGCAAGGCAGGCTGCTGGCAGGAGCTGGACCCCAAACAGCTTTCACCCAACCTCCAGGGCATCTCCCAGGTTTTCCTGAGCCAAATGCAAACAAAAGCTTTCCTAGCCAAGGTTGGGCAACCTCCCTGTCTCCTGAAATGCCCTGAGATCCGGAACTGTAAGCCCCCATCCCCCAGGACCCTGTGTAAGAAGGTGTTTCCCATATCACTTGTCCAGCCCTCCTCCCTCTCACACTCAGAATTTCCCACACTGAGCCTCTGCAGAGTCTGACACTCTCTCACAAAGTCATTCATTCATTCACTCATTCATTCACCAAGTATTTATAGAAGGTTCCTTACGTGGCACACACTGTTCTAAATCCTGAGGATAAAGCAGTGAATCAGCCATGGCCTCTACCCCTTGAGGAGCTGCTGACATTGTAGTAGGAAGAGGCAAACAAGTTAACAGTTACAATGTGGAGGAAGACATGCTGAGGGAGTCTGGGAGAGGCACCCAAACCTGTCTTTCCTTCACTGTCTCCCTCTCTTGCTAACATACAAATTTTCACTAGTCACTTATGCAATCTCTTTCTCAGACTTTCAAACACCACACACACATACACACACACACACACACACGAACACCACTTCCTCTCACCTGGCAGAAAACCAGGGGTCTGCGATCCTAAGACACTGCCTCTGGCCTTCCTCTGCCTCAGTTTCTCCAGGCAGGGCACATTCCTGCAGCCATCTTTCCATGGGTGTTTGGGGGAAATGAAGGCATTGGATGTAAACTGGGAATGAGGAGGAAGGCCTTGCCTTGCCTGAGCTCCTGCTGTGTACAGGGCACTATGCTAGGTGTTAGACATGCATTATATCCTTTTTTCCTTCCATCAAATGGTGTGGGAATCCTTAGCTGTTTGGCAGGAGAGGAAAGAGAAGCTCAGTCTGCTGGAGCAATTTGTCTGAAGTCACACAAAGCAAGTGAACAGCAGAATGGGGACTCAAACCTTGGTCCTCTGGGACCCACCAGGAGAGCCCAGAGTGACTTTCCACAGAGTTGGGATGGTTGATGCCACCACTTCTGCCCACTCTCTGCCTCCATCCCCACCCGTGGCCTGGGGAGGTGGAGAGTCATGAAGGTGAGCCGTGGGGCCTGGGGCCAGGCACTGCCCTCACACTGCTGATGGGGCCCCCACAAAATCCCAGGCCCAAGGTAGTGGTGTGCAGACTCTGGGCTACCAGAATGCCAGGCTGGGCCAGGAGAGGCTCCTGAGGGCAGACCCTACCTGCCTAGGAGCAGAGTCGGGGGCAGGGACGCAGACCTTGCCAGGGCACAGTGATGTTGCTCTTGGATGGCACCCGGGCCCAGAGAACACTGGGGCTCTTGTGTGGAAGGGCTGCCACTGTGCCAGCCCAGCCCCTGCCCAGGCCCCGCTCCAGCCCCAGCCTGGCCCCTGCCCAGGCCCTGTTCCAGCCCCAGCCTGGCCCCATCCTCAGCCCAGTCCTGTTTCTTTCTTTTCTTTTTTCTTTCCTTTTTTTTTTTAGAGAGAGTTAAAAAATCTAGAAAAAGCACACAGGGTGAAATCACAACACCTGCTACTCAGAACTGACAATTGTTATGATTTTACCTTTTTTTTTTTCCAGCCTTTTTTCTATCCTGGCTTCTCTCATGGGCTCCTGGGAGGACTGGCTTGGGAGGGCAGAATGGAAGCAACGTTGATAGCAACGGAACAAAGGTTGAGTCTCAGGGTCTGAAAAACCTGGGTTTTGAATCCTGAAAACGAGTTGGCTTTGTGACCTTGGACAAATCACTTCACTCCCTGGCTTGGTTTCATCTTCTGCAAAATGAGGAGAGCGATGCCTCTTCCGTGAGGACTTGGTGTGACGATGTATATAAAGCCCAATGCCCAACACACAGCAAATGCTCAGCATAGGGCAGCCGATATTAATGTCAGCACCTATAGACTTTGGACCCATCCCAAGGCATGGGGTAGTTAGGAATCGCCCTCCAGAGGTCAAAGGGAGGGACTGTGAAGGTCACCAGCCCTCTTTATCTCCTCACTTCCTGCCCATCCTGGGTTCCCAGCATAGCAACCTCTGTTTCTACCCCAGAGACAAGAAAACCCTGAGTTGCCTGCGGCAGGAGAGTTCTGGGAAGGCCCCTTGGACCAGGCCAGATGGAAGGGAATGGCTTAGAAAGGATTGGAGGCCCTGTCTAAGTGAGTCCTGATGCTTCCCATTGTCTCAGCAGCTCACCGGGTCACTTCATCCACTGGTTCCAGATACTATGGTCCTGTATCCTGGTGACTTAGGACAGGAGACATCTAGGAGCTCTTGGGGTTTGCTAGGCCTGTTTATTCTAGATTTGGGTCTACAAATCTCCTACAGCTAGTTCTTGACATGCATGTTTGTTTGGAGGGGAGAGGGGGCCAGGACAGCTAGGAAATGGCAAGAAGCTGGGCAGGAAGGGTCAGGAGGTTGGTGTCTGAAGGGAAGCAGGAAAGAAGCCCCAGCATGGCTTGTACCTCCTTCTCTATCTTGCCCAATGCCTGCCTGGACCATGTAGGATTTTGTTTAACTGCAAATATCGGAAAACTTAAAATGACAAGGGCTTAAACACAACAGGGCTGCATTTGGCGCTCATTCGGCCCCAATTCTGGAGGTGGGTGAAGGCGGTTCTGAAGTCAGGGCTGAGATCTCTTCAATTCCCTAGACTTTTCTCTCTAGGTTGTAAGATGGTGGCTTCAGTTCCTGCCATAACATTTGTGCTCAGGCGGGAGGAAGAAAGAGGCCATGAAGAGCTGAGTTTCTGCACCAGCAACTCCTGCTTTCAGCTTCTTGGCCAGATGGTGACCCATGGCCACCCCTAGCTGCAAAGGAGCCTGGGAAGTGCCTTCATTCTCCTGTACACAGTGCCCTCCCCTCACAAAACAGGGGTCTGTTAAAAGGAAGAAAAGAGGGAAGCGGCTGTGGCTCAATCAGTGGGGCTCCCGTTTACCATATGGGAGGCCCCGGGTTCGGTTCCCGGGGCCTCCTGGTGAAGGCAAGCCCGCCCGCACAGCGTGATTAGCTGACCCAGCGAGCACAAGCAGCAAGGGGGGGATAAATGAATAAATAAATAAAATCTTTAAAAAAAAAAAAAAAAAAAAAAAAGGAAGAAAAGATGACTGAGCATTGGGCAGGCATCTAACAGTCTCTGCCTCATCAATACCCTCACCAGCCCCCAAAGAACTTCTTTAAGTCACTCCTCGGCTTTAACAACTACTGACGTCCTGGGTTCCAGCTCATCATCCTGGCACCTGGCATTTAGGAATCTTCAGGACTGGCCTCTGTTGTGCCCTTCTGTTTTCCAGCTGCACTGAGCTCCAGGTACGCTCCCCTACTGTCCCCCATACTGTGCTGACTGGTTGGTGCCTTTTGCACATGCTGCTCTTTTTTTTTCCTCCAAGGTTTATTTATTTATTTTATTTCTCCCCGCCCCCTCAGTGTTTGCACTCACTGCCTGCTCTCTGTGTCTATTCATTGTGTGCTCATCGTCTTTTTTTTTAGGAGGCATGGGAACCGAACCCGGGACCTCCCATGTGGTAGGCAGGTGCCCAACTACTTGAACCACATCCACTTCCCACATGCTGCTCTTGGTGTCTACAATGTTCTTTCTCTGTCCTGCCCACCCCTCCACGCCACCCTCCATCCCACCACCAGCCTGCCATTCACCTTTCTAGACTACTCACAAGTGTTTCCTCTTTTCTGAGATCCTTCTGGACCACTCTGCGCTGGACATCTGAACCCTTCCCTTCACTCTGCTAACAGCCTCTAAACTTTCCTTTGAGGCCTGGCCCTTCCCCACTCCAAGTCCACAGGGTTCAGTGGGGCCAACTCCTCTCCTTGGCTCCTGTTGGGCTGTGCCCAGACCTGTCTAATGAGAATATCCCATCCCTCCCAGGCCATTGTGATTGGGTGAGGGATGAAAGCACGTGACCCAAGAAAGTCAGTGAGCCAGTTTGTGTTTTTTATTGGAACTAATGGAAGACAAACACTCTCCGAATCACTGAGCTGTGAATAGGGAAGCCTAGATCTGCTTGGGAGAGAGCCTGCCGTGAATGAAGCTAACATAGAGAACAAAAGAGCCTAGAGATGGAGTGCGCCTGGATCCAGCCATGCCTAAATCCAAACATTACTTCTTTGACCATTTCATTTATGTGAGCCAAAGAATTTTATTTCTCAAGCTAATTTGACTTTTTTTTTTTTACCCTTTATAAGTGAAAGGGTGCTAATGAGCGTCCTCTAGCCTTTCTGACCCAAGTATCCTCTGCTGGCTCCTTGGCCATAGTAGTCATTTGTTTATATATCCAACAAATATCATGTCATCCCTCTTATTTGCTTAAAACCTTTCAATGGCTTCCCATTGCTTTTAGAATAAAGACTGGTGTTGGTCAGCTTTTGCTGCATAACAAATTATCCCCCAAATGTAGTGGCTTAAAATGAACAAACATTTATTTATTTATTTATTTTTTTTTTTTTTAAAGATTTTATTTATTTATTCATTTATCCCCCCCTTGCTGCTCGCGCTCGCCGGGTCAGCCAACCACGCCGCGCGGGCGGGCCCGCCCCCACCAGGAGGCCCCGGGAACCGAACCCGGGGCCTCCCATATGGCAAACGGGAGCCCCACTGATTGAGCCACAGCCGCCTCCCAAACAAACATTTATTATCTCATAGTTTGTGTGGCCCAGGAGTTTGGAATGGTTTAGCTGTGTGTCTCTTGTGGCTCAGGGTCTCTCTTATGAGGTTGCAGTTATCAGCTGGCACCTAAAGCTTGTCAGGGGCTGAAGGATCTGCTTCCAAGAAGGTTCACTCACGGCTATTGGTGGGAGGTCTTAGTTCCTTGCTGGCTATTGGCAGGAGACCTCTCTTTCTTTTCATGTGAGTCTCTCTATAGGGCTGCTTGAGTGTCCCTCAAGATATGTCAACTGGCTTCCCTCAGAACTGGTGATCTGAGAGAGAAAGAAGTGGAAATGCCTTTTATGACTGACTCCCAGAAGTCACACCACATCATTTCTGCCTCCATCTCTTAGTTATAACGAACTAAGAGGACAAAGAGTCCTAATTACCACCTCACTCAAGCAGAGGGAAATTGAACTCGACTTCTTGAAGGGATTAATATATAATTTGTGAACATGTTTTAGAGCCACCACAAGACCAAATCTTACCCTGGCCTTCCCCTAGAGAGGGAATGTTTGTCATCTGAACCCTTTTTTAAGTTTGGAGAATATTCCATTTTATGTGGCAGAGTTTGCTTCCTATGATAGAAGCTGAAAATGCTTTCTCTAACTCCCCTGTTTTCCCTTCCAGCTAAGGCTAAGGCTCTGCCAATCAATGGTGCCCACCCAAGAGAGCTAGTGATGCCCAGGATTGGGGCCTGGGAGGACCAGGAGGAATGTTCTCTGATGGGGACTATGGTCAGAAGAGCTCCTGGGGCACAGGGCAGTGGTACTGGGGACCATGTCCAGTTTCCAGATTGGCTGGGCTAGTGGCACAGATGACAGTGTCCAGAGCTTGGTGTTGGTTGAGACAATAGTGAACTTCCTGCCCCAGCTCTGTGATGTGATTTGGGTAGGATATTGGCTATGCCTTCCAAGCCCAGTTCTCTGGCACTCCTGGTGGTTCCGTGAACATAAACCAGCAGGCATTTGTTTTTGTTGTGTACCACAGAAAACCCTGGCTGATGTGACCTGTGGGACCTGGCTCCTGAGCGGTCTCTCTTCTTACTTGGTGCCACATTCTCCCTCCCTCCAGGTGACAAGCATCTTCCTGCCTCAGGGCCTTGGCACATGCTGTTTCCTCTGCCTGGAACTCCCCCATATCTTTTCCATCCCCATATCTGCTGGCTAATTCCTAATCACATTTCAAGTCTTAGCTTAAATGTCACTTCCTCATGGAAGGAAACCTTCGTCCCCCACCTCCAGCCTAGGTTTAGTCTCCTAAACTATTTGTTGCTCTTGCTGTGCTGGTATTTTCCTTTGCAGCACATTATCACAATCTCAGTGAGTCAATTGTACCCCTGAGGACCTGGAGATAGAGATTGTGTCTCATTCATCTCCACATTTCCAAGGCCCTGGCATACAGTACTCCCCCGGGAGTCCCTCCTCTGCTCTACCCTAGCAGCCCTCTGCCTGGGAATTCCCAGCCCCAATCAAACTCCCTGATCCCCAGCAAGCATCCTCATTCAGTTGCAAGTAACAGATATCCCAACTCAAATGGGATTAAACAAAACAGAGAACTTATTGGTTTATGCAACTGAGAAGTCCTGGGGTGGGTCAAGTTTTGGAAACAGCTGGATGCTGGGGGGTCCAACAGTGAGGTCAAGACTCACTCTCCCCTCTGCTCTCTTCCTCGTGGCTCTATTCCCAGGCAGCTGTTCCCCAAGAGGTGACAAAGAAGGCTACCAACAGCTCTGGGCTCAAGGCCTTCCCCTTTGCTAGAACATTTTCCAATTGTTCTAGCAAAAGCTCCAGAGGGTGGAGGCCACCCCCACCCAGACCAAATGAACTGAGAGTGGGGTTCCTTAAGGGAAATTCCATTATAAGAAGAAGGGTAAATAGATACCAGAAGGTAAAACACACACACACACACACACAAACACACACACACAAAAACATGTTCACACTACTTGGTGATTTGGTGAACTTTACAAACCTACAAATTCCACAACTTAGTGACTTAAAACAACAATTCATCCTTTTTCAAGATTCTGTGGATTAGTTGGGCTCAGCCTGGAAGTTCTTCTGCTGGTCTCTCTTGAGTCTGCTAATGCTGGTGGCTTGGGCTGTGCTGGCAGGTCTAAGATGGTCTTCCGGGAAGTCTCTCCACACAGTCTCTCATCCCCAGGTAGCACAGGCAAGACTTCCTTTCACAATGCAAGAGAGGAAGTTCTTAAGTCCTAGCCTTAGAACGTTGCTCTACTACATTCTCTGGCCAAAGCCAAGTACAAGACCAGTCAGATTTAAGGGGTTGGGAAGTGGATTCCACATCTTAATGGGAGAAGTAGCAAGGGCACATTGCACGGGGGCATGGACACAGGGGTCAAGATTCATTGGAGGCCATTATTGGAACAATTTGCCATACACCACACAACCCATCTCCACCAGGTCTTTTAGGAACCCTCCCCTCACACCACCAACCTGGCTCCTTTGATCTTCCCAACCATTAGAGTCCAAGTCTTTCTTGTGATCCCTACCAGCCCATACCCACTTTTATTCATTCAGCCACTAATTTATTCTATCACTAAGCAGTTAGTAAAATATGATCATAGTTCTAGGCTGGGCATCAGGGTCCCAATATGACAAAAAAGACCCAGTTCCTGTGTTGGCTTAATTCTCAGGCAGACCATCCTAATGTGGTGGCAAAGCTCCAGACTTCTGATTCTGATGGCCCAGGCCTGGGTCACAGGCTCACTGCTGGAATTGGATCGGAATCAGTCGCTCAGAACACGTAAGAACGGGGCAGAAATCTTTCCCTAAGGAAAAGTAGAAATGTTCCCCTAAGGAAAAGAAGAAAGTCTGATGAGCAGGGAGACTGCAGTGTGCTCCCAGGCAGGTGACTCAATTATAGCCCTCAAAAAGGTGTCCTCCTGCAGGCAAACGTCCTGAGGGAAGGGTGTGGTGGCCTTAGGAAGTAGAGATAGCAGATGTGCTCAGAAAGAATCAGGATATGTTGTAGACCTGTGGTGCTAGCTAGATTTGGGGTCAAATCTTTCCACTGCTATGTATTGGTTGTGTAAGTTCTGCAAGACTTCACCCCTCTTTGAGTCTCAGTCTCTCCTGTGAAATTGAGCCTTTTCCATTAGAAATAGAGTGGATCAGGAAAAGTCGCCATATTTTCTTCCCCAATTTTCTTTGGCCTTAAATCAATCCTTAAGTTCCTCCGGCCTTCTACCCTGCCCCAGAGCACTCTCCACCTAGCGGCCATTGGGCTTATTGCGCTGTGGAGTTGGTCCAGGTACAGAACTAGGGGGTGAGTTTCCACGTCTTGAAGATGTTCTTGGGCAGAGCAAACAGCATTATGAAGGATAGTGAGCCTGGAGCCCCAGGACAGGGGACATGTCTGCCCTGTGTAGTCACACTGTCCCCTAGGTCACCCCTCATGGCTGCTCCACAGGTTCATATACAAATATGTGTCCACGCTGAGGGGTTATTACATCCCAAGTGCATGCTTTGTGTCTGGCTCTGGGCTGGATCCCATTGCATCCTCTCCTCAGGTGTCATGGGCCACAGAGCCTGGGGGACCTGGGGTAAGCTGAGGTTTCCTCCTGAAGGGGGACCTCTTGCTGGAGCCCAGGGAAATACCATCTCTGACCAGCATGTCACTTTTCCCTGCCCCCTTCAATCAGACTGAAGGGAATCATTTCATAAATATCATTGAGTCTTTTTTTTTTTTTTTTTTAAGATTTATTTATTTATTTATTCATTTATCCCCCCCCTGCTGCTCGCGCTCACCGGGCCAGCCAACCACGCTGTGCGGGCGGGCCCTGCCCCCACCAGGAGGCCCCGGGAACCGAACCCGGGGCCTCCCACATGGCATACGGGAGCCCCACTGATTGAGCCACAGCCGCCTCCCAAATCATTGAGTCTTTTTTTTTTTTTTTAAAGATTTTTTATTTATTCATTCATCCCCCCCTTGCTGCTTGTGCTCGCTGGGTCAGCTAACCACGCCGTGCGGGCGGGCTTGCCTTCACCAGGAGGCCCCGGGAACCGAACCCGGGGCCTCCCATATGGTAAACGGGAGCCCTACTGATTGAGCCACAGCCGCTTCCCAATCATTGAGTCTTAATCTCAAAACCATCTGCTTGTGCAATCACCTCCCCAGGGAGACCTAGGGGCTTACGTCAGGTGACTAATCGAAACAACAGCAGCCATCATTTATATATAGCATTTATCACGTGTCAGCCACTGTGATTATTTCACATGTATCTATTGTTTTCTCAAATAACCCTACAAGATAGCTATTAATGTTTAACCCTGAGGCACAGAGAGGTTAGATTGTCTAACTAAAACCACACAGCTGCTTAATGGCAGAGCTGGGATCTGAACCCTGGCTGCCTGATCCCAGAGTCTGGGTTTCTTGCCACTGCACTACACGGTGTTTCCAGGAGACGGCTCTCCATGACATGGGCTGTCCGAACCAAGGACCGGGACTCCCTCTGATGTTCATCTGCTGTATTGTGGGCTCTGGGCACAGACGTTGGAGACCATTCTGGACTGGAGCAGTTTGAACCTGATCTCAGGGGTGCTCAGAGGAAGAGGAGGCACCGATTTGAAGTCTGGACCTTGGGTTCAAATTCCTGGTTATCACCAGAAAGGACAAAATTAAAAAGTCCTACTACACCAGGGGCTGATAAGAGTGGAGCAATAGGATCTCTTATATATTTCAGGTGGGAATGTGAACTGGTAAAACCACTTTGGAAAACCATTTGGCAGTATCTAGATAAACTAAACAGATACCTACGCTATGATGCAGCAATTCGTCTCCTGGGTACATGTGCACCTGTGCACTAAATGACATGTAGAGAATTTTCACAGCAACTTTATTTACAGTAGCTAGAAACTAAACGACCCAATTGTCTGTCAACAGTCAACAGTACAATGGCTTAATTGTGGTCTATTTTATGTAATGGACTGCTATATAGCATGAAAAAAAAACCCAAACTTCTGATACACATTACAACATGGGTGAATCTAACAGATATACTATGGAGCAAAAGAGGTTACATGTATGATTCCATTTTTATAAAATCCAAGAGCAAGCCAAACTAATCTATGGTGATAGAAGGGGGTACTGACAAGGAAGGGGCATGAGGGAACTTTCTGGAAGGTCTGTGTCTTGATCTGGAGGGTGATTGCATAGATAAATATATGACTGAAGATTCACCAAACTGTACCCTAAAATTTGGTGCACATATATTAAAGGTATGTGGTATCTCAAAAAGTTAGGGGGAAAAAAAAAAGGAAATGGTTAAAGAAAAAAAAATTCCTGGATATTATGGATAACAGTTGTTTATCCACCCAGCCTCCATCCCCCTTTTAACCTAGTAAGAACCTACACTTTTCTTCTTTGGGGGGCACATCTCTCCCTCTTTCTCGATAGGTCTTAGTGGAGCTGACTCCTGTCCAGGCTTTAGGAGTGAACACGTGACCCAGGTCCCAAACCAGAGAACCATTTCTCCCCAGCCACAGTGACTGCTTTAGGGGATGGGACTAGGACGGGGCTGGCTAATGAGAATCAGTTCCAGAGCTTTTGTTGGTGATAGTAGAAAATGTTCTTTTCACTGTGGTTGCTCATCCATCAGGACATAAGCCTGGAGCTGTCACTGGCCATTTTGCTGCCCCTTGGAGAGAGCCTGCTTGCGAAAGAGGCCACACAGAAGGAAGCAGCAGATGAAAGCACTTCTGATGATGACAGACTCCGGGATCCAGCCATCCCTGTACCTCAACTTGTCGTTAGGTGAACCAATAGATCCATTTTTTTTTTCTTTTAAAGACTTTTTTATTTCTCCCCACCCCCTTGTTGTTTTCTACTTGCTGTGTCTGTCTTCCTTGCTTCTTTAGGAGGCACCAGGAGCCGAACCCGGGACCCCTGATGTGGGAGGGAGGTGCCTAATTGCTTGAGCCACCTCCGCTTCCTGCTTTGTTGTGTCTCTCATCCTATTTTTCCTCCCCACGTCTCTTGTTGCATCATCTTGTTCCATCAGCTCGCTGTCTTCTTTAGGAGGCACTGGGAACCTCCACTCCCTGCTTTGTTGTGTCTCCCATCATGCTCTTCTCTTCCTGTGTCTCATGTGTCAGCTTGCTGCGCTTGCCCGTCGTGCCAGCTCGCTGTCTTCTTTAGGAAGTACCAGGATCTGAAGCAGTGACCTCCAATGGGCTAGGCAGGAACCCAGTCATCTGAGCCACATTAGCTTCCCAATCGATCTCTTTTTAAGCTAACTACTTTGATTTGGGTTGCTTATAGTTAAAACTGTTGTCTAATACACTGGAAATCTGGGGTAAAATTATGAGAACTATGTGGCGCTAGGAATATAAAATAAACATTGAGCCTCATCCACGCTGTTGCCACCCTGCATGGCTTCTCGTACTGGGACCATGGTCCTACAAGGAGATGGGTGAGGCGGACCTTAGGGGGTGAGGCAGACCTCAGGGGTCCTATGGAAGGACTCTGGTCCAAGTTTGGAAAGGGTTCTGGATTAGTAGTCCAGAGAACCGGATTCTACTTTCCATTCTGCCCCTTCCAGCTGGGAGACCTTGGGCAAATCACCATACTTCTTAGAACCTGGCTCCCTTCTCTAGGGAGATTATGGCCTAGTTCAAAAGGCTGTTTTGCAGATCAAAGATCAAGAATTGAAATGCTAGTTTCCCATCTTCCCCAGTTTTTTCCGCACCGTGGCTGGTTTGTGCCTATATCCTGGGCATTCCTGGCACATCTTGCATAGCTCTCTGACCCACTATCACAATGATCTTTAACAGCTATTCAAGGGCAGAAAAGCTTGAATGTGCTCACACCCAAAACAGGGCTGGGCACTCTGAGGGAAGCTGGGACTCCTTACTCCACTCTGAGAGGTCCTGCGGGCCAAGGGCGGACCTTGCCTGGTGGATGGGGCTGATTCCAACACCCTGGGTAGGGTAGAAGGTCTTTGGGCAATTGCTCGGTCAGTCAGAGTTTGGGAAGCTGAGCCCAGAATCCACCCTGGGGGCAATATCAGGTGTTTTCCAGCTGGAGAAGAGCTGGAGGTTTGTAACAAAGAACCCCTGAGGCCATGACACTCCCTCAGCTCTTCTGAGAATCACCAGGCCTGTGCTAAGTCCCACAGGAAAAAAACCTATGTGAGAGCTGAGCAGGAAAAGGCCACTTCTGCTCATATACCCTCATTCATTCATTCATTCACTCAACAAGCAAATCTGGAAGTGTAGATAAATGAGGGTGGGTCTCTGTCCTGAAGGGACCAGTCTGAAGGCAGCCTCCATGCTGGCCTCCCCATCTCCCTTCCTGCTCCCCTGCATTCCTTTTCCACACAGCAACCAGAATGATCCTTTCAAAATGTAAAGCAGATCCCCAGCTTAAATCCTCCAAAGGCTTCCACAAGGCCTTCTGGGACAGGGGTGGCGGACAAGCGGATGAGGCTGTGTTGAGTCTGGGGCACCTAGGAGACTTGCACAGGGTTGCCAGGCTGTCTGGATTTGTTTCTGTCCCAATTCGAAGGAGGGTCCTGGGAGTTGGAGTGTGATGGGGGTGAGGAATCAGGACAGACACACTAGATCCACTATGCCCCCAACTCCAGGTTTGTTGAATTACAGGCTGGTTCATGGGAGAAATTCTTTATTTGGATGTTTTGGTGACCAAGAGGCAGAGCGTAAGCACACGCACACAGGCACCCACACACAATATGCAAAGGCATGTCACAGGCAATGGGCTAGGGCGTGGGAGGAGGAGACCACATGAAAGCAGCTAGGGGCTTCTTTGATGCAATGATGAGGGGCCTCTGATGGTGACACTCCCTGGAATTCTTGCTTGAAAGTCACCAGGAGAAATCCACTCCCAGTGAAGTTGCAGGCCATGATACACAGTAGAGTTGGAGAAAACGGGTTTGGGGCCCAAGGAAGATCTGTCTCCTCGCTGCAGAAACCTGTACCAGCTCCCCATTTCTTTCCCTGGAGGCCCCATCTGGCTCCCTGGTCCCCAGGAACTCCTGGTGGATGGTAGGGGAAGGCTAGCACCACAGTGACCTGGGCAGGTGGCCTGCTGCACACAGGGAAGGAGAGGCCAGTAGGGTCAAAGGACAGCAAAGAATCTCTGGGCTGGCTGGCATGAGGCAGTTTGCCTTTAAGGGCACAGAACCATCACGGAAACGTGCATGTGGGAGACTTTCCTACATGATCTGGGGTCAGAGCACCTCTGATGGCAGAGGGGAAGGTCCCCATTGGAGTGTCCCATGATCCCACTGGGCATCGAGTCCTCCTCCCAACTCCAGCCTGCCCTTGGTTGCTGCAGCTCCTTAGCACCATCAGGAACTGTGAAGGAGGGACTGGAGGCCAGCAGCATTCGGCCAGGACTGCGGCACTGTTCCAGGAGACTGTACAGTGGGCAGAATCCTGCACAGTTGGCCAGCATCTGGTCCCAGGCTCAGGAGAGCCTGTCCTTTTGGGGGCATGAGCAGTGTCAAATCAGCTCCAAGCTACTAGGTGGCAGCCACTTCCACCAGCCATTTTCTGCCCTGGCCAAAGTCTGGCATGAGAGGTCCAGATTTCCCTGGAGATGGCTCGAGTCCAGGAGCGCTCAGTTCTTTAGCTGCAGGGACTGGTCCAAAATTGATCTTCAGAGCAAAGATAGGCTCTGGGGCCTCAGGACACATGGCCCAGAGGGGCTGGGGAAGAAAGAAAGCCATCTTCCAAACTACTGCCCATGAGGCTCCAAGTTCTGTCAAGACCCCTGTTTCCCCTGTCCTGATCTACAGGAGCCCACACCAAAGGGAGAAGCAGGAGTGGGGGCAAACTGGGGTGGTTGATGACTGCAACTGCCTGGACCAACCGCAGGCTGCCTGCGGCCCAATGTGCCTCAGGCCTATGTACTCTCCTGGTGAAAGAGAGGAGGAAGAGGGAGCCAAGGCTGACCACAGTCACAGGAAGCTGGCTTCTGCTGGTCCAGCCTGCAGAGCTGGGCAGAAACCCCTCTAGTCTTCCAAGGTGGTTGAGGCTTTCTGAACAGGTTGTCCATGCACTGGAATCTGACCCAGGGGTGAGATCATTACTTTTGGAGACCTGTAATTTGAGAAGGAACAAAGGAACAGGGTCAGTTTGTAGCGTGGTTGTGCTGGCACTCCAGGTGGCTTATCTGAATGATATTATGGCTCTTCCAGGGTCTTGAAGCAATAACCAGGGAGCTCTCCTTCACTGAGGTCTACTGCATGCTGGGCACAATGCTGGATGCTTCACTTTCATCATCTTGTTTCATCCTCATAGCAATGTGGATATTAGTCTTCCCTCCATTTTATATACAAGGAAATGAAAATTCAGAAAGTTTAAGTGATTTGACCAAAATAAGCTCTTAAGCAGGCAGTTCAGGAGTGAAGCCATGTCTTTCTACTACACCAAATCGTTTACTCTGGCCCTGTAAGACTTGGCTGCTGCCACCTCACCAACCTCACCCACTCGAAAGGGGCTCTTCTGTCACTCTCTGGGTACCTCCTCCGACCTCTTATGATATTATCTGCTTATGGATTTGTTCAGGATCTGCCTTTACCACTGGGAGGGAGGATCCAAAAGGTCAGGGCCAGCATTGTTTTGGTTCCTACTGTAGCCTCAGTGCCCAGAACAGGGCCTGGCGCATAGAGGTGCTCAGTAAATATTTGTGGAATGAGTGAAAATTCTCCTTACTGGTCCCTAGGCATTCACATAATACTACTTCCAGCCCTCACATCAGCCTGAGAGGTAAGGCTAATTAAGTTCTATTGAGTAGTAGCACAGCAAAAATGGGTGCTGGGGTCAAACAGGTTTGAATCCTGGATCTACCTCCAAATATCTGTGTGATCTTGGGCAAGTCACTTAAGCTACCTGACATTAGGTTTTCTTGGGTTGTAAATTTCAGAGATGTTATTGAGAATTAAATTCTATTGAATTAGATGATCCACAAATTGTAGCTATTATTGTTACAGAAAAGGAATTGGAGGCTCAAAGAGGTTTATAAACATGTCTCAGGGCACACAGCTACAAAGTGGTAGGAAGAGAAGAGTAAAAACAAACAAACAAACAAACAAACAAAAAACCACCAGCATTTTTTCAAAGTGTTAATAATAGTGTGTGTGTGTGGGGGCACATGGGAATGCTGTATTTTTTTTTAAAGAATACCTTTCTATGTGAATATATAAACATTTTTTTTTTCTTTATTAGAGAAGTTATGGGTTTAGAGAA
This sequence comes from Tolypeutes matacus, assembly GCA_026826555.1. Classification (NCBI taxonomy): domain Eukaryota; kingdom Metazoa; phylum Chordata; class Mammalia; order Cingulata; family Chlamyphoridae; genus Tolypeutes; species Tolypeutes matacus. The sequence goes on along the minus strand of JAKSZT010001079.1, from coordinate 1,906,099 downwards.
CAATCATGCATAAAATATGAAAGTTGTATTTTTTTCTTGACTTTTCTGTAAACCTACAACTTCTCTAATTAAAAAAATAGAAAGACAACAAACACTAAACCTTCTTTACAAATAAAGAACAAACAAACAGACAAACACCAGCATTTTCAAGTCTGGGGAGCCCCAGGGCAGGGCCAGAACCTGCCTAAGCACTGGGGCTCTGGCTGGCTCCAAGTGTCTACAGAAACTGCTATCAGCCAAGCCACAAAGGAGGAATGCTGAAACATTGTCAAGCCCCAGGCTGGGTTGCTGGGGCTTGTCTCAAGGGTACCTCAAATTAAAAACATACCACAGATAAAGGGGAAGATTTGCTATAGTGTGGGAGAGGAGACTCCAGGCACAGTAGAGCAGATCAAGGACAGTTTTGGATCCAACATTTTGTGTCTCTACCACCTTTTAATTCATTTGCAACGTGGAATCAACCACCAAAGGGAAAGCAATCATTTCAGCAGACTTCCCGACCTGAAAATCAGTTTCCTCATCTGTCAAATGCGGACAACAATCTCGTCCTCCCATGGTTACTGTGAGGATTACTTAAGAGAATGTGCTTGGCATGTGGCCGGCAACACACAAGGGCTCAGAGACTGTTAGCCAATTTTAAGATTATTAGGAGCTGTGAGATCAGCAGGATCCTCTGTTCAAATGTTTTAAAAAAACATTTGAAAATGTTTTTCAAAGCATTTATCACAATTTGTAATTACTGGCTGTTTACTTGCTTACTTTCTGCCTCCTCCCATCAGAATGTAAGGAATGTGAGCAGGGAATGGGTCTGTGTGGGCCACCACTCAGGAAGTATTCAATAAACATTCTATCAATGAATGAAAGGACCTGATCATATTTGGCAACGACCTGTAGAGGGAGCTCCTGTCACAAAACTCATGGCGGCAGAGAAAGGGTCTTCAGACCAGTGAAAAAAATATTTCCCTATCCAGGCTGCTAAAGACCAAGAAATCCAGGTACTCTAGGGGACCACCAAGGAAATCTTCTATGCCTCTCTCCTGAAACCTTCACCCAGGAGGTCCAAAGGCTAGGGAGAAGCTGATGGGAAAAAAACTTAACAGAGGAGACACTTTTCTCGTTAACCAATTTATCTTCTGATGACTGAGAAGAGGCTGCCAGGATTCCATTTTAGTTGAGGAGAACCTGGCTTTGTTCTGACATTGAGGCCCCGAGCTCCTGCTGCAGACCCTTGAATTTCTTTTTTTTTAGATTTTATTTATTTATTCATTTATCCCCCCCTTGCTGCTTGTGCTCGCTGGGTCAGCTAACCACGCCGTGCGGGCGGGCCTGCCTTCACCAGGAGGCCCCGGGAACCGAACCCGGGGCCTCCCATATGGTAAACGGGAGCCCTACTGATTGAGCCACAGCCGCTTCCCGACCCTTGAATTTCAAAGGATGATTACTCACTGGTTCTTGTGCTTGAAGCCGCTGACGTGAGCTTGGTACTGTTCTATGGAGTTCAGCACTATCTTACATGTCTTGCAGGGATAGCCCTTCCCAGCTGAAACACACATCAAAATCAAGAGGCTTAGTTATCCAAGAAGAAGGGGCTTGGGGACTGCTGCTTTTGAAAGCATGTGCAAATGCCCTTCTGAGGAATGACAGGTGGGGTAAGGTCAAGTGGTTGGTCCTGATGGGAACCCCAGAAGCCTCAGTGCTAAGGAGGTACATACTGTGTACCTGAGTGCTACTTAGGGTTGGGAACCTTGTCATCCCCCTTTGGGCCCCTAATTCCAGCAGAGAGCCTGGCCCAGGGTAAACAGAATGAGAGAACAAAGAGGTGGCATTTGGTGCAACTGTCTTCTCCACCTTGACTGTCCTAAGTGGCCTCATTAAGGATGCTTTTAACTGAGCGGAATCTCTGGGAAGGTGCCACTCTCCTTGGGCTTGCAATAATAGTAATTAATGAGAATGCCTGTTATGAAAAGCAATCTGTCTTTCTACCTTAGGACTCACAGACACCCTGTCTCACTAAAAGGGGCTGTTCCCACGACCATGTGGACTTTCTCCACATAGTCTAGCAGAGAGTGGCTCAGGGACCAAGATATGGCTGGACTTCTGGCCCCACCTTCCTGTGACCTTGGCTAAATCCCCTCCCCTCTCTTATCCTCAACTTTTCTCAACTGCAAACCAATTATACCACAAATTATAATAATATTTATAATAAAAAAAACCAGCTACTATTTACCAAATGCCTGATACATGACAAGCACTTCATTTAATTTTGTTTGGTTCTCATAATGATCCTGTGATGATCCTTATTTTATAGATGAGAAAATAAGGCACAGTCACATGTCCAAGAACACAGTGCCAGTAAGTGGCAAACTCAGGCTTGGCTGCCTTCATCAGCTGTACCAATTCTAGCATGCCAGGCACTAACTGTACAAGAAAGGTGGCTTAACACATGACTTCAAGGGCCCTTCCAGCTGATACCCGATGAATCACCTGCCACCCTAAAGTCTCACAGCTTTGGAGCAAGATCATCTAGGTTCAAATCCCAGCTAAATCATTTCTTAGCTGTGGGACCACTGGCCAATTACATAGCCTCTTTGAGATTTGATTTCCTCGTTTGTAAAAGTGGGGATTCTCTAAGACTCAAGTTCCTCACCTATGAAAATAGGTTAATAGTAGTTTCAACCTCATAAGATTATTTTAACGATTTACATAAACACTTGATGTACAGTAACTGCTCAGTGAAGGTGACCTCTCAAAATGATTACTTTTTCACTTTTTTGAAGTCATGCCATCAAAGAGGGAGAGGTGGAAAGTACCTTTTTTTTTTTTTAACCGGGGCGGGGGACTAAATCTGGGACCTCTAAGTGGGAAGCTGGTTCAACCACTGAGCCACACTGGTTCCCCTGAGTTGGTTTTTTCATTTGTTTGCTTGTTGTTTGCCTTTGTTTTTAGGAGGCACCGGAAACAGAACCTAGCACCTCTTGTGTGGGAAGCAGGTGCTCAACCGCTTGAGCTACCTCCACTCCCCAAAAGTATCTTTTTTTTTTTTTTTTTAAAGATTTTTTATTTATTTATTCATTTATCCCCCCCTTGCTGCTTGCGCTCGCTGGGTCAGCCAACCACGCCGTGCGGGCGGGCTTGCCTTCACCAGGAGGCCCTGGGAACCAAACCCGGGGCCTCCCATATGGTAAACGGGAGCCCCACTGATTGAGCCACAGCCGCTTCCCCAAAAGTATCTTTTAAACAGCCTTCTGGGGAGGCGGCTGTGGCTCAATCGATGGGGCTCCCGTTTACCATGTGGGAGGCCCCGGGTTTGATTCCCGGGGCCTCCTGGTGGAGGCGGGCCAGCCCGTGCGGCATGGTGAGCTGACGCAGCAAGATGATGCAACAAAGGGAGACAAGTAGACACAGAAAAATGCACAGCAAATGGACACAGCGAGCACAAGCAGCAAGGGGGGATAAATAAATAAATAAACTCTTTAAAAAAAATAAAAATAAAAAAAAATAAACAGCCTTCTGTAGCAGCTTTAGTTGCTCAGAACACAGACGATCTCCTCTTCTATAATAAGATAGCTGATGTTCCCAGCTATGCTTGTTTCCCTTGTATCTTCACGTATTTTCTGGAACATACATCCCTTGGAATCATTTAAGGGGAAAATTATTGCACTCAGAACTCAAGGGCCTTTTTAGACATAATAAAGCCAGAACACATGGTTCACCTTCACAGAGAAAGGACGTCATAAAGGAATAGCAGAACCAGCCCTGATCCAAGATCAAGAGAAGGGTGGGGATGATGACCACCAATGGTTAAGCGTCACCGACTCGATCCACTATGCATCAAGCATCATGCCAGGGCTTTGTATGTTTATATCCTTGGATCTTTACAACAACCCTCCAAGATATGGTTATGACTTCCATTTTTCAGAGCAGGAAACAGGCTTACAGAGGTTAAGTGGTTTACTTGGGATTTGACCCCTGATATGACCAGGAAGCCCCTGTTCTTCCCTCCATACCACAGATCTCTGGACTCTCCTACATGCCCCGTGAGGTATAAGATCTCGGCATACTATTTGCTGATTGGTAAATTAGATTCAACTCCTCAGTTGGAGCAACTGTAGAATTCATTGGTGCTTCTTAAAAAATGGGTTTATCCAGGATCCACGCCAATGAACTTTTAAATTTTTATTTTGAAATAATTTCAAATTTACAGGATAGTTGCAAAAGTAACACAAAACTGATAGAACTCCAACATAACTCCCACAAAGATACCCAGCATCCACCTATTTTAACATTTTGCCAAATTTGCTGTGAATGAATCTATCCATCTATCATTCCATCTATCAATTTATCTAGGTATCTATCAATCTTCTGAACATCTGAGAGTGTATTGCATACATCGTGATCCTTGAACACATACTTCTATCTATGTTTCCTAAGAACAAGGATAACTTGTTCTTAGGAAAAAAGAACTTAAGGTTCTGTAACCCCCTTAAGTGCAGTTATCAAGTTCAAGGACTTTAACATTGATATAAAGCTTATGGTCTATATTCCAATTTTTTCATATGCCCCAATAATGTCTTTTTGGGCCTTTTTGCCTCCATTACTAGATTCAGTGCAGGACCATGTATTTCATTTAATTGTCATTATGTCCTTGTTTATTTTTTTTAAGTGTGGAAACACATATACAACATAAAGTTTCCCATCTCAACTACTTCCAAGCATACCATTCAGTGGGATTAATCATATTCACAATGTTGTGTTGCCCTCACCATCATCCATTACCAGAACTTTCCAATCACCCCAGACAGAAACTCTTCACCCCTTAATGATTTACTCCCCATTCCCCCTCTCCCCTGCCCCTGGCAACTTGTACTCTACTTTCTGTCTATGCATTTATATATTCTAGGTATTTAATATAAGTGGAATCATGCAATATTTGTTCCTTTGTGTATGACTTCTCAACACAATGTCTTCAAGGTTCATCCATGTAGTGACAAGTATCAGAATTTCATTCCTTTTAAGTTTTAGCAATATTCCATTGTATGTATATAATATTAATGAATTTTCATATCCTTATTGTTTTACGCGTTTGATATTCTGGTTTACCTGGTAGTTTTTATGAAATATAAGTCACTAGAACTGATTTTTAAACATCTGGTTCATTTGGGAAAGGACTTGTATTAGAATAGTTACTTGTCTCAAGTTGGCTGAAGTTTTCCTTTCATCCCATTTCCCTCTGTTGCAAGCTATCCCCTTATTCTCTCCTTCCTTTCATTGCCATGTCTTTTGAAAGAGATGTCTATACTTGCTCCTCCAATTCCTTGCTTCTCAATTACTTTGCAACCTACCCTCCATGCTCCCTCTCTTCCCCCCAAACAAGTATACGTTGGTCAATGGTGGCTTCCATGTATCTAACTGTAATGGACCAACTGGATGCTTAGTAGGTAGGTCTCATTCTATCTGACCTCTAGGTAGCACCTGACAGGACCAATTCTCTCTTCCTTTTTCAAACTTTTCCAGCCCTTGGCTTTCAGCATGCCACACTCTTGTGAGTTTTCTCCTTCTCTGGTTGCTCTTCTCGGTCTCTTTTGCTGGCTTTTACTTTACCTCACCATTACACACTGGCATGCCAGAATGCTCAATCCTATACGCTCAGCTGTTTTCTCTCTAAACTCTCTAAGGGATTTCATTCATTCCTTCTGACTTCAATTACCATCTATTAGGCTACAATGTATGAAACTACCAATATTCGACAGTTTCTGACCTACAAAAGTGGGAATTTCATATGATTCTCCCTAATATATGAAGAAAACACCAATTTTCCTCTTTAATCTAGACTTCTCCCTTTGAGCTCTAGACCTGAACAACGAACTGCTTCTTTAGCGTCACTACTTGGACGTCTCAAGGGCATCTTAAACTCAATCTGACAATATGTGGTCACCCATGTAATTGCTTAAGTCCAAACCTTGGCACTATCCTTGACTGCTCCCTGTCCCTCATCTCTCACGTTGGATGGCCAAGTCCTGACAAAACCACTTCCTATGTACCTCTTGAATCCACCTACTTCTGCCCATCTCCTTCACTGTTACCTTAGGGCAAGCTCCCATCTGCTCTGGGGTGAACAATGACTATAGCCTCATAGCTGGCCTCTCTCCACTACCCTTCCAGACCATTCTAAACTATTTTCCACAATGTAACCAGGACGCTCTATCAATACTGCTTAAATTGTCAAAGGCTTCCATGCTCTTAGGATAAAAGTCCAAATCGTTAACATGCCCACAATGCCATGTCTGGACACTTGCTCATCAAGCCCGCTGCACTCTGCCCCCTGCCCTCTGGGAGGCCTTCCTTGATCCCTGCCCCCCACATCTTGAAGTTACTGCCCCTTGTTTTATGTGCTCATAATATCCTAACTGTCTCCTTTTCTAAGGCTTGTCACACTTGTAATTATTTGTTCAATGCCTGTCTTCTCTGCCAGACTCTAATCATCATGAGAACATGGAAAATACCTATTTTGTTGACTAGCATATATACAATGTCTGGCACTTATTGGGAAAGAGTTCAACAGATATTTGTTGACTATAAGTGAATTTAAGGAATTTAACAAAACCTGTCCTATGCATAGGGGTTGAAGAAACTGGGATACCAGCATGGGGCAGAGAAAGTAGACCTATTCTGTGTAGAAAGCAAGAGCCTAGGTAAGGGAGAAAGTGACAGGGTGAGGCACAGGAGCATCCCAACAACCCCCAGAGTAGATGCCAAGTACCCTGGGGACTGGAAGGATTTGGCTGCCAAAATGATACACAGGTTTTATGTTCTGGACTTCTTGGGTAAATGTAAATCTATAAGAAATGTTAGGCCTGGCATAGGAAAATAAGCTCTGAGTCTTGCTAATCTGATTGCTAGATGCTGCCTCTCATCTGAAGAGACCCACACTTCCCATGAGACCCGTTGAGAACTATTCTCTGCTGCCAACACAGAAATTCACCTGGGTTTTCAAAGTTGGCTCTGGCTTTGTCCCTCCCTAGCATGGGACCCTGGAAAAAGCACTTCATTTTTCTGATCCTAATGTCCTCATCTGTAAAACGGGGATAATCAAACATGCACAACAGAGTTGTTGTGAGGATTAAATAAGGTAATATATGGAAGCACCTAGCCCAAGACCTGGGCCACAGCAGCATCGGTAAGTGTTAGATGACTGATTGAATGAACAAACAAACAAGCTTTGACTGAAGCTGGCAGGAAGAAATCAAGCTGCTAACAAACCTAAGTCTTTTGCTAAAGCAGAATCCCGGTCAGTTGAAGTCACTGTCCCATCCTAGGTCAATACTCTATCTCTGGAGTAAGAGGGAGGTCAGAGGAAGTTTACTGCCTCTGCTGAATGTCCTGAATTCAGAAAGCCTCTTTATAAGTATACTCAAACTTTCAGGTAGGAGGAAGGAGTATAGAGTATAAGCAGAGACCCATGAGAATATGGCCACTTATTAGCATTATGGTCATATCAGCTTGATCAAGTTGCTCTGAGTGTCAACTTTTTAATTTGTGAAATGGGAAAACCATATCCACTTAGAAGAATGCTGCAGGAATTAAGTTATAATGCATGTATTATTATCAAAAGGGGACATAATCCCCTTGCCCCTCTGCTTAGGTTTTCATGAAAGATTTTGGCTGACCTGCAGAGCAGTCAATTGCTTTGAGAATGAAAAAAGGATCAAGGCTAGAGCTCTAGGATTAAATGTGGGTAATTTAGCCTTAGACAAATGGAGGAGGAGAGCAGATATAGGAAAGAGGCTTTGGCTTGAGATTAAATAATAACTGGATACAAGTTTAGATAAGCAGCTAAAAACACTTGAGTGCCTGAGTTCTGCTCATGGACAAGAGATAATGAGGGAATCACCAGGACTGGGCCGGGTAAAGGAGGGGAGGAAGCTGAAAGGAAGGAGGGTCAACTGCAAGAGAACCCTAGGTTGTGCCAGATGGGATGCAGTGAGCTATCAATCACAGGTCAAAATAGAAGATCCTCATGAGCAGAGAGTTCTGAGCGGCTTGGTTGTAAGGTTTCCAAATTCCTTAGCATGCGGGAGTGAGCCTGTTAAATGGAGATGTCCCTGCCCTGTGTGGGAATGGTAAGGAACTATTAGGCCTCCCTTCCCTATTGTGGAGGGGCAGTCCTTGACACTCTGGCCTGTGGTCTTCTCCCCTCTGCTTCCTCGCCGGTCTCATCTATGTCAATATGGTCCCAGGATGGCCTGTGTCATATGGCTGCCTTTGGTGTTTGGGGGGTTGTTGGAGAGGCATGATCCCTTCCCCATATTTGGTCAGAAATACCTAATTCACCTAGGTGTTCACCCTCTCCAGGATTGTATGGAGAGCACAGATGAGTCTGGGCAGCAGTTGCCCTGAGACCAAGTTGCTCTGCACTTGGATGCTGTGGGGCCTCAAGGACCAGCTGTCTGGTGCTGCATCTCCATGGCCTGGGAGGAAGACCAGTGGCTGTGGGAGCCCTGAGGACCAACACCAATGCTCGTGCAGACTCACCGAGACAGGAACTGTGCCAGGGAAGGAACACTGAGGGTGCTCAATAAATACTGCATGAATGAAAGAGACAACAACAATGCTCCCCACCCCGACCCCCAGCCCCTCCTGGAAGTAGTTGACTGTGATGGCAGTGGCTAACTTTTGGCGAATGCTCACTCCTGTGATCCTGACTGGAATCCTGAGGTCAGGGAACTAGCCAAATAGCCTCTGAGCCCAAGTGGTCTCCTTCTTTATCATATTACCCGAGGGATACAGGAAGGCCTCAGCTTCTGAGGCCTTCTCACAAGGAATGTGGGGTTTACCCACACATTTGGCTCACACGGTCTTTATGAAAATTTTAAATTAGTTGCACATTTAAAAATCAAGGTTATTGCAATACAAATCTGGCCTTCCAGAGCCTCTTGAAAAACTGAAAGATATAGTAACAACTGGCTAGAGCCGGTTAGAAGAGGCATGTACTCTCCAGCTGACCACACCCCCTCCTGCTTCTCCCCCCCATTTACTTTTCCTGTCTGGCATCTGAGTTTGCAACACCTCTGCCCAACCCCCCACTTTAGAAGACCTGAGGAGGAAGCACAGCCTCAGCTGGTCAAGGGGCCCCCACTAGCCAAGCCTGGCTCTGGCTCCCCTTAAGAGTCTGCTCTGAGTGTCAGCTGGGCTCCCTCACCTGAAGAGTCGGTGACAGCAGGGTCCGCCAGCCGTCCATAGTGTGCCATGAGTTTGAGCTTGGTCTCCTGTTTCCTGTGTTTCTTGCCCACATAATGTTGTTGAGCCATTACAGGGTCGTTGAAAGTCGCGTGGCAGAGGCTGCAGAATTTGTCTGGGTCTATCATTTCTCTGTTCTGGTGCAAGGCTAAGGTGGAGGCCACAAGGAAAGGGTTTGTAAGGCGTTTCGACAGAGCTGCGGTGAGAGAGTTCAAACAGAAACAATGAAAAAACCCAGAAGGTGCCAGGCTTTCGAGTATGCTGAATGGGAAGAAAAGCTGGAGTCACTAGTTAATCACACTTGCAGATGTGGCACTGCCTGTGTGAATCACACAGTGAACACCTTCTCTAATTGGGAAAACTGGAAGACATGGGGGAGCCCAAAGACCAGCAGCTTTAATTACTTTAGGCACATGAATCCTGATTTTCTCATATTCTGAAGTGGTCCTGAGCCTCTGCTATCAAGCTGCCAAATTACACAGAATGGGGACGTATATACTTGCAGTCTTTTTATCCCTCAGAATTCCCTGGAATGTCACAGCAAGGGGGGAAAGAAGTTTGGGTATTTTATTTCCATTTTCAAAGTATCCCAGTTACAGAACTGGGAGCCAATGCACAGATGCAGAAACTGAAGGCCTGAGAGCCCAGAGCTCAGACAGGGTTATTTGGAAAAGGCAACTGTACCAGGGATGCCTTTTAGACTATATCACCTTCTAGGCTGAGTAGGGGAGGGGAGGAGGCTAATATTTAGTTTCATGCTTTGTACGTACATTTTCTCCTTTGGGCCTCACAATCTTCCATGAGGGAGTATCATTTTGCCACATAATAGAGGCAAACCAAGGTACAGAAGGGTGAAGTACCTTGCCCAAGATCACTAAGCTGATGAGTGAACCCAGGTCTAGGTGACTCTAGAGCCCATGCCTCTTTGTAATGCCAGGCAGAGTATGGGAGACCCTGAGGACTACAGCTCATATCACCTTCAGAAACCATCTTTGACTCTGGTCAATGAACTCAGTTAATCAGAGCCTGGTGGGGGCCAACTACTTCCTGATGTAGGACATGCCTTATGGTATTATTAAGTGGATGCCCAGACTCACTAACAAGTCTACATGATGTAGCCCAAGCCCCCGCCAGTGAGGAGGGGGTAGGGCTCAGCAGCACTCACAGACAGACAATGACACAATCTGCTCAGATGCTCTTTCAGTCCTGTACCACTTCAGTGGTACAGTTTTGACAATTTTCAGCCAGCCAAAAGAAACTTGCCGGCTTTTCCAGTATACTGCTCTTCTGGTATAGGGAATCTCAATTCCCTGGCCATTGCTTTTATTTAAACTATTTACTTGAAAAGTAATGGAGGTGTTGTAGAATATTTAGTAATATGAGAAAATCTTCAGTATGGATTGTTGAATGAAAAAAGCAGGTTAGAAAGCAATCTGTTTCTTATGGCCTCAATTTTGTAAAACAACAACAAAAACCACACAGGTTATGCATGGAAAAAAGACTCAAAGCATAGACAGTTAAAGAGTGCTTTTCCATTTTTTCCCCCAGTCTTTCTACAATGAATGTAGATTTTTGATATCAGGAAAGGTATAATAATGGTTGTCAGAGATAAAGGTCATTCTTTACAGGATGTTAAAGAGAAGCATTAGAGGTGAATGGTTAACAAAAATTGGAGGACCTGCTTAAGGGGCTATTAGGCTTCCAATAAAAATGAGAGCTGTGGGAGTCTTCTCTAGGAAATAACCTGAAATATGGAAAGAGTTTTTTTAGGGATGTTCACTGTAATGTTATTTATAATGCCAAAAAAACATTAAAGGAATGATTCTTTGTGGTGTGGTGGGATATTATATAGTCACTAAAAATGTTTATGAAAAAGCTTTACTAGGGGAAGTGGATGTGGCTCAATCGATAGGGCTCCCGTTTACCATATGGGAGGCCCCGGGTTCGATTCCTGGGGCCTCCTGGTGAAGGCAAGCCAGCCCGCGAGGCACAGTGAGCTGAAGCAGCAAGGTGAACCAACAAAGGGAGATAAGCAGACACAGAAAAACACACAGCAAATGGACCCAGCGAGCACAAGCAGCAAGCGGGGATAAATAAATAAATAAATAAATAAATAAATAAATAAAAATCTTAAAAAAAAAAAAAAAAGCTTTACTAACATGGGAAAACCCAAATGTTATATTAAAAGAAAAAAATTATAAAAGAAAATTTTATATACAATATGATCATATCATTATTGAAAGATATATGTGCAACATATATGCAAATACTAATATTTTGAAATGTCACCAACACATGGATACTGCTTCTATCTTGGTGGTAGGATTTGGGAGATATTTTACTTTCTTCTTTTTATCTTTTGCATTGTCTGAATCAGAAATATTCATAATGAATAAAAGTATACATCATTTTTATAAAAACAATAAAGCTAAGTATTCTATATTTTTATGTACATATACATAGATTTAATCTATATATAAAACAAACATACACACAGATAAACATATGTACATGTATCACAAAAGACTAAAAGAGAAATAGTACTTCAAGATGTAAACAGTGATTATCTCTGAATGGTAAAATTATGATAATTTTTCTTTCCACTTATCTGTATTTTCCTTATTTTCTACAGCCTGCTAGTATTACTTTTACATTAGAGAAATATATTTAATTTCAGAACTAGAGTTATAAACTCATGTAATAAATGGAAATGTGATTAAACTACAACATGAAATGAAAAAAAAAATAGCAGGATACAAATGGTAATGTGCTGTGTGAAAACATATCTGCATGGGGCAAAGGCCAAAAATGAATATGGAAAATAACCTGCCATATTTGGGACCAGGCATATTCCTGGGAATTTTCCCATTTATGGAAAGATAAGTCTGTGACCTTTTAAAGTTCTGTCCTTAGGCTAGTTTCCTTTGGGTCTAAAGCTTAATCTTTTCTGTGCCATGATGGATAGCTCAACACTGATTTTAAACAAAAGCAATTATTACTAGTATGGCTTATATAAGCAAGGCCAGTGACATGCTCCAGGTGGTGGATACCTGTCCAACTCCCGCATTTTATGGGGAAGACTCCACACAATCTTGATGATGGTGATAATGATGACAATAGTAACAATAGCAGCTGCCATTTACTGAGCATCTATTACATCCTAGGTGCTTTATACACATTATTTCATCCTCACATTCTATGAAGTAGATAATAATATCTACATTTTATAGATGAGGAAACAGACACAAGGGTGTTAAGCCACACGGATGGAAAATAGTACCAGGATTTAAACCTGGGTCTCTGTGATTTCAAAGCTCATATTTTGTTTCATACCATGGAAAACTAGCTTTGGGTGTGAGAAGAGGAGTTAATTATGAGTAATTTTTTTACCTTATCATCAAAGCCTCCCAAAACATTATTTCTTTTTCATAATGAGTAATATAAAAAAGGATAATTATTAAAGATAGTATACCATATTCCTTGGTCCAAAATAAAGAAGCAAAAATTACCAAGAAGAAATTAAATCATGATCAAAGAACTTTCATCTGACTAATTGCAGAAATTTCAATGGACTCACTGCAGTGAGCAGGGGTTAAAAATCCCAGAAAGTCAGGAGTTAATGACATGAAAGCGAGGGCTGAGCCCCAGTGGTGACAAGACAAAGGGGGCTATTTTAGAAGTCACTGCACTGAGAATGAACTCATAGTGGCTGCCAACAGAGCTTACTGGGCAATAGTAGCAGCACTGAAGAATGCAACTTTGAAAAGCAAGTCCCTCATCCTGAGGAGAACAGCCGGATTTTGAGGATAAAAGTGAACAGGGCATAACCTGAGCACTTTAAAAAGACAAGGATTTGGCTTTCAACTTGGGACACATGGTGATAAGGGCAGGGGGAGGCTGGGAGGGAAAAATCCAAGTGGGAGTGGTAGGGGATAGAATGCTCTTACCATGTGCACGGCCTGGAGGACTTTGGCACTCCTGAGTTATAAGTATCAGTCAGGACAAAAGCTCGGGGCTAAGAAGCTTCTACAGAGAGAAACTGATGTAACCAAAGAAAGGGAGGTTAGGTCAGCACAACTCTGAGGCTCCATTTCAATGAAGCTGGGTTTACTTTGATATGTTTGAGAGCCTCTCAAAAGCAATCCAACCTGTCCAAGTCTGTGGCCCCAGTGAGCATTTCTGGGAGCACCTGGCATTGGTGCCCTGAGGACGGGAGGGGTCCCATATAGCACTACTCAGGAAAACCAGTACCTTCCACCTTAGTGGATTGCTGCTTCAGCTTTAAGTTCTTTGCGTGGGTCTTCCCCAGGTAGTGCGACTGGGCCACGACAGGGGAGGAAAAGGTCATGTTACAGATGGGGCAGCACTGGTTCTTGTCTTTGCTTCTGCTGCTCTTCTGGTTGGGAGAGAGAACAGAGGTCTGATCACGCCACTGTCCGGCCAAAAAAATCTTCAATGGTTCCCACTGCCCGTAAGAAAATGGGCATTCAAGGCCCCTTCACAAGCTGACCCCAACCTACCTTTCTGGATTCATCTTCAACTATTTTGTCCCAGGCTCTACTCACCATTCCCCACTTTGTTCTCTGACGCTTCCTTGCTCTGCTTGGGCCATTCCTGATGCCTAGAATGCTCTTCCTTTCCTGCCTGGCAAATGCCTGCTTAGCCTTCAAGGCCCAGTTTAAATATCACCTCTTCTGGGAGACCTTTATTCAAGAAAATCATTCAGCAAACAATTATCAAGCCCCTATGTACGAATATTCCAGGAGAATTAAATCTGGCTCCTTCACTGCACTGCTAGATCGTTTTATATAGACCTCTATTGTACCACTTGTCTCCCTAAAATGACATTGTCATAGCTCAGGGGACTCTTCTGTGAACTAAAGTGTGACACTTGGGCATGGACTGTTTAACTCATCTGTTTTCTATCCTTAGCACCCTGCTGGAGTCTGGCACACAGTAGACGCTTAGGGTTTGTTAAGCAAACAGAATGGTTTTATCTATTAATTATGATTAGGCTAGAGAACAATGCATTTCAAGCTTATACTCTGAGAAACTCTGACCTGTGAATAGGGTATTTACTCTAAGACAGGGTTTCTCAACCTTGACACTACTGACGTTTGGGCTGGACAATTCTTTATTGTGGAGGGCTGTCCTGTGCACCACAAGACGTTCAGCAGCATCTGTGGCCTCTACCCACTAGATGTCAGTAGCGCTCCTCCAAGTTGTGACAACGGAAAATGTCCTCTGGGGGCAAAATCGCTCGATTGAGAATCACTGCTGCTTTAAGGTAATCCTCTACCTAGATCAGGAAGGAGAATGAGGACTGGATGTTAACAACCCCTTACAGATATTGGATTTTAGTTTTCCTAATCCCTGCATATATGTGATCTCATTTAAACTACCTGAGAGGTGAAGGAACCGAGGTGCAAAGAGGCTAAGTGACTTGCCCAGGTCACAGAGTTGACCAGAGGAGAATCAGGACTTCTGTCCTCCTGAATTCTAAATCATAAGAAGGGCAGCCAGGGGATGATTCCAGTATAGATGGAGAAGAGACCAGTAAGGCCCTTCTAAACCTGCGGTCACTCTGATAGGAGGAAGCAGTCTGTGGAGTAAACTCCAATTTACTGAGCATCCACGAGGAACTGGAATTTCTCCCCACAATATCCTTGAGAGGTAAGAATTATCAGCTCCACTTTAAGGGAAGAGGTTCAGAGAGATTACACAAAGTCACATAACCCGTAAGTCACAGAGCCAGTACTGGGCCTGCATCTACTGACTTCACCCCATGACCTTTGCACCACTTCCCATGGAACAAAAATAATGGTCCCCCCAGGAAGGGGGGGTGATTTGGCATAATTCTCACAGTATTTCTGAGCCAACAAGCAAATGTGATTACATCTTGGTCAGAGCACACATCTGGAAAGGTGTTCCACTTGTTTATTCAAAGCATTCAAGTGCAGAACTCAGCACTTCCCCCTAGATCTCAAGAAAGCCAGCAGCCTGGCTTCCTTCCACTTTCTCTAGAGTAGTGAATGGGCAGCTTCTTGTCCTGCCCGAACAACCCCCTGTGGGGTAACATGTAACAATGGCTCCGTTTACTGAGCCCCTACTATGTGCCAGGCTCTGTGTTGGGTGCTTTTTATAAAATCTCCCTCATTTCAGTTTGGGAAAAATCCTAAAAGGTAGATGGTATTAGCATCCTCATTTTTACAGAGGAAAAAATCAAGGCCCAAATCACATAACAGGGCCGGGATTTGAAGTCAAGACGGTTTGACTCAAAGCCCATGCTCTTTCCACCGCACCAACCTGCCTGCTGGCTTCACCAGGAAGCAGGCGGTCTCAACATGGCAGCTGTATTACCTGATCTGAGTCTAGCTTCTTCGTTTCCCCCTTTAATGTCTCCATTCCATGGATTGCTAGGTATCTCTTCACTTTGTTGGCATGTTTTTTGCTCTGCAAGAACCCAGGAAAAAGATCAAAGATAGCCAAATGCCATTTCATATCTAAGGCACTCAAAAACACTTACTAGATTTTCTTCTGATTCATCCTCACAAAAACTTCTGAGGAGAAGAGGGTGGGGGAAGAAAGCTAGTTTGAGTTCCTACTCTGTGCGAGGCACTTTACATGCTGCCCAATTTAATCATCACCACACATTTATGAGAAAATTATCATCTCTATCTGATAGAAGAGGAAATGGAAGCTGAAGATGGTAAGGTGTCTTGCCCAAGATGAGGAGCAGAGCTGTGATTCAAACTCCAGGTCTATTTAAAGCCAAAGCTCCTACTTTCTACTATACCAAGCTGCAAGGGAAGATACGAGCATAACAATCCTGGTTTAGATGGGAGAGAGGAGTCAATCTTCAAGTCACAAGCCAGCATGCACAGAGGCAACGTCTGGGTAGGTAAGAAGGAATTACACTTTGCCGTGCGAGCCAGGGAGAAGTGGGGGTCTGGAGAGTAAGGCAGTTTTGGAGGTACAATGGCATACCTGGTAATGGGCCAGCTTCTGGGACTCAGAAATGAGCAAGGCACAGCAAACCTTACACTGGGTGTTGGTGAAGAGACACTGGTTCTTCTGGATCATGTGTTCCACTACAGAAGGGAAAATAAAAAAATGTCTGAGTTAATAAACACCTGCCTACACAGCATTGCCTTTGAATCCTGCCTCAAGTGCGGGCACTGAGCACTCGACAATGTCAGCAAACCTCAGTCACCCTTTCCCTACTACCTTGATGACTTTATGCTATGTTCTCACATCATCTAGACTATTACTTCGTAAATTTACATAAGTCAACTTTCTCCGCTGAAGACATTCTTTTGAAAAGGAACCTTTAGATCATTACCTTAATTCTAGTCTGATAATGGTACCAGAAGGCTTGGAGTTCTCTGTTTAAGAGGAAGACTAGAAGGGCAGCAACTTTTAGAAGTGTTAAAAACATGACAGTCTCCAACTGAAACTTTCTCCCTGACAGAATGAGAAGGATTCAAAGACTTGAAAAGGGAATAACTGTCTCACTGTTCACTTTTTTTTTTTTTTTTTTTAAAGATTTTTTTTATTTATTCATTCATCCCCCCCTGCTGCTTGTGCTTGCTGGGTCAGCCAACCACGCCGTGCGGGCGGGCTTGCCTTCACCAGGAGGCCCCGGGAACCGAACCCGGGGCCTCCCATATGGTAAACGGGAGCCCTACTGATTGAGCCACAGCTGCTTCCCTGTCTCACTGTTCTTTTTTTTTAAAGATTTATTTATTTATTTATTCATTTATCCCCCCCTTGCTGCTTGTGCTCGCTGGGTCAGCTAACCACGCCATGCGGGCGGGCTTGCCTTCACCAGGAGGCCTCGGGAACCGAACCCCGGGCCACCCATATGGTAAACGGGAGCCCTACTGATTGAGCCACAGCCGCTTCCCTGTCTCACTGTTCTTGATTTGACTTTGAAACATCTAAAATCGCCACAGTATTCACCTGGGGTTGATTGTTGGGCTTGGGGTACAAAGCCTTACCTCTTTGAAGAGGGAGTAAAATCTTACCCAAAGTGTGAGTTTGTTCATGGAACTGATAATCTGAGGCAGAGTCCAGAAAATTGGGAGGGGCTGGAAAAGCCCTAGTTTTTTTCTTCTTTCCTGATCTGGACCAAAAAGTCATCAAGATGCCCTGGAGGAAGATCCTTGATGGGGCAATTTTAAGAGGCCTCCCCCTACTCCACAAGATTGAACCCTTACCTATGCCAGCCCTTTTGGGCAGAAGGGCTGAAGTATCAAGCTGTATTTCTGTCCCTTAGTCATTTCCCTATTTTTCTCCTGCAGTGTTTGGCAAACTTTTGCAAAAGGCCTTGCCTGTCTCAGCTGTGCTCAAATAATCTATAGGAAGGGGATCTATGAGCACATCTGGGCCAGAGCTTTTTTTTTTTTTTTAAAGATTTATTTATTTCTCTCCACCCACTCGTTGTTTGCACTTGCTGTGTCTGTTCGTCTTTCTTGTTTCTTTAGGAGGCACTAGGAACTGAACCTGGGACCTCCGATGTGGGAGGGAGGTGCTTAATCGCTTGAGTCACCTCTGCTCCCTGCTTTGTTGTGTCTTTATTATGTTTTCCTTGTGTCTCTTGCTGCATCAGCTCACCGTGTCTGCCCATCGCATCAGCTCACTGCCTTCTTTAGGAGGCACTGGGAACCAAATCAGGGTCCTCCCATATGGTAGGTGGAAGCCCAATTGCTTGAGCCAGATCTGCTTCCCTGGGCCAGAGCTTTTGAAAAGGGGGGCGAGTGGCATGATTCACAGGGGAAAGGGGCAGATGACACACAGGGGACAGGGTCCAGCCATTTCCTTCTTGCCTGGATATTTTGGGGATTGTTTTATTCAAGGAGATAAGGTTCCCTTTCAAGGTTGTTCAGAATCTGACTTCCATTAGGCTAAACAGGACAGGGACCGTGTCTTTTATGACTTTGTATCCCCAATATCTAGTACAATATCTGACCTACAGCAGGGGCTTGGTGAGTATCTGCTGAATGAAAAGAACTGCACCTCTGCCAGAACCCACTCTCAGGCCTCAGAGAGTACACTCACACACCCACATACATGTGTTCAAAGAGTGCCTCCTATGTGCCAGCACAGGGCTTGGTGCTGGGGACATAGCAACAAATAAGACAGAGTATGAAACAAATAAACAAGATAGTAACAAAGAGTGAGAAATGCTATGAAGGAAAAAAAAAAAGCAAAAAGAGTAAGTAACAGAAAATGATGGGGCAGGTAGTCAATGAAGCCACCCCAAGTAGGTATCAGTCTCAAGAAGGTCTGAAGAAAGAGTGCTCCAGGTCCCTGAGGCCAGGATGAGTTTGGCATGTTCAAGGAATGGAGAAAAGGCCAGAGGAGCTACAGTATGGTGAATGAGAGCAAAAGGGTAGGTAATAAAAGTTGGAGGGATGGTATGAGGCCTACCAGATCATGATGAATAAGGCCCCATAGATTTATTCTTAGTGCAATGGGAAGCAACAAGATATGGTTCATGCTTTGAAAACATTATTCTGATCGTTATGAGAACAGACTGTATGAGGACTGTATGGGGAAGAGTGAGGAGGCTGTTGTAGTCTTCTAGGTAACAGATGATGGAAGCTTGGACTAGGAAAGTTGGCAATGGAGATAGAGAAAAGTGGATGGTTTGGGGATTACATTCTGGAAGTAGTTCTGATATCCAAGATTGGATGTTGGGAGAGGGCAAAGGAAGGAGAGGAATCAAGGATAACTATTAGGTTTTGAACTTGAGAAACTTAGTAGATGTGATGAGAACTGGAGGAAGACAGCCTTGGAGGAGAAATTAAAGAATTTTCATTGGGCTTTGTTAAATGAGTGGTCTATATATGGAGTGAAATGTCAAGCAGTTGGAGATTCAAGTCCAGAGCTCAAGGGAGAGGTCAGAGGCAGAGATATAAAATCAGAAATCATTATATTCTTCATATTTAAAGCTGTGAGACCGGTAGAGAGCACCTAGTGTAAATGGAGAAGAAAAGAGGGTCTTGGACTGGTCTTGGGAGTCTCTGAATTTAGAAGTCAGGAAGAGGAAGTGAAGTTGAATATAAAACAAGGTAAGTAGTAGAGGGGGATTTCTAGCTATGGCAGAGTAAGGAGATTCTCTTCTCCAAAAGCAACTATAAAATTGGACTTAGGTGGAAGGAGCTGTTGCTCAAGCGAATGGGCTTCCACCTACCACATAGGTGGTTCCGGGATCGGTCCCCAGTGCCTCCTGGAGAAGGCGAGCTGGCGCAGCAGGCAGGTGCGGTGAACTGACGCAACCAGATGACGCAACAAAAGAGACACAAAGAGGAATACAATGAGAAACACAACAAACCAGGGAATTGAGGTGGCTCAGGTGATTGAGTGCCTCTCTTCCACATGGGAGGTCCTGGGTTTGGTTCCTGGTGCCTCCTAAAGAGAAGATGAGCAGACAGAGAGCACACAGCAAATGGACACAGAGAGCAGACAGCAAACATAAACAATGGGCGGGGGGGAATAAATAGATAAAAATAAATCTTTAAAAAACAAAACAAAAAAACTAATTGAGCACCTACTTTTCATGTATGAGGTCCTGGCATCAATCCCTGGTACCGCCTTTAAAAAAAACAAACTT
The DNA here is from genome assembly GCA_026826555.1 of Tolypeutes matacus. Lineage (NCBI taxonomy): Eukaryota > Metazoa > Chordata > Mammalia > Cingulata > Chlamyphoridae > Tolypeutes > Tolypeutes matacus. The sequence goes on along the minus strand of JAKSZT010001079.1, from coordinate 1,886,244 downwards.
GACACAATTGACAAAAACAACCACTTCAGCACTCTAGAAATTGATCAAAGGCACACAACAATTTGAGAAGCATTTATGATAGCAAAATTGCTGAGCTTTGGGTAAGAACATTGGGAACCTGTGGCTTTCTTACCTGTGGCTCCTCCCATCACCTCCACAATCAGTTGGTGAAGAAATTTTGCCAGGATGGGGCAGGCAGTGTGAACCAATAGCTTCCCAGAGGAAAGGGGCTCACTTGATTTGGAGTGGTTGGCAATGCCCACACCCAACAATATTGTTGGTAGAAGGACTGATCACAGAGGCAGGAGTATGGGGAGGATCAAAGGCTCTACCACCTCGAGGTTGCAGTCGTGGCTGGGTCAAGCATTTCCCTGGCTGAGACTGCAAGGCAGTGGAGTGAGAGGCTCCCAGTTTGTCACTTACTCCTGGTCGACCTTGAGGTGGCACACACATGTATAAGAGAGGCAAAAGGGCCCAGTGGAAATTAAAAGCCGGGGCAGACTTCAACACGGCCTTAACCTTGAATGTGTTTTCCTATCCATAGATAGATCCAAAAGCAGATGACAGATGCCTTACTGGCTCCAGGGGTTGGAAAACAAATTCTGTCCAATCACTGGTTGACTGCGAAGCAATAGAGACACATGAAGATAGAAATTATTTTTTAAAAATCCACAAATGGTAAATACTTGCTTTTAAAGCCTTAGCCGCCATGTAAGTGGTCTGACTGCTGAGTCCACCAGTACTTTGCGAAAGCCCAAATTATTCCATGCATAAAGACCATGTGAGGAGGTCTTGAGCCTACATGGCAAGATGCCTGGCCAGCACACAGAAACTCCATTCCTTGTTGTCTGGCTCTAACCACCATTTGACTGAAACTGCATAAAAGACCCTGATTCAGAACTATTCAGCCAAGCCTTTACTAAATCCCTGGTCCACAAGAACCCTGAGATGTTTATGAGGTTGGAGGAAGCTAAGACCAACACAAGTTATCAGAGGGAAAAAGAACCTACCCGAATTATCAGAATTCTGAGAGGCTAGACTGACTGCATATCCCTGCTGCCCTGATATCCACTCACAACTTTAACCAGCCACCAACTACTTCTCTGTAGTGCTGGGGTTCTTAACCTTTTTTGTTCCATGGACCCCTGTACCAGTCAGGTGAAAACCATGATCCACTTACTAAGTCCACACTATACTATATTATTTAATACATGTATCACACCTGCACCGACATGTCCCCACAAGAAAAATGGTTTTGTGAATTTCAACTCAAGCTCACGGACCCCTGGTTAAGAACCCCTGACAAAGCAGAATAGATATGATACTAGAAATCAGATGCTTGGAGTGGGTACCAAGTTGGGCTTCCAGAAACATCTCATGAACAGTGCTTAACTGTTTCAACAGGTGAGTTACTATCTGAAGCCTTTGTTGCAGCCTTGCTGAAAGCAAGAAGACTCCACTGTCTTTGAACCTGCCTCTCAACCTGTGAAGCTGGAGAATAAATGCTGGAACCCTGATGTAGGAAGATCTCATAGTTCCATGACCTTTCTTGCCAGTTACAATAACCAAGAGCCACAGGAATATAGGCTTTACTGTATTTCTGCCTTATGAGAAGACATCTGATTAGCAGAATCTAATTTGTATTCATATTATAGAACATTAGAAGATATACAGGGCAGAGGTTGAAAGAGCTGATCCAGAGTATGAACAGGGTCAGTGAAGTAGGGCCACCAAGAGCTAGTGTGGGACAGTGAGATATTTCATAAACTTATGGAATTTAAGGGAAACAACTGGGAGACAAAATTATCAAGACACTTCAATTCGGGTAACTACTGTACATTGGGTAGGTGAATCAGGTAACTTAAGTTGCCTTAGGATGACATAAACCAGGATGGCAGGTCACAGCATGACTAAACCACTTCCTGTATTCCAGCTAATGGTGAACCTTACTAATCAATAATGACTTAACTATTTTTGGGGCTTAGATGTGGTTTTAGAATCTTCCAATTCAGCTTTACAGAAATTCACCAATTGATTGCAGCAGGTCCTTAGGGAGGGTTGAAATCTATTTACTACTCTGCTTATTAGGAGACAGTGGGTTTCTACGTCTGGCTATGATTGGAAAATAGTAAACAACAAACAATTCTAGGAAAGGGAGGCTGGATATAATCTGCACATATATCAGACTGGTGTAGTCCAATAGGAAGGGTGGTCTATAAGAATTAAATGAACAGTTAGCCCCATTAAGGTCACTTAGGTTCAGCACTCATATCTAACTATCTTGTGAATCCACATAGTTGATGGTCTCAAGAAGTTTAAATTTTTATCATATGAAAAAGGCATAAAGAAAGCAAACGTAAGAGAACTGATGATGTGGTGCTAACAATTTCCTACCTAGAATATGTATAAAAAAGAACAATGGAAATTCTGGAGTTGAAAAGTACAATGAAAGAAATGAAAAATTCACTAGAGTGGCTCAACAACAGATTCAAAATGACAGAAGAAAGACTCAGTGAACTTGGAGACAGAGTGATAGAAAATAGTCATTCTGAAAAATTAAAATGAAAACACAACATAAAAGAGTGAAAAATAATGAACAGAGCCTCAGAGACCAGTGGCACAACATCAAGCATACCAACATATATAAAATAGGAATCCCAGAAGGAAGGAAGGGAAAGAAAGAGGCAGGAAAAAATAAATAAAAAAAAATCAAAAAAATCAAAGAAATAATGTTTGCAAACCCCTCAAATTTGATGAAAAACATTAATCTACACATCCAAAAATCTTGACAAACTCAAAGTAGGATAAATACAAAGGTCTACACCTAGACACTTCATAGTCAAATTGTTAAAAGAGGAACTCTTGAAGTCAGCAAGAGAAAAATGACTCATCACAAACAGTGGAACAACAATAAAATTAATGACTTCTCATATGAAACAATGGAGGTCCAAAGACAGTGGAATGGAATATTCAAAGTGGTGATAAACAACAAAACTGCCAACTAAGACTCTATATCCAGCAAAACTATCCTTCAAATTTTATGCTAAGTGAAAGAAGTCAGTCACAAAAGGCCACATATTGGACGATTCCATTTATATGAAGTGTCCAGAATAGGTAAATCCATAGAAACAGAAAGAAGAGTAGTAGTTGCTAGAGGCTGGTGGTGGTGGTGGTGGTGGGGAATGGAGAGTAACTGCTAAATGAGTACAAGGTTTCTTTTTGGGTTGATGAAAATGTTGTATAGTGGTGGTGGTTGCACAACTCTGTGAACATACTAAAAACCACTAAAAGGTCAAATACTTGGAAAAGGTGAATTTTATGGTATTTGAATTATGTGTCAATAAAGCTGCTATTTAAAAAAAAATCTATCCTTCAAGAATGAGGCAAAATAAAGACATACCCATGTAAACAAATAGAGAACACATTGCTAGCAGGCCTGCCTTACAAGAAGTTGTAAAGGAAGACTTTCAAGCTGAAAGGAAGTAACATCAGATGGTAAATCCACAAGAAGAAATAAAGAGCACTGGAAATGGTAAACATGTGAGTTAATGAAAAGACATAATATTGTATGAAGCAATAATTATGACATTGTATCATTACGTTTATAACATATATGGATGGGGATGCAGATGTGGCTCAAGTGATTGGGCTCCGGTCTACCACACAGGAGGTCTAGGGTTCGATTCCTGGGGCCTCTTGGTGAAAAGCAAGTTGGCTCACGTGGTGAGCTGGCTGGCACAGGGGTGCTGGCCCGTGCAGGAATGCTGGTGCAGCAACATGACACAACAAAAAGAGACACAGCAAACCAGGGAGCTGAGGTGGCGCAAGAGACTGAGCAACCTCTCTCCATTCCAGAAGGTCCTAGGATTGGCTCCCAGTGCTGCCTAAAGGGAAGACAAGCAGACATAGAAGAACATAAAGAGAGCAGACAGCGAGTGCGAAACAACGAGCAGGAGTGGGAGAAATAAATAAATCTTAAAAAAAATATATATATATATAAATATATATATAAATATATATACATGTAATATATATGAAAATAGCACAAAGGGAATAGAATGGAGCTATATTATAGGAATGTTTTTATATTTTATAAAAATTAAGTTAGTATTAATCTGAAGTAGACTGTAATGTACATTATAATCCCTAGAGTTCCACTAAATAAGTAACTAAAAAAAAAAATCAACGGGGGACAGTGGCGCATGTGGCTCAAGCAGTTGGGTGCCCACCTCCCACATGGGAGGTCCCAGGTTCGGTTCCTGGTGCTTCCTAAAGAAGATGAGCAGACAAAGAGCTGACGCAATGATCTGACACTACAAGAAGACACAACGAGCAGGGAGCAGATGTGGCTCAAGCAGGTGGGCATCTACCTCCCACACAGAGGTCCCGGGTTCATTTCTCAGTGTCTCATAAAGAAGACAAGTGGACAAGTTAGCAGACACAGCAAGCACACAACAAGCAGACACAGAGAGCAGACAGTGGGCACAACCAACCAGCTGCCAGATGAGGGAGCCATATTGGGGGGTGGGGGTATAAAAAATATATAAAATCTTAAAAAAAAAAATCAACAGGGGAATTAAAATTTTATACTAAAATAGTAAAGAAGGAAGAGAGAAACAAAACAAAAATCTGTATTTTCTGCATGATTTTTTGGCAAAACTACAACTTCTGTAATTAAAAAGAAAAACAAAACAGAAATCAAACAAAATGGAAATCCAGCCATATCGATAACTAAATTAAATGTGAATGGTCTAAATACCCCATTCAAAGACAGACATTGTCAGTCTAGATAAAAAAGCAAGACCCAAAATATATTGTCTATACAAACCTTAGATTCAAAGATACAAATAGGTTGAGAATAAAAGAATAGAAAAAGATAAACCATACAAAAGTAACCATAAAAGAGCTAATGTGACTAGATTAATTTCAGATAAAATAGACTTCAGGGCAAGAAATATTATTTGAGACAAAGAGGGATATATCATAATGACAAAAGGGGCAATATGTCAGGAAGACATAAAAATTACAAATGTATATGCATCTGAGTCTCAAAATAAATAAAAAACTGATAGAATTTAAAGGAAAAATAGACAAACCAACATTAATAGAGATTTCAACACCTCATGCTCAATAATTGATATAATGATTAGTTAGAAAATCAATAAGGGTTTAGAAGAACACTGTCAATTCACTTGACCCAAGTGATATATATATAGAGAGAACACTCTACCAGCAACTGCAGAATACACATTGTTTTCTAGCACACATGGAATAATCTCCAGGAAAGACCACATGCTAAGTTATTAAACCAGTTTCACTACATTTAAAAGTACTGAAGTCATACCAAGTATGTTCTCAGAACACAATGGAATTTAGTTAGAAATCAACAACAGGAAGAAATCTGAGAAATTCCCAAATATTTGAAAATGGAATGACATGAGTCAAAGAGGAAATTTCAGGGGAAATCAGAATTATTTTGAACTAAATTAAAATGAAAACACAACATAAAAAATGTATATGCAGCTAAAGTAGTGCTTAAAAGGTAAATTTATAGCTTTAAGCATCTCTATCAGAAATACTTCAAACCAATAACATAAGCTTCCACCTTAAGAAACTAGAAAAGATCAACAAAATTGACAGGCCAAGAAAATAAATAGGAAGACAGGAATGAAAGAGGGCAGGAATTTAAAGGATTATAAGGGAATATTATGAGCAATTTTATGCTAAGAAATTAGACAATGTATAAGAAATGGTCAAATCCCTAGAAAGACATAAATTACTCAAACTGACAAAAAACCTGAATATACCCATAACAAATAAAGAAACTGAATTAATGATTAGACATCTTCCCACAAGGAAAAGCCCTGGCTCAGGCAGTGACCTCTATCTAATATCTTAGGAAGAAATAATATTAATCCTTTGCAAACTTTTTCAGAAAATAAAGGAGGAAGAAACACTTCCAAACTCATTCTATGAGGCCAATATTTCCAATATGAAAGCCAGACAAATCTATCACAGAAAAAGAAAAGTACAATCTACTATCCTATTTAGTGAATATAGAAAAAAAAAATCTTTAAAAGTATTAATAAACCAAATCCAGCAACATATAAAAAGGATTATATATACATCGTGATCAACTAGGAAAATGCAAAGTTGCTTTAACATCTGAAAATCAATTAATGTAATACAACATATTAAGAGAATACTGGGCAAAAACCATATGATCACCTCATTAGATGCAGAAAAAGTATTGTATAAAATTTAAATTCATCATAAAAGCTCTCAAAACCAGGAATTAAAAGGAACTTTTTCAACCTGATAAAGGACATTTATGAAAAAATTCATAGCTAATATCATACTTAATGGTGAAAAACTAACGCTTTTTCCCTGAGACTAGAATATTCATTCTTGCCACTTCTATTCAACATTGTACCAAAGGTTCTGGTCAGTGCAGTAAAACTAAAACAAAATTAAAAAGTCATCCTGATTGGAAAGGAAGAGGTAAAACTCTTAATTTGCAAATGACATGATCCCATATGTAGAAAATTCCAAGGAATGCATACACACACAAAACTATTAGACCAAATAAATAAATTTATAGTAAGGCTGCAGGATAAAAGACAATATACAAAGATCAAGTATACTTCTATATACAAGCAATGATCAGTCTGATAACAAAATTAAGTAAACAATTCCATTTACAATAGCATCAAAAAGAATAAAATACTTAGGAATAAATCTAACAAAAGAGAAGTACAAGACTTGTACTCTGAAAACCACTAATGAAAAAAATTAGAATTCTAAATATATGGACAGATATTCTGGATTGGAAGACTCAATACTGCCACAATAGCAATTTGCCCAGAATTTAATTCAATGCAATCTCTATCAAAATCTGAGTTTTCTTAAAAATAGAAATTGACAAATTGATTCTAAAATTTATATGGAACTGAAAAGAACCCAGGAAGATAGCCAAATAATTTGGAAAAAGAACATAGTTGGAGGACTTACACTGCCAGATTTTTAAATTTACTATAAAGCCACAGTTTGTCTTACCTATCAAGACAGTTTGGATATACAGATCAATGGAACTGAATTAAGAGTTCAGAAATCTTTACATTTATGGTCACTTGATTTTTTTTTTTTTAGGAGGTACTGGGGATTGAACCCAGGACCTTGTACATGGGAAGCAGGTGCTTTAACCACTGAGCTATACCTGGTCCCCAATTAGAGTGGGGTTTTTTGTTTGTTTTTAGGAGGTATCAGGGATTGAACCCAGGACCTCATACATGGAAGGCAGGTGCTCAACCACTTGAACTACATCCGCTCCCCTTGATTTTTAAAAAATATAGGTATTATTTATTAGATAAATTGTGAGCTTACAAAACAATTATGAATCATGTGCAGAATTCCCATACATCTCCTTTCCACCAGCACCTTACATTGTTGTGGGACATTTTCAACAGATTATGAAAGAATATCATCAGACTATTACCACTAACTGTGGTCCATAGTATACATTTGATATATTTTTTCCATATACCCCCTATTATTAACACCATGTATTAGTATTATATATTTGTTTAGGTCATCAGAGAACACTCTCATATTTGTACTGTTAATCACAGTCCATCTTCTACCACATGGTTCACTGTGTAATACAGTCCTATGCCTTGTACAATCGATCCGAAGTCTACACTCAGTGGCTTTTACTTTCATCACAGAGTTGTGCAGTCATCACCTAAGTAAATTTTTGAATGGACACTTGATTTTTTTTTTTTTTTTTGAGGTACCAGGGGTTGAGGATTGAACCTGGGACCTCGTATGTGGGAAGCTGGCGCTCAACCACTGAATTGCATTGGCTTCCCTGAGTTGGTTTTTTTCATTTGTTTTGCTTGTTGTTTGTTTTTGTTTTTTTCAGGAGGAACTGGAAACCAAACCTAGGACCTCCTATGTGAGAGGCAGGCACTCAACCCCTTGAGCCACATCGGGCTCCCGTCACTTGATTTTTTTTTTTTGTCTTTTACAAAGGGTATTTAAAAATACGGAATGTGTCACAAATTTGCGTGTCATCCTTGCGCAGGAACCATGCTAATCTTCTCTGTATCGTTCCAATTTTAGTACATGTGCTGCTGAAGCAAGCACCTGTCACTTGATTTTTTTTTTTTTTAAAGCATTCTCTTAACTGAAGCATTTATTTTATTTTATTTATTTATTTATTTTTTACCAGGAGGTCCCGGGGATCGAACCCGGGTCCCTCCATATGGGAGACGGACGCCCAACCATTTGAGCCACCTCCGTCCCCTGTCACTTGATTTTTGACAAAGATATCAAGAGAATTCAACATGGAAAGGATAGTCTTTTCAAAAAATGGTGCTCGGACAATTGGATAACTCAATCCCCCAAATTTAGAACCCTACTTCATACCTTACACAAAAATTAACTCAAAATGGTTCATACACCGAAACATAAAAGTTAAAACTATAAAACTTCTAGAAGAAAACATGAGGGAAAAATCTATGTGACCGTAGATTAGGATGAAAAGCACAGTCTATGAGAAAAAGTTGTTAAATTGATTTCATCAAAATTTAAAACGTTTGTACTTCAAAAAGCACCATTTTGAAAATGAAAAGACAAGCCATAGCCTGGGAGAAAAATTAGGAAATCATGCATCAGATAAAGGACTTGTATCCAAAATGTATAAGGAACCCTTACAATTATTTTTGTCTTCAAAAATAAGAAGACAATCCAATTACAAAATGAGCAAAAGATTTGGATGGATATTTCTCCAAAAATATACAAATGGGTAATAAGCACAGGAAAAGGTGCTCAACATCAGAGTCTTTAGGAAAATGCAAATTAAAGTCACAATGAGTTATGAAGACAAATCCACTAGAATGGTCACAATAATAAAAAGAATAAAAACAATAAAAAGTGTTGGTGAGGATGTGAAGAAACTGGAACTCTCATAAATTGCTGGTGTGAATGTAAAACGGTGAAACCATTTTGGAAAAGAGTTTGGCAGTTCCTCAAAATGTTAAACATGGAGTTATCATATGACTCAGCAATTCTATTCTTAGGCATATATCCAAGAGAAATGAAAACATGTCCACACAAAAACTTGTAGACAAATGTTCATAATAGTAATATTCGTAAGAGTCCCATTGCAAGTAATTCAAATGTCCATCAATTAATGAATGGATAAACAAAATGTGGTATACCCAGGAAATGGGATTCTATTCGGCAATAGAAAGAAATGAGCTACTAATACATGCTACAATTTGGATGAATCTCAAAAACATGCTAAGTGAAAAAAGCCAAATGCAGAAGACTAATGTTGTAGGATTCTATTTACATGAAATGTCCAGAAAAGGCAAATTTATAGAGATAGAAAACACATCAATGGTTGCCTACTGTAATGTGTGGGAGTGGAGATTTACTACAAATGAGCGTAGGAATAAGGGAAATGTTCTAAAATTGGATTGTGGCTATGGTTACACAACCATACTTTTACTAGAAACACTGACTTGCACATGCATAATGGGCGAATTTTATGGTCTGAACATAACTCAATAAGGCTGTTAAAAAAGATGACCAAAGTGAGTACAGCTTGGTGTTTCATGTATTTATCTGGACCTTATATAAATATGGGAGATTTGAGGAGATCAAAAAACTGAACTAGATCACAACACTGAGCAGTCACATACACACATACAGACAGTTCATTTTTCAGAGCACAGCTGTTATGCTCACTGCTTTAAGGTACAGGGTATGTCTTCCCTTTCCTCCTAAGTCAAAGGTCACTTTTTCTTTGTGCACCCCCAAGTTCTAGATATTCCTCTTCACTGAATCTACTACGCTACACTGAAATTGTTTTGGTGGACCCCACTGCAAGCTACTCCAGGACAAGAAGTGTACCTTCCTTTATCTCTGTAGCTCTAGGGCCCAGTCAGTCCTGGGAACAGAACAGACATCAGAGAATGTTTGTCCAATTAAGGAAAAGAAAGCTGGGATGGGGGCAACTTTGTACCAAGAAAGTTTGAAAGCATGCAGGAGACAGGAGACCCAGAAATAGTATATATATTAATTTAGGAGTCAGTGTATATTTTACACTGGAGAATATACACCAGGATATAGGTTGTGCAAGCATCCCAAATTTAAACATATCTTCCTTGGATGTGGTCAAAAATTTAATTTTATGTCAGAGCAGTCAGTTCACAAACAGCTTATTAAACGTTCCAAAATCAGTCTGCTCAGCAAGCAAGCAAGCAGTTAGAGAAACCTATTTTCCCTCAGATACCTGATGGGATTAGCACAGCAGCCTAGACGGTTCTTGTACATCTGGGCTAGAGCTACCTAGCTGGCTGTGCAAAAGAACCACAAAAGGGTCACACAACCAGGTCAGGCCAGCTCTAATTCCTCTTCCCATTTTCCATCTTATCCAGGTCCAGGTCAAAGGAGGGCAAGTGGGAAGCATAGGCCTAGAGGTGATCCCCCAAACTGGCCTTGTGTATACTCCTGCTTAGGTTCCTGGCCCCAATTTCAGAAAAGGGACGCAGCTATTTGATGCCAGACACCTAGAAACAGGGCTAAGCCAGGCTCGGTCACCAAGGCCAAAAGGAACATAGGGGTCGCGCTTGAGAAGATGGAGTCCAGGAGAGAAGAGAAACTAAGGTGGGAGAATCTGGTACCAGGGAATGTGGGGAATCAGGGAGAAATGGTGAAGGGTAGTCTCCTCAGCCGCGGGTTTGGCGGAGAAGGGTCTGTGGACCTCCAAGACGGCGTGGATGAGAACCACAGTCCTCGAGCTTGGGATGAGCTGCACTCTGGTGGGTTAGGAGGAAGGGGACAAAACCCGGGGCTTGAGTGTGACAAGGTTCTTCACCTTTTGCCGCGCGAGGGCCTGATTCTTGGGGTGCCGCGATCTTGACTTTCGGGGAAGTTGACCCACAGTGCCCGAACTCTGAAGGGGAGCACGAGCCCGGGACGGCCCCGGCTTGTCATGCCAGGAGGCGGGCCGGACGCCAGGGGGCGTGACCGTAGACCTGGGGTCTGGCCGGCGGCTCCGCCCGGCGCTCCCGCCACTCCCCGCGGGCCGTGCAGTCGGGTAAAGGGCTTTCTGCCTCCCAGGCCCCCGGACTCACCTTCCTCCCTCCCCACCGGTTGGGCCCCGGACACCGCTTCCCAGAGGCGGCGCGCCCTCTCGCGGTCGAAGCGCACCCCGTCCAGCTCCCGGCCCTCCCGCTCTTCAGAGCTGTGGTATGGCCCGGCCCCTCCGCCGTCTGTGGCCTCCACGGTGCCCAACGCGGAATACTCCATCTTCCCCGCCAGCCCTAACCGGCGGAGAGCCACACACACCTCTTGGGTCTCGCGAGATGTGAGACGGAGGCAACTTTACGCTGCCAGCAACTCTCGCGAGATTTAGGCGCTGCTGAACGTGTAGTGGCGCCAACATTGGCGCTTGTATTTCGTTTGTGCCCCTCGGGCCTCGGAATGTGTGTGTTCTGTGGAAGATAAAACAGGTTGCCGGCGTCGCAACAGTTCTTTCCCTCTGGGACGTGCTCTTTTGGTCTGTGGTATTGAATTCTTACCTTGCTCATGGTCAGCCTTTGACACTTTGCATTTCGTTCTTATGAAGGCCCCGTTATGTGATATTTCCCCCATTTTACTGGTGGGGAAACTGAGTCCCAATCTAGGAAGTGGTTTAATCAAGAGTTCCATACTACTGAGTGTTAGAGCCGGGTCTCTCTGTGATTTGATTACTGCTGACGGGAGGTACCATTTGTTAAGTTACAAGTGCCAACCATTAGCGCCTCACCTAGCCCTGAACTCCAGTTGCCTGTTTGACATTTCCACTTCCGTGTCTAATAGGCTGCTTCATTGTAACTGTCCAAACCCGAAATCTTCCAACTTCAGACCTGTTCCTATCTCATTCTTCTGGAGCCATCACTTCTGCTTAGACTATTGCAGTTGCCAAACTCACCTTCCCTTGCCTCAGGTATTCAGGCCATTACTGGCAGGGATCTTCTTGTAACAAGTCAGATGATTGCACAACAGTGCTCAAATCATCCAGTGGCTTTCCGTCTCACTCTTAGTAAAAGCCAAAGTCCCTACTTTGACCCACAAGGCCCTACACAATCTGACTTCCTTTGATCTCCCTAACTTCATCTACTTTGTTTCTCAGCTCCCACCTCCTTCATTCCTGTCCTAGTTGCACTGGCTTCCTGGAATACATTTTCCCCAGATATCCTTATGGCTCAGTTCCTTACTTCCCTAACTACCCTATCTAAAATTTTACCTCTTCACACATGCTTTATGTACTTTCCTGCTTTGTGTTTTTCCTCTAACACTTAACAGTATTAGGCATAGTGAGTGTATGTGTGTGTTTATAAAATTTTATTGTGGTAACATATAAATAATATAAAATGTGCTATTTTAACCATCTTTGTGACTACAGTTCAGTGGCTTTAATTACATTCACAATGTTGTGCTACCATCACCACCATCCATTACCAAAACTTTTCCATCATCCCAAACAGAAACTCTGTACCATTAAGCAATAACTCTCCATTCCCTCTTCCCCAGCCACCCTTTGGTACCTTCTAATCCAGGGGTTCTTAACAAGGGGTCGGTGAGCTTGAATTGAAATTTCAAAAAACATTATTCTCGTGGGGATGTGTTGGTGCGGGTGTGATATATTTATTAAATAACACAGTATAGTGTGGACTTAGTAAGGGCTCTGTGTTTTTCACCTGACTGGCAAAGGGGTCCATGGAACAAAAAAGGTTAAGAACCCCTGTAATCTAATCTCTTGTCTGTCTCTATCAATATTCTTATCCTACATATTTCATATAAGTGGAATCATACAATATTTGTGCTTTTGTGACTGGCATATTTCACTTAGAATAATGTTTTCATGGTTCATCCATGTTGTAGCATGTAGCAGAACTTCATTCCTTTTTATAGTCCATGGATACTTGCCTATTGTGAATAATACTGTTATGAACATTGGCATACAAGTATTCCTATTTTCATTTCTTTTGGGTATACCTGGGAGTGAAATTGCTGGGTCGTATGGTAATTCTATGCTTAACTTTTTGAGCAACTGCCAAACTGTTTAGAAATAGTATATATATATATATATATTTTTTTTTTTTTTTAAAGATTTTTTATTTGTTTATTTTTAAAAACAAATGAATTTTAATACAGAAAATGAAGACAGTATTTTGTAAATTTATCGCCCAAGGGGGTATCTCTATTTGAGGAAACCAGCATGTTACACTTTGAAAGATGAAATGTTACAGCTTGTACACCAAAATTAAGAAATGAAATGGTTACCAAGGTAATGCAGGTCAGGGGATCAAAGGTGAAGGGTCACGCATTATTAAAAAGAATTCCAAAAGTATGGCTACATCATGATCTCTCATTAGTGTTCCAATGGTTCCTCTCTTTTGGTAAACTTGAACATTTTGGCAGACATTCAAGCAGCTTTTTCGGTAAAAAGGTTTTCACATGACTACTGTTGCTGTTCCTGTGATCATCTCCTATAGGTGGTACGGTGTTGAGAACACAGTAGCTGCTAGTTCCGCAGAATACACTCTGGGAAATGCTCTTTTTTTCGGCAGCCATTTCCCCTCCTTATGCCACATCCTCTTCCTCCTCCTTTATTTATTTTTTTAAATCCCCTGCCCCCCAAGATGGCTCCCTCATCTGTCTGCTCGTTGTCTGCTTGTCTTCTCTAGGAGGTACTGGAAACCGAACCTGGGGCCTCCCACGTGGGAGGCGAGTGCCCAACTGCCTGAGCCACATTTGCTCCCCACTGGCTGTATTGTCTGCGGATTGTGTCATCTGCTGGCTGCCGGCATCTGCTTGTGGTGTCTGCTCGTTGCGGCAGTTGCGGTGTCTGCTGGTTGTGGCATCTGCTGGTTGTGGCGTCTGCTCATTGTGACATCTGCTCGTTGTGGCATCTGCTTATCTTCTTTAGGAGGCACTGGGAACCAGACCCGGGACCTCCCATGTGGGAAGCGGGTGCCCTACTTCTTGAGCCACATTTGCGCCCAGTATATATTTAATTTTTGAGACTTTTGTCTATTTTGTTATCAGCCCAATCTCCAGTGACTCGAAATAGAGTCTGGCCCATAGTAGATATATATAAAATATTTGTTGAATGAATGAAGCTTTTAACCTCATTTATTCAAATATTTATTGTGTTTACTATGAGCTAGATGATGTTTTGAGCATTGGAATACTAGTGGAGGGGAATGTAGTAAATAAGTCAACAGGTAAGATCATTTCAGAGTAATAAGTGCTAAGAAGAAAATAAAACAGGAATAAAATTGGGTGGACTTCCGGGAAGATGGCGGACTAGTGAGACACGGGAATCTCTTCTCCAGAAAAATAGCTAGAGGACAAGCTGAAACGGCCCCGAAAAAGATCTTCTAGGGTTTAGGTCAGCAGGTGAAGGCTGCACATCACCCAGAGGAGAGAGGGACAGAAGAGGGAAATCGTGACTACAGAACTGTGAGTTGCAAGTAGCAGCTTCTGCTGCTGCCGGCACCCTTCCCCACACTCTTCAGAATTCTTGGGCCCCTGGGCCTGCGACCACAGACAAAGGGGGCTTCAGGGATCTGCCACTCCCAGAAAGGGGAGAGAGAGGGATACAGCCTTAGGCTGACTCAGGTTCTGACCTGAAATTTGGGCTGCAGAGCCCCATGGACCCTTCCACACGGTGGTTTGCCCTGGGAACCCGGAAAGGACTGGAGAAATCCGATCCTCGCAACCTCCCTCTCTTCTAGCCTGGACTAATTGTTGAGGACACCACGGGAGAGGGGAGAGAGAGCCTGGGGCTGACCCTGCTTTGGACTCCCAGGTTTGGTCTGCCCTGTCCCGAGAGCCCTTCCAGGCTGGGTGGGGCTGCGCCATTGTTTGCCTTGGAGACTGCAAGGGGCTAAAGATATACAAACCTCCCAATCTCATCCTCTACTAACAGGGACTGATTGTTGAGGATTCAGAAGGGAGTGGAAATATTTCCTAGCTGGGAAAAGGGGGGCGCTACGAGAGAAGTCTGGAGAACTGTCTCAGAAAGTTTGAATCACAGGGCTCCTAGTCCCCAGACAGGAAGCTCTGTCACATTGATCTGGTCTGTGTCACAACAAATACGCTCCAACCAGGCATTGAATTGAGAGCAGCCAACAAGCGCCATCTCCTGGCAGACCAAGGAAGTACACATAAGAAAATTAATAAGTAAGAGAGTCTTTTCCTGGCCTCTATAGCCTCCCTGCCCAAGGCCCTAGGAAACGACTCTACAACCAATTACTGGGTCCAGTGCCCAGTTTTGAGCAACCAGCAGAACAATCCTAACAATCAAGGTTGAGCCAAAAATCAAAGAGCGGTGGTAACTCACAGCCTCCTGTCACTAAAACCCCATAAGAGAGAAAGAGATAGAGCATCTAAGTAAAATACAAACTAACCAGATGCCTAAGCAACAACAAAAAATTACGGTCCATACTAAGAAAATAGAAGACATGGCCCAAGAAAAGGAATACAGCAAAGTCCCAGAAGAGATGCAGAATTTGAGAGAACTAATCATTGACATGAGCACACATTTCCAAAATCAAATTAATGAGATGAAAGAGAATATAGTTAAAGAGATGTCAGTGACTTGATGTCAGTGACATCAAGAAGTCATTGCGCGAACGTAAAGAAGAATTTGAAATCATGAACAGAAAAGTAACGGAGTTCATGGGAATGAAAGACA
Source organism: Tolypeutes matacus (assembly GCA_026826555.1). Lineage (NCBI taxonomy): Eukaryota > Metazoa > Chordata > Mammalia > Cingulata > Chlamyphoridae > Tolypeutes > Tolypeutes matacus. Next base: position 1,870,487 of record JAKSZT010001079.1, on the reverse strand, counting down.
CAATAGGTGAAGTAAAAAATACATTTGAAGCATACAACAGCAGACTTGAAATGATAGAAGAAAGAATAAGTGATACTGAAGACAGAGCAGCTAAAATTGAAGAGAGAAAAGAACAGAGAGAGAAAAGAATGGAAAAAATTGAGCAGGGGCTCAGAGTTGAATGACAACACAAAACGCAAGAACATACGTGTCATTGAGGTTCCAGAAGGAGAAGAGAAAGGAAAGGGGCAGAAAGAGTATTTGAGAAAATAATAGCTGAAAATTTCCCAATTCTCATGAAAGAAATGAACTTTCATATCCAAGAAGCACACCGTACCCCAATAAGAATAAATCCAAATAGACCTACGCCAAGACACATATTATTCAGAATGTCAAATGTAAAAGATAAAGAGAAAATGCTCAGAGCAGCAAGAGAGAAGCAAACGATCACGTACAAAGGACGTCCAGTAAGACTTTGTGCAGATTTCTCTTCAGAAACCATGGAGGCGAGAAGACAGTGGTATCATACAATTAGGAAACTGAAAGAGAAAAACTGCCAGCCGAGAATTCTTTACCCAGCAAAACTGTCCTTCAAATATGAAGGTGAATATAAAGTATTCACAAACAAACAGAAACTAAGAGAGTTTGCAAAAAAGAATCCACCTTTGCAGGATATATTAAAGGAAGCCTTAGAACCTGAAAGAAAAAGACAGGAGAGAGAGGCTTGGAGGAGAGACAGAAGAAAGAAAAGCAGAAAGGATAACCAAAAGAGTAATAAGAAAGACAAAAATAAGATGACATATGAAAACTAAAGAATAAAATGGAGGAAATAAATAGTGCATTTTCAGTAATATCATTGAATGTGAATGGATTAAATTCCCCAATCAAAAGATACAGGCTGACAGAATGGATAAAAAACCATGAGCCATCCATATGCTGCTTACAAGAAACTCACCTCACACACAAGGATACAAGCCAGCTGAAAGTAAAAGGTTGGAAAAAGATACTCCATGCGAATAGTAACCAGAAAAGAGCAGGGGTAGCTATACTAATATCAGACAAAACAGACTTCAAATGCAAAAAAGTGATAAGAGATGCGGAAGGCCATTATATATTAATAAAAGGGACGATCCTCCAGGAAGATATAACAGTCATAAATATCTATGCACCTAACCAGGGTGTCCCAAAATATATGAGACAAACTCTGGCAAAACTGAAGGGAGAAATAGACATGTCTACAATAATCGTCGGGGACTTCAACACCCCTCTCACATCATTAGATAGAACAACTAGACAGAAGATCAACAAGGAAACAGAGAACTTGAACAATATGATAAACAAGTTAGACCTAACAGACATATACAGAACACTGCATCCAAACTCAGCGGATTATACATTCTTCTCAAGTGCATGGATCTTTCTCCAGGATAGACCACATGTTAGGTCACAATACAGCTCTCAATAAATATAAAAAGATTGAAATTATACAAAGCACCTTCTCAGATCATAATGGAATGAAACTAGAAATCAATAACAGACAGGAAAAAAGTAAATTTGCAAATGTGTGGAGACTGAACAACACACTCCTAAATATTCAGTGGGTCAAAGAAGAAATTGCAAGTGAAATCAGTAAATATATTGAGACAAATGAAAATGAGAACACAACATATCAAAACTTATGGGATACAGCAAAGGCAGTCTTGAGAGGGAAATTTATAGCCCTAAATGCCTATATTAAGAAACAAGAAAGAGCTAAACTCAAAGATTTAACTGAACAACTTGAGAAACGAAAGAACAGCAAACCAATCCCAAAGCAAAAAGAAGGAAAGAAATAATAAAGATTAGAGCAGAAATAAATGAAAATGAGAACAAAAAAGCAATAGTGAAAATCAACAAAACCAAAAGCTGGTTCTTTGAGAAGATCAATAAAATTGACAAACCCCTCGCTAGACTAACAAAGAAAAAAAGAGAGAAGATGCAAATAAATACAATCAGAAATGAAAGGGGGGAAATTACAAATGACCTCACAGAAATAAAAAGAATCATAAGATGATATTATGAGAAACTATATGCCAACAAACTAGACAACCTGGATGAAATGGACAAATTTCTAGAAACTCATAACCAACCTACACTGACACAACAAGAAATACAAGAACTTAACAAACCAATCACAATTAAGGAGATTGAATCCGTCATCAAAAATCTCCCAGCAAAGAAAAGTCCAGGACCAGATGGCTTCACAGGTGAGTTCTACCAAGCATTTCTAAAAGAATTAACACCAATCCTATTTAAACTCTTCCAAAAAATTGAAGAGGAGGGAAAATTACCCAACACATTTTATGAAGCCAACATCACCCTAATACCAAAGCCAGATAAAGATTCCACAAGAAAAGAAAATTACAGACCAATCTCTCTCATGAACATAGATGCAAAAATTCTCAACAAAATACTTGCAAATCGAATCCAACAGCATATCAAAAGACTTATACATCACGACCAAGTGGAATTTATTCCTGGTATGCAAGGCTGGTTCAACATAAGAATATCAATCAATGTAATACACCACATTAACAAGTTGAAGGAAAAAAACCACATGATCATCTCAATAGATGCAGAAAAGGCATTCGACAAAATCCAACATCCTTTTTTGATAAAAATACTTCAAAATATAGGAATAAAAGGAAAATTCCTCAATATGATAAAAGGCATATATGAAAAACCCACAGCCAACATCATACTCAATGGGGAAAGGTTGAAAGCTTTCCCCCTAAGATCAGGAACAAGACAAGGATGCCCACTGTCACCATTGTTATTCAACATTGTACTGGAAGTTCTAGCGAGGGCAATTAGACAAGACAAAAAAATTAAAGGCATCCAAATAGGAAAATAGGAAGTAAAACTCTCACTGTTTGCGGATGACATGATCCTGTATTTAGAAAATCCTGAAGTATCCACAACAAAGCTACTTGAACTAATAAATGAGTTCAGCAAAGTGGCAGGATATAAGATCAACACGCAAAAATCAGTAATGTTTTTGTACACTAGTACTGAACAATCTGAGGAGGAAATCAGGAAGAAAATTCCATTTTCAATAGCAACAAAAAGACTCAAATACCTAGGAGTTAATTTAACCAAGGAAGTACAGGACCTATATGCAGAAAACTACAAAACAATGCTAAAAGAAATTTAAAAAGACCTAAACAAATGGAAAGACATTCCGTGTTCATGGATGGGAAGAATAAATATCGTGAAGATGTCAATCTTGCCCAAACTGATTTACAGATTCAATGCAATACCAATCAAAATCCCAACAGCTTACTTTACAGAATTAGAGAAGGCAATTACCAAATTCATCTGGAAGGGTAAGTGCACCCGAATAGCCGAAAGTATTCTAAAAAAGAAGAGCAATGTGGGAGGAATTTCACTGCCTGACCTTGAAACATATTACAAAGCTACAGTGGTCAAAACAGCATGGTACTGGCATAAAGATAGACATATCGATCAGTGGAATAGAATTGAGAATCCAGAAATAAACCCTCACCTATACAGGCAACTGGTTTTTGACAAACCTACCAAGCCCACGCTGATGGGAAAAAACGGTCTCTTCAACAAATGGTGTTGGGAAAACTGGATGTCTATAACCAAAAGAATGAAAGAGGAGCCCTATCTCACCCCCTATACAAGAGTCAACTCAAAATGAATCAAAGATCTAAATATAAAAGCCAGGACCATAAAACTACTAGAAGAAAATGTAGGGAAACATCTTCAAGACCTTGTAGTAGGTGGTGGTTTCTTGGACCTTACACCCAAAGCACATGCAACAAAAGAAAAAATAGATAAATGGGACCTCCTCAAAATTCAACACTTTTGCACCTCATAGGACTTTGTCAAAAGGGTGAAAAGGCAGCCTACTCAAGGGGAGAAAATATTTGGAAATCACATATCTGATAAGGGTTTAATATCCAGGATATATAAAAAGATGCTACAACTCAACAATAAAAAGACAAACGACCCAATTAAAAAATGGGCAAAAGACTTGAATAGACATTTCTCCAAAGAAGAAATACAAATGGCAAAAAAAACACATGAAGAAATACTCAACATCACTCATGATTAGGGAAATGCAAATCAAAACTACAATGAGATATCATTTCACACCTATCAGAATGGCCACTATTAAAAAGACAGAGAAGTACGAGTGTTGGAGAGGATGTGGAGAGATAGGAACACTTCTTCACTGTTGGTGGGAATGCAGAATGGTACAGTCACTGTGGAGGACTGTTTGGAAATTCCTAAAGAATTTAAATATAGACTTGCCATGTGACCCTGCAATACCACTACTGGGTATATACCCAGAAGAACTGAGAGCAGTGACACAAACAGACCTCTGCACATCGATGTTCATAGTAACATCATTAACCATTGCCAAAAGTTGGAAACAACCCAGGTGTCCATCAACAGATGAATGGATAAATAAACAGTGATCTAGTTACACGATGGAATATTATGCAGCTGTAAGAAGAAATGAAGTCATAAAGCATATGGCAACATGGATGAATCTGGAGGACATTATGTTGAGTGAAGCAAGCCAGACACAAAAGGACAAATACTGTATGAATGCATTACTATGAACCAAATATATTGTGTAATATATTGTTTGATTCACACACAGAAAAAAACAAAAAAACAAACAAAATTGGGTGAATGTGTGGGAAGAACATTAGATAGATTGGTTGGGGAAAGCTTCTGAAAAAATGGCATTTGAGCTATGTCCTAATTGATGAGATGAGTTTACCATGCAAAGAGCTGGGAAAGAGTGTTCCAGGAAGAAGGAAGAGCAGGTACAAACGCCCTGAATGAAGAGTGAGCCTACTGTTTTGGAAGAAATGGTAAAAGGTCAGGATGGCTGCAGTCCAGGGAACAAGGGGGAAAGTGGTATCAGAGGAGGCCAAAGACAGACAGAGATTATTCCTGTCTGAGATTACACAGCTCATCCATGGAATTTACTCACTTGTATTACAAATACTGATCACCATTTCTATGTTAGGCCTCATGCCAGGCTTCAGAGCTTTCAATGCAATAGATGAGTGATGTTTATGCAGTGCTTTATGGTTTATAAGCATATTTAACATATAACATTTAATCTTCAGGACTGTTCTCCTATGGGGAATTATTTTCATATTTGACAAATGAAGAAACAGAGATGAAGGTTTTATCAGGGTCATACAACTAGTTATATGAAGACACTGTGCTTGTTCACTGGTTTTCAGACTGCAAATCCATGTCCTTTTGTTGTACCAGAAGACCAGCTTAAAACTCATTGTTTTTTTTTTAAGATTTTATTTATTTATTCATTTATCCCCCCCTTGCTGCTTGTGCTCGCTGGGTCAGCTAACCACGCCGTGCGGGCGGGCTTGCCTTCACCAGGAGACCTCGGGAACCGAACCCGGGGCCTCCCATATGGTAAATGGGAGCCCTACTGATTGAGCCACAGCCGCTTCCCCTCATTGTCTTTTTATTACTTATTTATCTTAAGGAAAAATTGTAAGTAATATTTGCACAGCATGGATTTTTCAACTAAAAATCCCAAAGGATAGAGGGCATTCTCGTTCAAGTCTCAAAACCCACAAGGGTATTTTTGAACACCGTAGTGTAAATCCAGGGAGTGGAGTACTTAAGTTGCTGTACATATTACTGCTGTACATATCCCTTCCCCCTCTCCCAATCCAATTCGATGCTCAAAGTAATTTTTTTTTTTTCTGGTTTATGTTATATTTGATTAGGTTTGATTCAAATAAATTCTAAAGTGACAGGCTAACAAACGCCTATACCTCTTAGCAATAAAAGTGACAGTAAGAAGATACAGTAGTATTTTTACCAAAATTAATAAAAGCTTTAAAACTACTACTGAAAGTCATAAAACACCATGCCAAAGGTTGTCATCAACCTCTTTGTCCCTGAACATGACTACCTTCCTTCAGTGGGGGTAGTTCTGTGACTAGGACAAAATTTCATAGGAAGACAGAAACATGGGCTTCAGCCTCCTCGTTAAAAGCCACTTTGTTAGAACTTATGGTGGCCATGTGCTGTTTTAAATACTAATAGGAAACAAATGAGTCAATTTATGAACATGAAAAGCAAACTCGGATATAAAGAATAAGGAAAGGGAGAAAACATTCCAATAAGCTCAGATATGACACGATGATACTGTCACAGGCCTCAGTATCTTCTTTATGTCCTAAATAAATTGAGCCACCAACAGGAAAAAGGTCACCTCACAGAGAATGCTATGAGATTTTTAAGTTGTTAGACTCCTTTCCACCTTCTCGTCCTCATCAGCTCTTGATACTGTTGTCAAATTCTACACAATTCAATTTCCATCTTCACATAACACATTAGTGTGCCCCCAATTCATCCAAGATGTTAAAAGAATGGAAGACAATCTACTAGGATTAGCTATAACTGTCCATAGTTGCAATTTCAAAATACAGAAGATGCATATGGATAGTGGGAAAACCTCCTTTAGTATCAAGCATAGCTTCAGGCATCAGGGTGTTGAAAGCGGGAAGTAGGTCCACGAGGGTATCTTGCTTTTGTGCACTTATCTGGGGTGCTATTTCCAGAGAAGGAGCTCCTTTATAGAGTGTGACCAAGTTGGATTTCTCTAAGTTGCTCTCAGAGTTGTCCAGCTGCCCTCACCAATAAGTCAGTCTTTGTAGGTTGATAGAAACCATCAGTCAAAGCAGATGCATATGGATTGTGGGGAAGCCTTCTTTAGTATCTAACATAGGTGTAGTGCTGCGGTTTCTCAGGCTGTGCCTGCAGCACCTGAGCGGTAGCGGCCGGAGGCACCGAGGAAGATGCGGAGCCGCCCGGCCCGGGGCCCTTCGACATGGTCCTGTCTTCCTGCCTCTTCGCTGCTCCCCTTTTATTATCTCAAAGTAATTTTCATTATTCTCCAGTGATGCCTTCAGGGTTCGTCCTCTTTGCTGCTGAGCCAGAGTCCATATCTACAACACTGTGTGTCTGAACATCCCTCACTGTCACCTGCTTTTTGCTTTTTCCTTCCAGGAATAGCCCAGGTCTGAGTTCCTTGCTGGGACCTGGCAGTAAAGGTGATGCCGTGGATTTGATGGACTGGCTTTTTATTTTTTGCTTGTGGAAAATGAGAACCATTTCCCAACACATTCTACTGTGTATTGTTGCTATGGAATATGAGCAAACCCAGGGAAATGGCTTTGCCAAGGGACAGGAATTGGCTATAGTTCAGCAGACATTTCTGTTGAGTAAACACTGCTTGTGTGTGTGTGTGTGTGTGTGTGTGTACACGCAAACCCATGCTCCAGAGTTTAGTAAATTATAGTTCTTGCTCTCAGGGAGATTAAACCCTTGTGAGAAAGGTAAAAGTACTTACTGTATACATAATATCAGAGTACAAATTAACTGCTGGAGTAGGGGTAACAACCTTGGCTAGTGCGGATGGCATGAGACAGTGAGTCCACAGTGTGTGGATCATGGATGGTATCTGGGTTGCCCTATCTGAGGCTTTCTATTTCTCAGCTCTGGGAACAGCCCTTTCTAGCTGTTAGAGGTGGTCACGGATTGGGCTTTAGTAATGGGGTGTGGAGAGGTGGTGTTTGATTCAGAACCTGAGATTGATCCAAACCAAAAGCTTCTGAGGAAAACTGTGGAAGAGCCACATGTGGCGGTAGGGGTGGGGATGGGGATGGCATATTTTTTATGCAGTCCTAGTCCACCTCGTGGGTTGAATCATTTTATAGTGGCTTCAGGACTGCAGGGAAGCAGTATCTTCAGAGAATGACCAGGTTAATTCAGAGGCTTTCCAAGGATGGATTGAAGGTCTAGTGGAGTTTGCTGATCACAGAATGGGCTTTCCAGAGGATTTCGAGAAGAAGGGGAAAGAGGAGAATTGGATTAGATTTAAGTAGTGCTTCCCAACTTTTTCCACATCACAGCCAAACTTAGAAAATGTGTGTATCAGTATGGCACATTAGATTAAACAGACAAGGCTGCTCCTTTTCATCCAGTGATGGTCTAGGGACTCCAGCCATTCCAGGCTGCTGGGCCACCCTTCGGGCTGGAGACATGGGTGTGCAGAACCATATGGAAATGAAAGTCCAGCTCCCAATGGATGACCATGATGGCTTTGACCCTGACCCTTTGAGTCAAGCAGGATGGGAATTAGCCCTCATAATCTCTGAGAAATAAGCAAGCCCCCAGTTAAAGCTGTGAGGTGTCCACCTTCGCAACAACTCTTCCATTCTGTACTCCTGACCTAAGGGACCTTAGGTAAATTACTTTTGTAGGGCTGTAAAATGAGGAAATGGTACCTACCTCATGGTTGTTGTGAAGATTAACCCAAATAATCTTCATAAACTGCTTAGCACACTGTCTGGCACATAATAAATGGCATCTGTTACCAATTTATCTTGAAAGCTCTATTTTTTTCTGGTAATTTAACAAATCAAAATCAGGTTTGATAAACACTATCAGCTAAATCCTATTTTTCTCCGTAATTTCTAGAGCAGGGGTTCTTTTTTTTTTTTTTAACTTTATTTTGTACATTTAATAATTGAAAACATAAACTATTAAAAACTAAAAAGTAGGGAAGCGGCTGTGGCTCAATCAGTAGGGCTCCCGTTTACCATATGGGAGGCCCCGGGTTCGGTTCCCGGGGCCTCCTGGTGAGGGCAGGCCCGCCCGCACGGTGTGGTTAGCTGACCCAGCGAGCACAAGCAGCAAGGGGGGGATAAATGAATAAATAAATAAAATCTTATTTAAAAAAAAAAAAAAAACTAAAAAGTAAACACAAATGAATAAACATATACATTTCTCAATTAAATGTAATGGATACATGTAAATTTTTTTTTTTTTGAATCAAACAATATATTACACAATATATTTGGTTCATAGTAATGCATTCATACAGTATTTGTCCTTTTGTGTCTGGCTTGCTTCACTCAATGTCCTCCAGGTTCATCCATGTTGCCATATGCTTTATGACTTCATTTCTTCTTACAGTTGCATAATATTCCATCGTGTGAATAGACCACGGTTTGTTTATCCATTCATCTGTTGATGGACACCTGGGTTGTTTCCAACTTTTGTAGAGCAGGGGTTCTTAACCAGGGGTCCATGGACCCCTTTCAGGGTGTCTGTCAGCTTAAATTGAAAAATATTAACTTATTATCTTTATTTTCTCTGACCTCTAACTGATATCTAGCATTTCCTTTACTAATGAATGTATGCAATAAATAAATTACAGTAGTATTCATTTCACCTAACTGGCAAAGGGGTCTGTGGAACAAAAAAAAGGTTAAGAACCCCTGTTCTAGGCCAGTTTCAATAATCTGTGCATTCAATTAGGGATCAGAGTAATTTAGTCTAGCTTAACACACCCAAGGAAATGTAGAATGGCCTAAAACAATCCAGCCAAGCTCCTTCATCTCTGCTGAAGGATTTTTAAGAAATCAGTATAGTTCTTAGACTGGTATAATAATCAAATAAAATCTGCTTTATTAAGGGCCTACTACATGATGTGCCAAGACATTGTTCTACGTTCCTCCCTTGCTTACAACATGTCAATGGCTCTCCATTGCCTGTAGGACAAAGTTAAAATGTCCCACGGTGGTATAAGATGCCCTCTATCGTCCAATGTCTCCTTTTTCCATCCTTTGCTCTGATTCAACAAATAATTAATAAGCACCGACCATGAACTAGACATTTTGTTAGGTACTAGGGAATTTCTTTTTTTTTTTTAATTTTTTATTGAGATGTAATTTACAAATTTTGAATGAATGTTTATATATTCACAAACCCATGTAACCAGCATGTTTGTTAAGATGTAGAACATTTCCAGCATATCAGAATTCTCCCTTGTGTCTCCTCCCAGCCAGTACTCACCCCAGAGAAACCATTATCTGGAACTCTATCACCATAACTTAGTTTTGCCTGATCTTGAACTTTGCATAAATGAGTTGCTTAATTTCCAAATATTTGGGAGCTTTTCTAGTTTTCTTATTTTTAATTTCTGATTTAACTCCATTGTGATTAGAGAACATCATCTGTAAGATTTTAGTTTTTTGAAATGCATTGAGATTTGTTTCATGACCCACCATATGGTCTATCTTGGTGAACATTCCATTTGTATTTGCAAAGAATGTGTATTTTGCAGTTTTCAGTGTAGTGTTGCATAAAGGTCAGTTATGTCAAGGTGTATTCAGATCGTCTACATCTTTATTGACTTTTGTCTAGTTCTATTAATTTCTGAGAGGAGTGTGTGCTAATATCTCCAAGTATGATTGTGGATTTGTCTATTTCTCTTTTTGGTTCTGTTACTTTTTTCTTTATGTATTTCATTTCCAAATGTATAATGGGAAAGTCATATTTTCTAGTTAGATCGACACTTTTATCAGTATGAAATGTTCCTCTTTATCCCTACTAATGCTTGTCACATTGAAGACTATTTTGTCTGATAGTATTTTAGCTACACCAGCTTTTTTCTGTTAGTATTTGCATAGTATGTATTTTCCATCCTTTTTTTCAGTGTTCTTTTTACCTCCGTATCCTTATATTTACAGTGCTTCTCTTATAAATGGCGTATAGTTGGTTTTTCCAAAATAAAATTTTATTTAAGTGTATCATTCATACACGAACATACATAAACAATAAATGTATACTAAAAGTTGTAAACTTACAAAACAAACATGCATATCGTCATTCAGTGCTCCCATACATCACCCCATCACCAACACCTTGCATTGTGGTGAAACATTTATTGCAAACTATGATAAAGCATCGTCAAAATATTACTACTAATTATATACCATATCTTACATTTGGTGTATTTTTCCCTCAATCTACCTAATCATTAACACCCTGTATTAATATTATAAATTTGTTATAGCTCATGAGAGCACGTTCTCATATTTGTCCTGTTAACCACAGTCTATCTTCCACCACTGGATTCCCTGTGTTATACAGCCCCATGTTTTGTACAGTCCATTCAAAGTGCACACTCAGTGGCTCTCATTTTCATCACAGAGTTGTGCTGTCATCACCTCATTCAATTTTAGAACGTTTTCATTACTCCAAAAGGAAAAATACCATACTCCTTTATACCCCCAATAGTTTGTTTCTTAGAATTGATAGAATATCTTCTTTGCCATTGCTGCAAAAATATTACAATATTACTGTTAACTATCGTCCATAAGTTACATTAGCTGTAATTTTCCAATTTATCATCATTTTCTTAACACTTTATAAAAGAACATTTTATATTTATGTTATTAAACACAATCTTTACCCACCACCGAAATCACTGTTATAATACCCTAGTTTCCTTTCAGTTGCCATTTACATCCACAGACTACCCTTTTCAGCCACAATCTTATAAATCAGCAGTGTTAGTTATACTCACTCTAATGTGTGACCATTAGCTCTATTCATTTCTACACTTTTACAATAAACCTTGTTAAAAATTATACATACCTTGAGCATCAGCTCCCATTCTCAACCCATATTCTATTTCCTAGTAACCTGTACTCTAGAGTTTACCTCCATGAGTTTACTCATTGTATTTTAGCTCATATTACTGGGACCATACTATAGTTGTCCTTTTGTGTCTGACTTATTTCACTCAACTTAATATCCTCAAGGTTCATCCATCCTGATTTTGATTTCATTTCTTCTTATAGTTGTATGTGTAGATCACATTTTGTTTAGCCATTCATTGGTTTGATGAACACTTGGGCTGGTTTCATATTTTAGCAATTGTGAATAATGCTGCTATGAGTATCAGTGTGCAAATGTCGGTTTACGTCCTTCCTTTCAGTTTTTTCGAATATATTTCTTGTAACGGGATTGCTGGATTTTACGACAGTTCTATATTCAGTTTCTTGAGATACTGCCAAACTGTCTTCCACAAAGGCTATACCATTCTACATTCCCACCAACAGTAAAGGAGTGTCCCTAAATCTCCACATCATCTCCAGCACGTGTAGTTTTCTGTTTTTTTTGTTTGTTTGTTTGTTTTTTTTTTATGATTGCCATTCTATAAGGTGTGAAATGGTCTCTCATTATAGTTTTCATCTGCATTTCCCTAGTAGCTAGTGATGTTGAACTTTTTTTTTTCATGTGGTTTTTGGCCCTATGAATTTCATCTTTGGAGAAATGTCTTGTTAAGTTTTTTGCCAATTTTTAAATTGGGTTGCTTGTCTTTTTATCATTCATTGAGTTGTATGACCTCTTTATATAACATGGATATCAAACTCTTGTTGAATATGTGGCTTCCAAATATTTTCTCCCATTGAGTAGATTGCCTTTTTGCTTTCTTGTTCTTTTGAAGAACAAGTGTTTAATATTGAGGAGGTCCCCTTTATCTGTTTTTTTTTTTTTTTTTTTCCTTTTATTGCTCGTGCTTTGAGTGTAAGGTTTAAGAAACTACTGCCTACCACAAGACCTTGAAGATGTTTCTCTACATTTTTTTCTAGAAGTTTTATGGCTGTAGCTTTATTTTATTTTATTTTATTTTTTTTATCGGGAGGTACCAGGGATCGAACCCCGGTCTCTCCATATGGTAGACGGACGCCGATCCTTTTGAGCCACATCCGTTTCCCAGGCTGTAGCTTTATATTTAGGTTTCTGATCCATTATGAGTTAATTTTTGTATGAGGTGTGAGATAGGGGTCCTCTTTCTTTCTTTTGGATATGGATATCCAGTTCTCCCAGCACCATTTGTTGAATAGACTGTTTTGGCCCAGATGGATGGGTTTGACTGCCTTGTCAAAAGTCCCTTGGCCATAGATCAGAGGGTCTATTTCTGAGTTTGCGATTCAGTTCCGTTGGTCAATTTGTCTATCTTTATGCCAGTAACATGCTGTTTTTTTTTTTTTTTTCTTAACCACTGTAGCTAAGTAATATGTTTTATTTTATTTTATTTTATTTATTTATTTATTTTTTAAAGATTTTATTTATTTATTCATCTATCCCCCCCCTGCTGCCTGTGCTCGCCGGGTCAGCCAACCACGCCATGCGGGCGGGCCCGCCCCCACCAGGAGGCCCCGGGAACCGAACCTGGGGCCTCCCATATGGCAAACAGGAGCCCTACTGATTGAGCCACAGCCGCTTCCCTAAGTAATATGTTTTAAAGTTAGAAAGTGAGGGGGTCGGATGTGGCTCAACTGGTTGGGCGTCCGTCTCCCATATGGAGGGATCTGGGTTCGATCCCCGGGACCTCCCGGTAAAAAAAAAAAAGTTAGAAAGTGAGAGTCCTCCAACTTTGTTCTTCTTTTTAAAGACATTTTTGGCCATTTGGGACCTCTGCAGAAAAGGCTGTTGGGATTTTTATTGGGGTTGTGTAGAATCTGTAAATCAATTTGGGTAGAATTGACATCTTAACTATATTTAGTCTTCCATTCCATGAACACAGAATGTCCTTCCATTTATTTAGGTCTTCTTTGGTTTCTTTTAGCAATGTTTTATAGTTTTCTGAATATAGGTCCTTTATGTCCTTGGTTAAGTTTATTCCTGAATATTTGATTCTTAGTTGCTATTATAAATAGAATTTTTTTCTGACTTCCTCCTTAGATTGCTCATTAGTACTATATAGAAATGATACTGATTTTTTTGTGTATTAATCTCGTATACAAGATTAATTAGTGAACTTGTCTATTAGTTCTAGTAGCTTTGTTATGGATTTTTTTTTTTTTTTTTGGATTTTCTAGATATAGGATTGTATGATACGAAAACAGCAAAAGTTTTGCTTCTTCCTTTCCTATTTGGGTGCCTTTTATTTCTTTATCTTGCCTAATTGCTCTTGCTAAAACTTCTGGAACAATATTGAATAACAGTGGTAGCAGTGGGCATCCTTGACTTATTCCTGATCTCAGTGGGAAAGCTTTCCTTCTTTCACCACTGAGTACAATGTTAGCTGTGGGTTTTTCATACATGCCCATTTTCATGTTGAGAAAGCTTCCTTCTATTCCTATCTTTTGAAGTGTTTTTAATCAAGAAATGATTCTGTGTTTTGTCAGATGCCTTTTCTGTATCAATTGAGAGGATCATGTGATTTTTAAATTAATGTGGTTTATTACAGTAATTGACTTTCTTGTGTTGAGCCACTCTTGCACAGCTGGTATAAAACCCACTTGATTGTGGTGTATAATTTTTTTTTTTTTTAATCTTTTAATGTGCTTTTTTTTTTTTTTTTTTTTTTTTAAAGATTTTTATTTATTTATTCATCCATCCCCCCTGCTGCCCGTGCTCGCTGGATCAGCCAACCACGCTGCGTGGGCGGGCCCGCCCCCACCAGGAGGCCCCGGGAACTGAACCCGGGGCCCCCCATATGGTAAACGGGAGCCCCACTGATTGAGCCACAGCCGTTTCCCTTTTAATGTGCTTTTGGATTCAGTTTGCACTTATTTTGTTGAGGGTTTTTGAGTCTATATTCATTAGAGAAATGGGTCTGTAATTTTCTTTCTTTGCAGTATCTTTACCTGTTTTGGTATTAGGGTGATGTTGGCTTTGTAGAATGAGTTCAGTGGCATTACTTCCTGTTCAGTTTTTTGGAAGAGCTTGAGCAAAATTGGTTTTAGATCATCTTTAAATGATTGGTAGGATTTACCTGTGAAGCCTTCTGGTCCTAGGCTTTTCATTTTGGGGAGTTGTTTAATGATTGTTTCAATCTCTTTGCTTTTGATTGGTTTGCTAAGGTCCTCTCTTTCTTCTAGGGTCAGTGGAGGTTGTTCTTGTTTTTCTAGGAATTTGTCCATCTCGTCTACATTGTCTAGTTTGTTTACAGTTATTTTAGTATCCTCTTATAATCTGTGGGGTCAGTGGTAATGTTCCCTCCCTCATTTCTGATTTTATTTATTTCCATCTTCTCTCTTTTTTCTCTTTGTCAGTCTAGCTAAGGGTTTGTCGATTTTGTTGCTGTTCTTGAAAAACCAACCTTTGATTTGGTTGATTCTCTCTCTCTCGTTCTCAATTTCATTTATTTCTGCTCTGATCTTTATTTATTTATTATTTTAAAGATTTATTTTATTTCTCCCTACCCCATCAATGTTTTGCGCTCACTGTGTGCTCGTCTTTTTTTTTAAGGAAGCACCAGGAATCAAACCTGGGACCTCCCATGTCGGGGGGAGGTGCCTAATCACTTGAACTACCTTTGCTCCCTGCTTTTTTGTGTCTCTCATTATGTTTTCCCTTGTGTCTCTTGTGTTATCTGGTTGCGTTAGCTCACCATACCAGCCTGTCCTGTCAGCTTGCTGTCTTGCTCATCTTTAGGAGGCACCAGGAACCAAACCTGGGATCTCCCATATGGTAGGTAGGAACTCAATTGCTTGAGCCATAGCCGCTTCTCTCTGATCTTTATTATTTCTTTCCTTCAGCTTGGTTTGGGATTAGTTTAGTGTTCTTTTTCTAGATGCTCCAGGTGTGCAGTTAGATCTTCAAGTTTAGCTCTTTTTTTAAGGTAAAGAAATTTATATTTAGAATTAAACTATGGAACGCTTCATGAATTTGTGTGTCATCTTTGCACAGGGGCCATGCTAATCTTCTCAGTATCGTTCCAATTTTAGTATATATGCTGCTGAATCGAACACTCTTCTTTTTTAATGTAAGCATTGCGGGCTATAAATTTCCCTCTCAGCACTACCTTTGCTGTATTTTATATATATATATATTTATTTATTTTAAGGTACTGGGACTGGGGATTGAACCTGGGATCTTGTATGTGGGAAGCCAGCATTCAACCACTGAGCCACATTGGCTCCCCTGAATTGCTTTTTTCATTTGTTTGCTTGTTGTTTGTTTTTTTGTTTTTAGGAGGCACCAGGAACTGAACCTGGGACCTCCCATGTGGGAAGCAGGTGCTCAACTGCTTGAGCCACATCTGCTCCTCCAATAGGTTTTCTTTTTTTCCTTTTTTTTGGATTATTTTCTTGTTTTTTTTAATAGGTTTTTTTTTTTTTTTTTTTTTAAAGATTTTATTTATTTATTCATTTATCCCCCCCATTGCTGCTTGTGCTCGCTGGGTCAGCCAACCACGCCATGCGGGCGGGCCTGCCCTCACCAGGAGGCCCCAGGGACCGAACCCGGGGCCTCCCATATGGTAAACGGGAGCCCCACCGATTGAGCCACAGCCGCTTCCCTCAATAGGTTTTGATATGCTGTGTTCTTGTTTTCATTTCTCTCAAGATATTTACTTGTCTTGCAATTTCTTCTTTGACCCACTGATTATTTAAGAGTGTGTTATTTAATTACCATATATTTGTGAATTTTCCCTTTTTCCATCTGTGATTGATTTCCGGCTTCATTCCATTATGATAAGCGAAAGTGTTTCATATAATTTCAGTCTTTTTACATTTATTGTGACACAGCATATGGTCTATCCTGGAGAAAGATCCATGAGCACTTGAAAATAATGTATATCCTGCTGTTTTGGGGTGTAATCTTCTATAAGTAAATACCTTTTTAAAAAATTTCACCCCCCCCACCTCATTGTTTGAGCTTGTTGTCTGCTCATCTTCTTTTTAGGAGGCACTGAGAACCGAATCCGGGGCCTCCTGTGTGGGAGGGAGGCACCTAATCACTTGAGCCACCTCCACTCCCTGTTTTGTTGTGTCTCTCATTGTGTTTCCTCGCTGTGTCTCTTGGTTGCATCATCTCACTACTTCATCTTGTTGCATCAGCTTACCATGCCAGCCCATTGTGTCAGCTTGCTATCTTGCTCATCTTCTTTAGGAGGCACTGGAAACCAAACTGGGACCTCCCATGTGGTAGGCAGGTACCCAACTGCTTGAGCAACATCTGCTTGCCTGTAATGCTCTATAAATGTCTGTTAGTTTTAGTTCATTTATCATATTGTTCAAGCTCTCTGTTTCCTTATTTATCTTCTGTCCAGATGTTCTATCTGATGCTGCAAGTGGTGTATTAAAGTCTCCTACAATTATTGTAGAGATGTCTATTTCTCCCTTCAGTTTTGCCAGTGTGTGCCTTAAGTATCTTGGGGCACCCAGGTTAGGTGCATAAATATTTATTATAGTTATTTCTTCTTGATGAATTGCCCCTTTTATTAATATATAAAACCCTTACTCATTTCTTATAACAGTTTTGTATTTAAAATATATTTTGTCTCATATTAATATTGCTACTCCAGATCTTTTTTGATTACTGTTTGCATGGAATATCTTTTTCCAACCTTTCATTTTCACCCTGGTGTGTCCTTATGCCTGAGGTGAGTCTCTTATAGACAGCATATAGATGGCTCATATTTTTTTAATTATCTGTTCTGCCAGTCTATGTCTTTTGATTGGAGAATTCAATCCATTAATGTTCAATGTTACTATTGTAAAGGCATTACTTACATCATCCATTTTATACTTTGGCTTTCTGTTGTCATATCTTACTATTGTCTGTCTTTTTACCCTTTAAGTTACTCTTACTAATAATCTTTATTTCTACAGTCTTCTGTTTTTTCCTTTAGGGCTGTAGCACTCCCTTTAGTATCTCTTGTAAATCTGGTCATTTTTTTAAACATACTTTCTCAGTTTTTCTTTGTCTTCACAGACTTTAAACTCACCCTCATTTTTGAAGGACAGTTTTGCTGGATAAAGAATTCTTGGCTAGGGGGTCGGATGTAGCTCAACTGGTTGGGCGTCCGTCTCCCATATGGAGGGACCCGGGTTCAATTCCCGGGACCTCCCGGTAAAAAAAAAAAAAAAAAAAAAAAGAATTCTTGGCTGGTGGTTTTTCTCCTTCGGTACCTTGGATACATCATACCACTTTCTTCTCGCCTGCATGATTTCTTTCCTTTTTTTTTATTTTTTAATTTAAGTTAGAACTAATATTTTTATTATGGCACATAGCAGTATTTTATACATTAACATTGTTTTACAGTAAAAAACATTTTACATATAACTATAGAGAAACTGTAGTACAGATAGTCTCCAATTAAAAATGGGTTGTATAGGGAAGCGGCTGTGGCTCAATCAGTAGGGCTCCCGTTTACCATATGGGAGGCCCCGGGTTCGGTTCCCGGGGCCTCCTGGTGAGGGCAAGCCCGCCCGCACGGTGTGGTTGGCTGACCCAGCGAGCACGGGCGGCAAGGGGGGGATAAATGAATAAATAAATAAAATCTTTAAAAAAAAAAAAAAAAGGGGTTGTATTTTAAATCCATTGAGTTATTTGGTAAGAAAATTGGAAAATATTTGCTCCGTAGAAAATAATGAAAGCAACATTTTGCAGGCTAGCCCAACAAGCCCATTTAAGCAAAAAAGTAATGGAATTATACATTTATACATATGGTTTGATTTCTGGGATCAAGTTGGCTATCAGAGCCCTTTATTGCAAGGGGATCAGTAGGAAGCAGTTAGATATAAAGACCCAGTTAAGTGAGAGAAACAAGGGCCTAGAATATTTCAGTTGTTTTTTATTTGTTTAAAATAATTAAATGAAAATGAGACCAGCCATTTTTAATTCTCCTATTATTGCATGTTCCCTGAGATTCTCCCACTACAGAATTCTGAGAATTAGGGGAGAAGACAGTGGTGCTCCTGAGCCATGGAACACATAAATTCCCAGAAAAAGAATATCTTAGGACCAGAGAGGGAAATAAGCAAATGGTTTGTCTCAAAAAGAAGCCTCTAGGGAAGCGGCTGTGGCTCAATCAGTGGGGCTCCCGTTTGCCATATGGGAGGCCCCAGGTTCGGTTCCCGGGGCCTCCTGGTGGGGGCAGGCCCGCCCACATGGCGTGGTTGGCTGACCCAGCGAGCACGGGCAGCAAGGGGGTGATAAATGAATAAATAAATAAAATCTTAAAAAAAAAAAGAAGCCTCTAACATCAACAATATAAGCCTATGTGCCCTTAATTCATTTTTCAAAAAAAGAGATTTATTTTATCCCCCCCACACACACTTGTTTGCACTTGCTGTCTGCTCTCTGTATCTGTTCGTTGTGTGTTCGTCTTCTTTTTAGGAGGCACTGGGAATCAAACCCAGGACATTCCATGTGGGAGGGAAGCACCCAATGGTTTGAGCCACCTCTGCTCCCCGCCTGTGTCTCTCATTGCGTTTCTTCTTTGTGTCTCTTCATTGCATCATCTCGTTGTGTCATCTTGTTGGATCAGCTTGCCGTGCAAGCCTGTCATGTCAGCTTGCTGTCTTGCTCATCTTCTTTAGGAGGCACTGGGAACCAAACCCAGGACCTCCCATGTGGTAGATGGGTGCCCAACTCCTTAAGCCACATCCGCTTCCCCCTTAATTCCTTCTTGTAAATAATAATGTTAATCTTCCAATAGGAATAAGTGGATTTCATTAACCATTCTAGCATCATCTATCCAGACTCCCTTCATACAAAAATAAAATATGGAATGATTCACGAATTTCTGTGTCATACTTGCGCTGGAGACATGCTAATCTTCTCTGTATTGTTCCAATTTATGTGCTGCCGAAGCGAGCACTCGCCTGCATGGTTTCTGATGCGAGATCGGCACTTAGTCTTATTGAGGTTCCTTTGTATGTGCTTTTCTCTTGTTGCTTTCAGAATCCTCTCTTTATCTCTAGTATTTGTCATTCTGAATAGTAGGTGTTTCTGGGTAGGTCTTTTGGGATTTATTCTGTTTGGGGTACATTATCCTTCTTGGATGTTGATATTTATGTCTTTCATAAGAGTTGGGAAGTTTTCAGTCATTATTTCCTCAAATATTCTTTCTGCCCTTTTTCCATTCTCTTCCTCTTCTGGAACACCGATAACATGTTTGTTTGTGCATTTTATGTTGTCATTCAATTCTCTGAGACCCTGTTCCATTTTTTCCATTCTTTTCTCTTTCTGTTATCCTGTCTTTTAAAAAATCAGATGTTCTGTCCTTGATTTCACTAATTCTGTTCTCCATCAATTCAAATTTCCTGTTATATGCATCTAAGGTTTTTTTTTTTTTTAGGTACCAGGGCTTGGGATTGAACCCGGGACTGCATATGTGGGAAGCCGGCGCTCAACCACTGAGCCACATCGGCTCCCCTGAGTTGGTTTTTTCATTTGTTTTTTTTTTTTTTGGTTCTTTAAGAGACACTGGAACTGAACTTAGGACCTCCCATGTGGGAAGCAGGCACTCAACTGCTTTAGCCACATCCATTCCCTCTAATGTATTTCCCCCCCCCCGAGATGGCTCTCTCATCTGCTTGCTTGTTGTTTTTGCTTGTTGTTTTTGCTCATTGTTTTGTGCTCATTGTCTGCTCGTTGTTTTTGCTCATTGTATGCTCATTGTCTGTTTTTTTTTAAGGAGGCATTGGGAACCTAACCTGGTTGAGCTACATCTGTTCCCTGCTTGTTTGTTTTTTTGCTCGTTGCCTGCTCGTTGTCTTGCTTGTTGTTTTTGCTCTTTGTCTGCTCATTTTTTTTTGCTTGATGTCTGCTCATTGTTTGTTTGTCTCCTTTAAGAGGCACTGGGAAGCAAACCTGTGACCTCCCACATGGAAGGTGGGCGCTCAACTGCTTGAGCCACATCTGCTCCCCCTCTAATGTATTTTTTTTTTTTTTACTGGAAGGTCCTGGGAATCGAACCCAGGTCTCTCCATATGGGAGACGGATGCCCAACCATTTGAGCCACATCCGTCCCCCTCTAATGTATTTTTTTTTTTTAATAGATTTTATTTATTTATTCATTTATCCCCCCCTTGCTGCTTGTGCTCGCTGGGTCAGCTAACCACGCCATGCGGGCGGGCTTGCCTTCATCAGGAGGCCCCGGGAACCGAACCCGGGGCCTCCCATATGGTAAACGGGAGCCCTACTGATTGAGCCACAGCCGCTTCCGTCTAATGTATTTTTAATCTCATCCATTGTGTCTTTCATTCCCATAAGTTCTATTATTTTCTTTGCAGGCTTGCAAATTGTTCTTTATGTTCACCCCTGGTCTTCTTAATATCTTTTATCTCTTTAGTTGTATTTTCCTTCAACTCCTTGAATTGATTTAGGAGATTTGTGTGATTATCATTGATTAGATGTCTTAAATCCTGTGTCTCATCAGGATTTTTGTGTTTTTTTTCCTTTGGCTGGGCCATCTCTTCCTATTTTTCAGTGTGGCTTGTAATTTTTTGGTGATGTTTAGGCAACTGAATATATTGGTGAATTTACTCTGACAGTCAATTTCTCTCTCTTGCCTAGTGGTTTTGTTTCATTGCTTTTTTTTTTTTGATTTTTCATTCAACTTATTCTAAGCCTTTAACATTGCCCAGCTTATGTTATGAAAATCCAGCCAGGGACTCACTAATGGGGTGCAGATCTGCTCCAAGGGATTTGGACCAAGAGACACCTAAGTGTTTTTTTTCTCCTTGCAGTTACCTGGAGGGCCAGCAGATAGCACTTGTCGGCGATTCTTTACATGGAGGGGAATTTCTACCTCCATTTGTGGGCGATTCTGGTCTGGCCAGAGCCAAGCTTCAAAGCAGGCTCTGCTGGCCAGATTCACCGAAGAGAAACCACTCTCTGCCCTCTGCCACACCCTCCCTTTTCCCAAGGAGGAAGACATCTGTTCCCCCCTCAGTTGGCTGCAGTGAGCCACAGGTTTTATCCAGGCTGTCTGTCTTGCCATGGAGTTTAGTAATTCATGGTTTTCATTTTGGCTTCTTCGTCTCTCTGTCCCTTGCCCTCCTGGGGATTGTGCAGCACTTTCCCCATCTGCAGAGGCCCAAAACAAGTCCCTCAGACAGCTTTTTGCCTTTCCTCCATTGTTTTCGTGAGAGAGTTGAGTCCTGTCTCCTAGTCTGACGCCATCTTCACGGAACTATAGTTGGTTTTTGTTTTTTTAAAAGCCATTTAATTTAATTACTGATATAATGTGTTTTATTTCTGTCATTTTGCTGTTTGTTTTCTGTTTGCTCCATCTGTTCTTTTTTCTTTTATTTCTCTTTTCTTGCCTTCTTTTGAATTAAATACTTATTTTTATTATTCCATTTTTATCCTCTATTCCTTTTATAGTATTATTTAATTATTTAGGTATTTGATTATTATTTTATTATTCTTATAGTGGTTATCCTAGAGATTACAATATGCATCCCTGTCTCATTACAGTCTACCCTAAATTAGTGCTTTTCCCACTTCCTTGACAATGCTAGAACCTTAAAACAGTTTAGTTTTCTTGACTTCTGTGCTATTGTTGTCATATATTTTATTTCGATATACATTTTTTTTTTTTTTTTTTTTTTTACCGGGAGGTACTGGGGATCGAACCCCGGTCTCTCCATATGGTAGACGGACACCGAACCTTTTGAGCCACATCCGTTTCCCGATATACATTTTTAATACCTAAAGACATTATTATTTTTGTTGTTTTAACATCAGTGTTCATTTTCATTTACCTATTCACTCACCCTTTCTGGTGTTTTTTGTGCCTTCCTGCATTTCCATACTACCATCTGGCTCATTCTCCTTGAGATGAAAGAACTTCATTTAGCATTTTTTGTAGTGCAGGTCTGCTCATAATAAATTTTCTCAGCTTTTAATTTCTGAAAAATGCGTATATGTTGCCTTTTTTAAAAAATATTTTTTTCTTTATTAGAAAAGTTGTGAGTTTACAGAACAATCATGCAAAAAATAAAGGATTCCCATATACCCCCCTATTATTAACACCTTTCATTATTGTGGAACATTTGTTACAATTGATGAAAGCACATTTTTAAAGAATTTTACTATTAACTGCAGTCCATGTTTTAACTTAGTGTTCACTGTTTGATGTAAATCCATGGACTTTTAAAAAATTTTTATTCTGTTACCATATATACAAACCAACATTTCCCCTTTTAACCACATTCAAATATATATTTCAGTACTGTTAATTATGTTCACAATGTGCTACCATCACCACCACCCATTATCAAATTGTTTCCATTGTTCCAAATAGGAGCCCTGTACATTTTAAGCCTTATCTGCCCATTCCCTATCTTCACATTGTCCCCTGGTAACCTGTATTCTAGATTCTGTTTCTGTGAGTTTGCTTATTCTAATTATTTCATACCTGTGAGATCATATAATATTTGTCCTTTTGTGTCTGGCTTATTTTACTCAACCTGATGTTGTCAAGGTTAATCCATGCTGTCACATGTGTCAGGACTTCCTTCCTCTTTATGGCTGAATAATATTCCATTGTATGTATATATCACATTTTGTTATTCATTCATTGGTTGATGGACACTTGCGTTGCTTCCATCTTTTGGCAATTGTGAATAATGCTGTTAGAAACATCAGTGTGAAAATATCTGTTCTCTTCCTCCCTTTTAATTCTTGTGTATATATACCTTGTAGTGGGATTGCCGATCATATGGTAATTCTATACTTAACTTTCTGAGGAACTGCTAAACTGTCTTTCACAGTGTTATTTCTCTGCATCCTCTCCAACACTTGCAATTTTCTGTTTTTTTTTTTTAAATAGCATCCATTCTAATGAGTGTGAAATGGTATCTCATTGTGGTTTTTTTTTTTTTTTTTTTGGGGGGGGGGGAAGTTCAGAATTTATTGTATGCTATCATTTGTGTTAAAAACATATACACAGGGGGCAGATGTAGCTCAAATGGTTGGGCATCTGTCTCCCATATGGAGGGACCTGGGTTTGATCCCCTCTCATTGTGGTTTTGATCTGCATTTTCCTAATGGCTAGTGGTGGTGAGCATCTTTTCATGAGCTTTCTGGCCATTTGTATATCTTCTTTGGAGAGATATCTATTCAAGTTTTTTGTCCATTTTTTAAATTGGGTTGTCTTTTTGTTAAGTTGAAAGATTTCTTTATATATTCTGGATATTAAACCTTTATTGGATATGTGGTTTCCAAATATTTTCTCCCATTGTGTAGGCTATCATTTACTTTCATGATAAAGTCCTTTGAGGCACAAAAGTTTTTAATTTTGATGAAGTTCCATTTATTTATTTTTTTCTTTTGTTGCTTGTGCTTTGGGTATAATTAGTCTAAGAAACCACTGCCTAACACAAGATCCTGAAGTTGCTTCCCTACGTTTTCTTCTGAGAGTTTGACAGTTCTGGCTCTTATATTTAGGTCTTTGATCCAATTTGAGTTGATTTTTTGTATAAAGGGTGAGGTAAGGGTCCACCTTCATACTTTTGTAAATGGAGATACAGTTTTCCAAGCACCATTTAAGAGAATTTCTTATCCAATTGGATGGTCTTTGCAACCTTGTAAAAAAATCAGTTGGCTATAAATGTGAGGGTTGGTTTCTGAGCTCCTAATTTAATTCCATTGCTCTGTGTGTTGGTCCTTGGGCCAGTACCATGGAGTTTTGATTACTGTGGCTTTGTAATGATTTTTTATTTTATTTTATTTTATTTTATTTTATTTTATTTATTTATCCTCCCCCTCGTTGTTTGCGCTTGCTGTCTGCTGTCTGTGTCCATTTGCTGTGTGCTCTCTGTGTCTGCTCGTCTTCTCTTAAGGAGGCACTGGGAACCGAATCTGGGACCTCCCATGTGGGAAAGAGGCACTCAATTGCTTGAGCCACCTCCACTTGCTGCTTTGTTGTCTCTCTCACTGTGTTACCTGTTTGAGCCTCCTTGTTGAGTCATCTTGTTGCATCAGCTCACACATCATGCCAGCTTGCTGTCTTGCTCATCTTCTCCAGGAGGCACCGGGAACTGAACCTGGCACCTCCCATGTGGTAGGCAGGCCTCAATTGCCTGAGCCACGTCTGCTTCCCTGTAATAATTTTTAAGATCAGGAAGTGTGGGTCCTCCAACTACATTCTTCTTTTTCAAGATGGCTCTGGCTATTTGGGTCCCTTTATGCTTCCATATATATTTGTTGATTGACTTTTTCATTTCTGCCAAGAAGGTTGTTGGAATATTAGTTAGGATTGGTTGAATCTATAATACACCTTGGGTAGGATTGACTTATTAACAATATTAAATCTTCCAGTCGATGAACTTGGAATGTCCTTCCATTTATTTAGGTCTTCTTTGATTTCTTTTAGCAAAGTTTTGTAGTTTTCTGTGTAGAAGTCTTTTACATCCTTGGTTAAATTTATTCCTAGATATTTTATTCTTTTAGTTGCCACTGTAAATAGATTTTTTTCCCTTGATTTCTTCTTCTGATTGTTTATTGCTTGAACTCAAAGTGGTTTATAGATTCAACACATCTTGCCTTATGGGTTACACGTATGGGCCCTGTATTAGTCTGCTAAAGGTGTGCCAGTGCAAAATATCAGAAATCTGTTGGCTTGGAACAAAGTAAATAAGAGAGGCAATAAAAAGACTCAAAAACCTAGGACTCAATTTAACCAAAGAAATACAGGACCTATATTCAGAGAACTACAAAACAATGCTAAAAGTATTCAGAAAAGTCCTAAACAGATGAAAAGACATTTCCATGTTCATGGATTGGAAGACTAAATATCATGAAGATATCAATTCTACCCAATTGATTTATAGATTCAATGCAATACCAATCAAAATTCCAACTGCCTACTTTACAGAATTAGAAAAGGCAATTACCAAATTCATTTGGAAGGGAAAGTGCACTCAAATAGCCAAAAGCATCCTAAAAAAGAAGAGTGATATGGGAGGACTTTCACTGCATGAACTCGAAACATATTACAAAGTTACAGTGGTCAAAACAGCATGGTATTGGCATAAAGATAGACACATTGATCAGTGGAATAGAATTGAGAGTCCAGAAATAAACCCTCACCTCTATGGCAAACTGTTTTTTGACAAACCTAGCAAGTCCACATTGCCGGGACAAAACAGTCTCTTCAACAAGTGATGCTGGGAGAACTGGATATCCATAGTCAAAAGAGTGAAAAATACTCCGTATCCAAGAACCAACTCAAAATGGATCAAAGATCTAAATATAAAAGCCAAAACCATAAAACTACTAGAAGAAAATATAGGGAAACATCTTCAAGATCTTATGGTATGGGAAACGGATGTGGCTCAAGAGGTTCAGCGTCCGTCTACCATATGGAGGGACCGGGGTTCGATCCCCGGGACCTCCTGGTTAAAAAAAAAAAAAAAAAAAAAAGATCTTATGGTAGTTGGTGGTTTCTTGGATCTTACACCCAAAGTGTGAGGAACAACAGAAAATAGATAAATGGGACCTCCTCAAAATTTAGCAATCTGCACCTTAATGGACTTTATCAAAAGGGTGAAAAGACAGCCAACTCAATGGGAGAAAATATTTGGAAATCACATATCTAATAAGGGTTTAATATCCATGTTATAAAAAGAGATGATACAACTCAACAATAAAATGAAAAAACGACCCGATTGAAAAATGGGCAAAACACTTGAATTTGTCTAAAGAAGAAATCCAAATGGTGAAAAAACTCATGGAAAAATATTCAACATTACTAGTGATAAGGGAAATGCAAAATCAAAGCTACAGTGAAATATTTCACACCTATCAGAATGGCCACTATTAAAAAGACAGAGAACTACAAGTGTTGGAGAGGATATGTACAGATAGGCACGCTTATTCACTATTTTGGGGAATGTAGAATGGTACAGCCACTGTGGAGGAATGTTTGGCAGGTCCTAAAGAAGTTGAACATAGATTTGTCATGTGACCCGGCAATACCACTACTGGGTATATACCCAGAAGAACGGAGACCAGTGACTTGAACAGACAACTGCACACCAATATTCATAGCGGCATTATTCACAATTGCTAAAAGATGGTTACAACCCAGATGTCCATTAACTGATGAATGGATAAACTGTGGTGTATCACAAGATGGAATATTATGCAACTCTAAGAAGAAATGAATTCATGAAGCTTGTGACAACATGGATTAACCTTGAGGATATTATGTTTTATGAAGCACAGCAGACACAAAAGGACAAATACTATATGATTGTGCTATTTTGAACTAAATACATTATGTAAACTCATGGAGTTAATAACTAGAATATGGGTCGCCAGAAAGTAGAATGTGGTTAGAGAACGGAAAGCTGAGGTTTAATCTGTGCAGAATTTGTCAAAAAGTTGTTCGTAAATCTTTGGAAATGAATAGAAATGGTGAAATCACACCATAATGTTTGTAACTAGCAGTGCTAATATAGGGGTATGACAGAGGTTAAAAGGAAAAGTTTAGGGGGGCGGCTGTGGCTCAATCGGTGGGGCTCCCGTTTGCCATGTGGGAGGCCCCGGGTTCGGTTCCCGGGGCCTCCTGGTGAGGGCAGGGCCCGCCCGCACGGTGTGGTTGGCTGACCCGGCGAGCGCGGGTGGCGGGGGGCCCCCGCCGGAAAAATGAATAAATAAATAGAATCTTTAAAAAAAAAGAAAAAAAAAGGAAAAGTTTACGGTCCTATATATTAGTAGAAGGAAAGCTAAAAAATTTAACATGGGACTTATAGCATAGCAAAATCTCATGTGAAATATGAATATGGGCAATAGTGCATATATAAGACTGTTTTTCTTTGAAACTGAACAAATGTATGTTAATTTTATAAGATGTTAATATCGGGAAAAAGAAAAAAGAAAACACACTATGCTAAGTGATAGTAACCAGACACAAAGTACTACATATTGTATGATTCCATTTACATAAAATGTAAATATAAATCAGTTTATAAATTTGGAATTAGATTAGTGGTTATGTAGGGCTGTGGAAGGATAGAGGGATTGAGAGGTGACTGCTGAGGGGTTTAGTTTTTTTCTTTTTGGAGTAATGAAATTGTTCTAAATTATTTTGTGGTGATGAATGTACAACACCGATTGTACTCTTTGGATGGATTGTCTGGTATCTGAATATATCTCAATAAAAGTGCTTTAAAAAACTTTTGTGCCTCAAAAGACTATCATGGAAGTATGACAGTCTACTTTATGGGAGAAGAATCTGGAAACCACATATCTGATCAGGATTTTCTATTTAGAATATATAAAGAAACCCTATATCTCAACAACAAAAAAGACAAACAACCCAAGTAAAAATGGGCAAAAGACTTGAATATACATTTTTCTAAAGAAGATAGACACACTGCCAAAGAGCACATGAAAAGATGCTCAACATTATTTGCTATTAGGGAAATGCAAATCAAAACCACAATGAGATACCATTTCACACCCACTAGAATGGCTACTATTAAAAAAATGGAAAGTTACAAGTGTTGGAGAGGATGTGGAGAAATAGGAACACTCATTGATAGGTAGGAATGCAAAATGGTGCATCCGCTGTGGAAGACAGTTTGGTGGTTCCTCAGAAAGTTTAGTATAGAATTACTATTTGACCCGGCCATCTGACTTCTAGGTATATACCCCCAAAAATTGAAAGCAGGGACTTGAACAGATATTTGCACACTGATTTCATGGCAGCATTATCACAATTGCCAAAAGATAAAAGCAATTCAAGTGTCCATCAACCAATGAATGGATACATAAAATATGGACTATCCATACAATGGAATATTATTCAGCAGTAAAAAGGAATGAAGTTCTGATATATGCAACAACATGGATGAACCTTGACAAATTATGTTCAGTGAAATAATTAGCATAAGCAAACTCGTAGTATCAGAATCTAGAATATAGGTTACAAGATGATGGGGTAGGGGTAGGGAATAGGGAGTAAATGTTTAAAATGTATAGAGTTTCTATTTGGGATGATGGAAAAGTTTTGGTAATGGATGGTGGTGATGGTAGCACAACATTGTGAACACAATTAACAGCACTGAATTATATATTTGTATGTGGTTAAAAGGGAAATTTTAGGGAGCAGATGTAGATCAGTGGTTGAATGCCTGCTTCACAAATACGAGGGCCCAGGTTAAATCCCTGGTATCTCCTAAAAAAAATAAGGGGAAATTTTAGATTGCATACATATTACTAGAATAAAAACTTTAAAAAAAAACATGGGGAAGCGGGTGTAGCTCAGTGGTTGAGTGCCTGCTGGGATTCCCATGTACAATGTCCTGGGTTCAATCCCTGGTACCTCACAGAATAGAAATAGAAATTAGAAATAGATATAGAAATAGATAGAAATAGAATAAAAACTGTACAACATAAATACTGAACCTTACTGTAAATGATGGACTATAGTTAATAGTACAATTATTTAAATGTTATTTCAAGAATATACCCAAGATGGATCAATAATAGGGTGGTATATGGGAACTCTGTATTTTATATATGGTTTTTCTGTAAACCTACAATTTCTCTAATTTAAAAAAAAGTGAGAATGGACTGTTACCTCATACTCTATACAAAATTAACTCAAAATGGAGCAAAGACCTAAATATAAGAGCTAAATACTATAAAACTCTTAGATAATTTTCAGGACCCACTTACAGATTCTGCACATAACACAAAAGCACAAAGAACTAAAGGAAAAATAGGTAACTGGGCTTCATCAATATTAAAAACTTTTTTGCCTTGATGTCATTA
The DNA here is from genome assembly GCA_026826555.1 of Tolypeutes matacus. Classification (NCBI taxonomy): domain Eukaryota; kingdom Metazoa; phylum Chordata; class Mammalia; order Cingulata; family Chlamyphoridae; genus Tolypeutes; species Tolypeutes matacus. Next base: position 1,841,108 of record JAKSZT010001079.1, on the reverse strand, counting down.
TCAAGAAAGTGAAAAGACAACCTCCAGAATGGGAGAGAATATTTGAAAATCATATATCTCATAAGGTTTTTTTTTTTTTACCGGGAGGTAATGGGGATCGAACCCCAGTCTCTCCATATGGTAGACGGACGCCGAACCTTTTGAGCCACATCCGTTTCCCTCTCATAAGGTTTTAATATCCAGAATATATAAAGAACTCCTACAAATCAACAGCAAAAGATAAACAACCCGATTTAAAAATGGACAAAGGACTTGAAAATAAATTTCTCCAAAGAAGATATATAAATGGCCGATAAGAACATGAAAAGATGCTGAATGTTATTAACTTTAGGGAAATGCAAATGAAAACCACAATTAGTTATCACTGCACATACCACTGCACTAGGATGGCTATTATTTTAAAAAATAGAAAATAAGAATTGGTGAGGATGTGGAAAAATTGGAACCCTTGTGAATTGCTGGTGGGAATATAAAATGGTATAGCTGCTGTGTGAAACTATTTGGCAGTTCTTCAGAAAGTTAACCATAGAATTACCATATAACCTAGCAATTTCAAAGAAGTTGAAATAGGGACTCGAACAGATATTTGTACAACAATGTTTATAATGGCATTATTCACACAAGGTGTGGAAGCAACCCAAGCATCCACCAACAGGTGAATGAATAAATAAATTGTGGTATATATATATATATATATAACAGAATATTACTCAGTTCTAAAAGGAATGAAGTTCTGATACATGCTGCAACATGATTGAACCTGGAAAACATCATGTTTTGAAATAAGACAGACACAAAAGGACAAATGTGTGATTTCACTTATGGGAACTGCACATAGAATAAGCAAATTAATAGATATAGAAAGTAGGATTACAGGTTACCATGGGATGGGGGAAAGGGGAGTTCATTGCTTCATGGCATGGGTACAGAGTTTCTGTTGGGGGTGATGGAAAAACTTTGATAATGGATGGTGGTGATGGTCGAACAATAGTGTGAATGTAATATCTCTGAATTGTACACATGAAAGTGGCTAAAATGAGAAATTTTGTGTTGTATTTTTGTCACAAAATTTAAGAAATTAGTTGATATTGGCATTTTCAGTTAAGCTTTTTTTTCAGTTAAGTTTTGACATTACGGTGTTTTCATTTAATTTTATAATTTTATTTCTTTCATGGAAAAAATCTTGATTCCTAATCTCATTAGCATAAATTACTTATTTGACATAAACAATATAAAAACATAGACTAAAATGTCAAATCTGAAATTATTACAAATAGTAGAATGGCTGAATGCAGTTTAAAATTTCTTTGTGGTTCATTTTGTTCTTGGATTGTGTCCCAGTTGAGATGTACAGTCAAAATACTGTCTTCTAAAATCCTTGAATTAAATCTTTATTTATGTGGTTACCAATTTGATATTCCATTTAGTTTTAGTTCGTTTTCAATTAAATTAAAAAAAAATTAGTGTAATGTTTTTGACTAGGAAGGCATATAAAAGTAATCATTTTTATTTGTTTACCCTTTCAGCATTTCTTTTTGCAAACAGAAATAAATATATATATATGTAGGAATATATAAATATATAAGTATGTTTGTATATTGAGTTTTTATTGTAGTGTGACCTACAGATAGAAAACTGTGCACATCCTAAGTGTATAGCTTGATGGATATATATATATCAACATCCTAACTTCCTCCTACCTTTTCTAATATATAAAATATAACATAATATATATTTGATCTTTTTTAAGCTTTATTGAGGTATAATTTATATATGATAAACTTCATCCATTTAAATTGTGTACTTCAATGATTATTTACAGAGTTTTGCAACCATTGCCACAATTGTAGAACATTCTTATCACACCCAAATAAAACCTTGTGCCCTTTTGTAGTCACTCCCCATTCTAGGTGTCCACTATTCTAATTTTCTGTCTGTATAGATTTGCATTTGTCTTTTTTACATAGAAGTCTCCCCAGGATATAACATTAAGTATGTTTATGGAGATCTTCCTCAATTGAAAAAAAAAAATATGTAAACTTCTGTTGATCATTTTGTTTTTATCAGAGTATGATCTACATATAGAAAAGTATGCACATAATAAGTATGTAGCTTGATGAATTTTCATAAAGTGAGCACTCCCATGTAATCAGAACCCATATCAAGAAAGAGAATATTACTGGCACCAAAGTAGCCCTCCTTGTGCCCCTTCTTCTCACTACCCCACACCTTAGATAATGACTATCCTGATTTGCTAACACCATTGGTTAGTTTTGCCTGTTTTTGAATTTTCTACAAATGTAATCATACAGGATATATTTTTGTGTCTTTCTTTCTTTCAATATTGTATTTTTGAAAACAGTCCATATTATTGCATATAGTTATAATTTGCTCATTTTCATTACTGTATAGTAGTAGTCTATTGGATAATAGTCAACAAATAATTTACCCATTCTACCAATGATGGACATTTAGTTTGTTTCTAGCTTTTGGCTATTATGTATAGTGCTGCTATGAATATTCTTGTATGTGTCTTTTGATGAACTTTTGTATTCATTTCCGTTTTATATATACCTAGGAGTAGAATCGCTAGGTCACATGGTATGCATAGATTCAACTTCAGTAGTTGTACTAATTTATACTCCTCTATCAGCAGTTCTACATCCTCATCAATACTTGGTAGTGTCTGTGTTTTTCATTGTATCCATACTGTAGGTATGTAATGGAATTACCTGTTATTTATATTTGCATTTCCCTAATGACTAATGCAGCTGACCTTGTTTTCATATTTTTACTGGCCATTTGGGATCCTCTAGTGCAAAGTCTCTTTAATTCTTTTGTCCATTTTCCTATTGCACTATCTGCCTTTTGTCTTCCTTCCAAGAAAATAGGCTCTAGATATAAGTCTTTTGTGCATATATATGCTAAAATATCTCTTTCTAGTCTATGGCTTAACTTTTCACACTTTTAAGAATTTTTTTTTTTTTTAAGAGGTACCTGGGATTGAACCCATGACCTCATACATGTAAAGCAGACATTCAATCAACTGAGCTAAGGACACATTTTTTTTTCCTATTTTATAAAGGGCTTGTATTTGGGGTAGGAGCTTACAGTTACCAGGCCATAAAGTATAAGTTATTTCCCTTACCAAAGTCTGTTGCCACATTTTGGTCCAAGATGGCTGCCAGTGCCTGCCAAGAGTTCAGGCTTCCTGGGTTCCTCTTTTCCTGGGGTTTGTTTCTTTCCTGGCTCAGCTGCCCTGCTCTCTTCACAAGGCCAGCTGTAGACTATCAGGTGACCAGCTCTGTCTCTCTTCCCAGGGCTTGATTCTCTCTAGGCTCAGCTGCTCTGCTCCTCTGTGTGCTTACTTCCCCAGCTCCAGCTCAAAATTCCAGCATCAAAACTCCAACTAACTTCTCTGCAGTGTGGTTTTCTCTGTGAATCCCGGGGACTCAACGTCCTACTGATGTGGCCCAATCAAAGCCCTAATCATAATTTAAACATGCCCAGGTACAGACTAGTTTACAAACATAATCCAATATCTATTTTTGGAATTTATAAACAATGTCAAACTGCTTCACAATTTAAAGTACAGAGTGATTGTAAAGAATAAATTGAAAGTCCTTGGTCCTAGTCACACTGCCCAGAGGTAACCCCTGCTAACGTTTTCTCATATACCCTTCCAGAACTTCCCTGTGGGTGGGTCTGTGTGTGTGTGTGTGTGTGTGTGTCTGTCCTTTAAAAACAATGACACAGATGAAATCATATTCTATACATTGTCCTCTAATTTCCTTCTTTAGCCTATCAATTTACCTTGGACATTTTCACATCAATCAGGCAGACATACTTCATTAAAAAAAAAATTCAAACTTACAAGGCAGTTGCAAAAATAATGAAAAACCCACATAGAGAACACCAACATATCCTCCACCCAGATACCCAGATCCACCAATTATTAACGTTTTGCCATATTTTGTCTTATTAGTCTATCAAAATTGACTGATTCATTCATCTATCCATCATCTATCTGTCTACCTGTTTATTTTCTGAACATTCAGGAGGTTTTATACATCATGTTCCTTAACACCTAATTTATACTTCTACATACATTTCCTTAAAACAAAGATATTCAATTATGTAATCACCTTAAGTACAGTTACTAAGGACACATTTTGATGAACAAAAATTCTTAATTTTATTATGGTACATTTTTCTATTTTTTTCTCCTTCATAGTTAGTGCTTTTGTGGCTTGTTTAAGAAACCTTTGCTTCCTCAACGTTTTAAAAAAATTCTTCTGTTTTCTTCTAAAGGCTTATTGTTCTTCCTTTCACAGATTAAAAATCGCCTGGAATTGTGTGAGGTAAAGGTCAAGATCCATTTTTTGCCCATGTGGATATTAGTTTGGTCCGGCATCATTTATTGAAAAGAGCATGATTTCTCTACTGCACTAAGGTATCAATTTGGTCATATATCTAGTGTCCATGTATGTCTGGGTTTGTTTCAGGATTCTTTATTTTTTCTGCCTGCCTACCTTTGTGCCAAAACCATACTGTCTTAATTACTATGGCTTTGTAATAAATCTTGAGATACAGTGGTATAGTTCCTAAAGTTGTGCTATTCTTCCAGATTGCCTTGGCATTTATATCCATATACATTTTAGAATCAGCTTGACAGTAACCTCAGGCAAGGACTTGTGTACTATTTATCTTTAATCTTACCACTTCGTATATTGCCCAATTTACTCAAATATTTGTTGAGTAAATGAATGGAGGAACTGGAATGTAACAGCTAGAATATAAGCTCTAGGAAGGCAATGGAATTTTGATGTTTTTGTTTCTTGATGTATCCCAAGCATCTAAAACAGCACCTGACCCATAGTGGGCACTCAAAAAATATTAGTTAAGTAAATGAAGTTGAGTAAGAACTGGTCTTTGGCTCCAAGCTTCTATTTATCTTTCAAATCTCACCTCAACTATATTTTCTCAGGGAAACCTTTCCTAATGGCCTCTGACAAAGTTCTCTGACTATATTTCATAGTTTTCTGTACATCACCTTCACTGCATTCAACAGACTGGGAATTGTTTGTACATTACTTTTTCTCCTCTACCAGATTGATAGAGCCTGAATCTTATTTACATGATCCTACTGGACCTGGCACATTATCAGCTCTCAGTTATTACTGACTGATTGAGGAAGTGATCAAATATGTTAGAATGGAGATTCAAGGAATTCTTGTGAGAGGGGGCAATGTTCGTTCTGAGCTTTTGAGGATGATTAAGAATTCTCTATATAGAGGAGGAGAGAAAGTTAATTCTAGACAAAAACTAGTAAGGAGTCACAACGTGTGATGCCAGGGACACACTACTAGAGCCTAGTGTGGGAGCGGTAGGGGCCAAATCTGGAAAGTTTGGTTGAGCATAGATTGAATGAGTTGTGTTTATTTGGTGGGCAGTGGTGAGCTATTAAATAATTTTATGCAAAAAAGTGATAGGTTCAGATGAATATTTCATAAAAATAACTCTGGCAGAAACTATTATATTGTGGAAACTATTACAGTAATCCGAGTGTGGCATGATAGTGGCCTGAACCAAAGCAGAGGCAAAGGTGAGGGTGACTCCAAGAGTCTTTCTGAAGTCAGTTTTGAAGTCAGTAAGACCATGGCCTATTGAATGTAGGGGTGCAGTGGGAAAAGGAAGAGGGAGGAGTTGTTCAGGAGATTTAGAGCTTGAGGGAATGGGTGGTCCTAGTACCCTTGACAGAGGTAAGCAAATATAGTAGGTATGTAGGTTTTGAGGAGATGATGAGTTTGGTTTGGACATACTGAGTTTTCACTTTTTGTGGGATATACAGGTGGAAAAGTCTGGTAGGCAATTGGAGACTCAAGCCTTGGAGCCAGGGCATGAGAAACCTATTTGGATGTCAGTCACCAGTATATAGAAAATCTCCCTAAACAGGCTAGTTGGATGGTGCATTGGGAATCCCAGACCATGCAGTGATTGGCCTGAAATTTCCATGGCCAGCTAGCTTGTGCCTTCAATTATCTCATGAAATTTAGGAAAATAGTGTGATTAGCTTTAGGTGTTTGGAGAACACAAGTGATATGACGGTTGTCTGTTTGCTGCTTTTGTTTCTTGAACTTGGGGCTGTCTTATTTAGTGTGAACTACCATGTGAAAAAAGATAGAATACTGATAATTTTAGAAAACAAGTGATGGATAGAATACTGATAATTTTAGAAAACAAGTGTAGTTCCCAAGGACACTTTGTCCATTATACAAAATTCTGGTGTCTCCCCCACCTTTTAAGGGGAAGGTCTGTTAATCAGGACTTTTTCATTTGCAAGCCATAGAAATCCAACTTCAACTTGCCTAAGCAAAATTTAAACAAAAGAAAAAAAAAAGGAAATGTATTGGTTCATGTAACTGACCCACACGAAGAGCAAGAAAGAAGCTAATCTCAAGGAAGATGGAATGCCACTAGATCTCAAGCTCTCTGTTACATCCCTCTGTTTCTCCTTATGTTGCTATCATCGTCTCTATCTCTATGAGGCTGAAAACATGGCCACAGGTAACTTTGTAGCTTTGTGACCAGAGAGAAGAAAAAGAGACCTCCTCACCTCCAGTTAGAGAAATTCCTAGGAAGAATTCTTATTGACTTGGCTTGATTTATTTGCCCATCCTGTGGATAAGAAAGTAGATTACTGTAAATGGCAGCTTATATCAGAACTGTGTTGAAAGAATGAATCGACATTATTCCATACACAGTTAGCAGATCACAAAGCTTTCCCTGCTGTATTCCTGTGGTAGCCTGAATAATGGTCCCCAAAGATGCCATGTACTAATCCCTGGAACCTGGGAATGTGACCTTCTATGGCAAGAGACTTTGCAGATATGGTTAACTTAAGGATCCTGAGATGGAGAAATTATCCTGGATTATCCAGGTGGGCCCAGGGTAATCACAATGGTCCTTATGAGAGGGACACAGGAGGAGCCAAAGTCAGCAGAGAAGGTGATGTGATGACTAGAGTGATCGGCTTTAAAGGTAGAGGAAGGGGCCACAAGCCAAAGAATGTGGGTGGCCACCAGAAGCTGAAAAAGGCAAGGAAATGGATTCTCCCTCAGAGCCTCCAGAAGGAAGCACACCTATCAACACTTTGACTTTAGTCCAGGGGAATTGAGTTCAGACTTCTGGCCCCAGAACTATAACAGAATAAATGTGGTTTTAAAAATTTTAATTTAGGGAAGCGTTTGTGGCTCAATCAGTAGGGCTCCCGTTTACCATATGGGAGGCCCCAGGTTCGGTTCCCGGGGCCTCTTGGTGAAGGCAAGCTGGTTAGCTGACCCAGCGAGCACAAGCAGCAAGGGGGGGATAAATGAATAAATAAATAAAATCCTTAAAAAAAATTTTTTTTAATTTAAATTTTAAAAATTTTGAAATACTTTCAAACTTACAGAATAGTTATAAAAATAATACAAACTCCATACAGAGAATTCCAACATACCCCTATCCCCCCAGATACCCAGATCTACCAACTTCAACATTTTGCACATTTGCTATATCATTTTATCTATCCATCCATCTTTCTTCTTCTCTTCCCCTCCTCTTTCTTTCTCTCTGTCATTCTATCTATTTATTAATCCATTTCCTGAACATTTGAGTGTAGGTCATATATATCATGCTCCTTGAACACTTAATACTTCCATGTATATTTCCTAAGAACAAAGATATTCACTTACGTAACCACCTGAAGGGAAGTTATCAATTTCAAGAAATTTAACATTTATATAAGGTTTACAGTCTATATTTCAATTTTTTCATATGTCCCAATAATATCCCTTTGAATCTTTTCTCCTCCCTTCTTAGATCCCACCCAGGATCATGTATTGTATTTAGTTGTTATGTCTCTTTAGTTGCTCTTTCTTTTTTCCCCCTAAATGTAGAAACATACAATATAGATTTTCCTATCTCAAGCAAACCATTCAATGAGGTTAATCACATTCACCAAATTGTGGTACCCTCACCACCTTTCTTTACTAAAACTTTCCCATCTCTCCAAACAAACCCTACACCCATTGTGCATTAACTCCTCATTCTCCCTACTCACCTACTCCTTTACTCTAGAGCAACCTGTACTCTAATTTCTGTCTCTAAGAGTTTGCTTATTCTCTAGTATTTTCTTTGTAATTACCATGGAGCTTAAACTTAACATTCTAAATCTATAACAATCTCATTTGTTTTGATACCAACTTAACTTCAATAGCATACACAAGCTATGTTCCTATACCCTTATGTACTACCAACTTTTTGTAGTTCTTGTCACAAATTACATGTTTATACCTTATGAATCCCAAACCACTGGTTTATCATTACATATTATGCATTTGCCTTTTAGATCTTATAGGAAGTAAAAAGTGAAGTTACAAACAAAAATACAATAGTAGTGGCATTTATATTTACCCATGTTGTAACACTCACTGGAGATCTTTATTTGTTCTTGTGGCTTCAATCTATTGTGTATCATCCTTTCCTTTCACCCTGCAGAGCGCTCTTTAGTATTTCTTGCAGGGCTGGTGTAGTGATGAGGGACTCCCTTAACTTTGTTTATCTGAGAATGTCTTAATTTCTTAATCTCTGCCTCTTTTTGAAAGACAGTTTTGCCAGATAAATAATTCTTCTTTTTTTTTTTTTTTATAGGAGGTACCAGGATTGAACCTAGGACCTCATATATGGGAAGCAGGCACTCAACCACTTGAGCTACATCTGCTCCCCAGATAAAGAATTCTTGGTTGGCAAGTTTTTGCTTCCAGCACTTTAAATATGTCATCCCACTGCCTTCTTGCCTCCACGGTTTCCAATGAGAACTTGGCACTTACTCCTTTTTCTTTTTTTTTTTTTTTTACCGGGAGGTCCTGGGAGTCGAACCCAGGTCCCTCCATATGGGAGACGGATGCCCAACCATTTGAGCTACATCTGTCCCCCAGCACTTACTCTTACTAGAGTTCCCTTGTATATGACACAATGCTTCTCTCTTGCAGCTTTCATAATTCTCTTTTTTAAAAAATATATATATATTTTATTTTTTAAAAGATACTTAGATTACATAAATGTTACATAAAAAACATATGGAAACCCATATGCCCCGCTCCCCATACCTCCCACATTTTCCCACATAAGCACCACCCTTCATTAGTGTGGTACATAATTCTCTTTTTATCTTTGACATTCAATGATTTGATTATAGTATGCTGTATTGTGGGTCTATTTGGATTTATCCTGTTTGCATATACCACCCCATGACCAACACTTTACGTTGGTGTGGAACATTTGTTAAAATTGGTGATAGCACATTTTTATAATTGTACTATTAACTATAGTTTATGGTTTAACTGAGTGTTCACTGTTTGTGTAGTGTAATTCTATGGATTTAAAAAAAATTTATTCTGTTACCATATATATAATCTAACATTTCACCCTTTAATCACATTCAGATATATCAGTGCTGTTAATTATATTCACAGTGTTATGCTACCATCACCACCATCCATTGCCAAAACATCTCCATCATTCCAAAAAGGAGCTATGTATATTTCACAGCTTAAGTTCCCATGCCTCACCTGTCCGCTGGTACATTCTGATTCTATAGGTTTGCTTATACTAATTGTTTCAAATAAGTGAGATCATACAATATTTGTCCTTTTGTGTCTGGCTTATTTCACTCAACATGATGTCTTCAAGGTTCATCCCTGTTGCAGTATGTATCAGGACTTCATTCCTTTATACAGCTGAATGGTATTCCATTGTATGTATATAACACATTTATATACATAACACATAAAACCATCTTAATCATGGTATATAATTCTTTTTTTAAAAAAACAAATCAATTTTATTGATACATATTAATAAAGCATACAATTCATCCAAAGTATATAATCAATGAATGGTATTTGGTATAATCACATAGTTGTGCATTCATTGCTTCAGTCATTATTAGAGCATTTTCATTATTTCAATAATAATAACAATAAACAACAAAACAGACAAACAAGAAAATTCTTCACCTCTCAATCTTTCTGTTTCCCCTGCTGTACATAACTTCTATTTCTGGCTATTCTTGCACAATTATTTATTTATTTATTCAGCAGTTTTATTGAGATATATTCACATACTGTATGATCTATCCACAGTGTATAATCAATGGCTTTTAGTATAATCACAATGTTGTGCTTTCATCACCACAAAAAATTTTAGAATGATTTTATTACTCCAAAAAGAAAAACTTCACACCCCTTAGCATACCTTCTCCAGTGGTTATGTAAACCACTAATCTGATTTCATCCTGGTGTTTTTTTTATGGTGCTGTTGGTTTTGATTTGCAAGTATTTTGTTGAAGATTTTTGCATCTATATTCATTAGATAGATTGGTCTATAATTTTATGTTCTTGTAGTATCTTTATGTAGCTTTGGTATTAGGGTGATGTTGGCTTCATAGAATGAGTTAGGTAGTGTAGCAGTTTGATATTGTTTATGAATTCCAAAAATGGATATTAGAATCAGAGGTCTTACTTTTAGTTGATTAAATAATAATTAAGGCTTTGATTGGACCATGTCAGTAGGACATTGAGTCCCCGCCCCCTTGGTGGGCAGGGACTCACAGAGAAACCGCACTGCAGAGAAGGGAGGTGGGAGTTTTGAGATGGAGCCCAGGAAGTAAACATACAGGAGAAGAGCACAGAGGAATAGAGACAGCTCCACAGACACAGCTCCACAGACACAGCAGAGGCCCTGGGAAGAGAGGTGAACTGTTTGCCTGATAGTCTACAGCTGACCTTATGGAGAGAAGCAGGCCTGAGCCTGGAGAGAATGGAGCCCCAGGGAGAGAGACAAAGCCTAGAGAGCCTGATGGCCTACAGCTGATATCGGAAGAAGCTGGGACCATGGAGCTTTAAGAGGAAGAGGAAGGCTGAATGTCAGCAGCCATCTTGCTCCAACATGTGGCAGCAGACTTTGATGGGGGAAATAACTTATGCTTATGGCCTGGTAACTGTAAGCTTCTACCCCAAATAAATACCCTTTATAAAACCCAACGGTTTCTGGTATTTTGCATCAGCACCCCTTTGGCTGACTAATACAAGTAGTATTCCCTCTTTACATTTTTTTGGAAGAGTTTGAGCAGGATTTGTGTTAATTTTTCTTGAATGATTGGTAGAATTCACCTGTGAAACTGTCTGGACCTGGGTTTTTCTTTGTTGGGAGGTTTTTGTTTCAGGTTTTTGATTCAGTCTCACAAGAAGTGACTGGTTTGTTGAAGTCATCTGTTTCTTCTTGAGTCAGTGTAGGTTGTTCTTGTGTTTCTAGGAAATTGTCCATTTAATCTAAGTTGTCTAATTTGTAGGCTACAGTTATTCTTAGTATCCTCGTAGGATCTTTTTTATTTCTGTGGAGTCATTAGTGATGTACCCCTTCTCGTTTCTGATTTTATTTGCATCTTCTCTCTTTTTTTTCTTTTTCAGTCTAGCTAAGGGTTTGTCAATTTTGTTGTTTTTCCCAGCTTTCACTTTCAGCCTATTTGTATCCTTGGGTCCAAGGTGAGTCTCTTAAAGACAGCATATAGATAGCTCATATTTTGTATCCATTCTGCTAGTCTGTGGCTTTTGATTGGGGAATTTAATCTATTAATATTCAATGCTATTACTGTAAAGGCAGTACTTACCTTACTCTTTTATACTTGGGCTTTCATGTGTCACATCTTATTTTTGTCTACCTTTCTACTCTTTTAGTTACCTTAGTGATAATATTCATTTCTACACTCTCCTCCAAGCCTCTCTCTCTCTCTTGTCTTTTCCTTTCAGGCTGCAGAACTCCCTTTAATATTTCTTATATGGCCTATTGCTTGTTAATGAAATCTTTCAGTTTCTGTTTTGTGAATATTTTAAACTCACCCTCATTTTTTTTTTTTTTTAACGATTTTATTTTTATTTATTATTTATTCTGCCCTTGCTGCTTGTGCTCGCTGTGTCCATTTGCTTTTGGCATTTTTCTGTGTCTGCTTGTCTCCCTTTGTTGCGTCATCTTGCTGCCTCAGCTCACCATGCCGTGTGGGCCGGCTTGCTTTCACCAGGAGGCCCTGGGAAATGAACCCAGGGCCTCCCATATGGTAAACGGGAGCCCAACCAATTGAACCATAGCCGCTTCCCTCACCCTTATTTTTGAAGGACAGTTTTGCCAGATAAAGAATTCTTGGCTGACAGTTTTTCTCTTTTAGTATCTTAAGTATATCATACCACTGCCTTCTCACCTTTATGGTTTCTAATGAGAAATCTGCCCTAAGTCTTATTGAACATCCCTTATATGTGATGGATTGCTTTTCTCTTGTTTCTTTCAAATTCTCTTTTTATCTTTAGCATTTGACTTTTTGATCAGAGTAGGTCTATTTGGATTTATTCTATTTGGAGTATGTTGTGCTTCTTAGACATGGATATTTATGTCTTTCATAAGAATTGTGAAATTTTTAGCCATTATTTCTTCACATATTCATTCTGCCCCCTTTCCCTTCTCTTTTCCTTCTGGGACACTCCTGTCACATATGTTTATGTGTTTCATGCTGTCATTCAATTCCCTGAGACTTTACTCAATTTTTTCCATTCTTTTCTCTATCTGTTCTTGTCTTCTCAGCGTCATATGTCCTGTCTTCTGAGTCACTGATCCTTTCCTCTGCCAATTCAAATCTGCTTTTGTAGACCTCTAATGTATTTTTTTAAAGATTTATTTATTTACTTTTTAAAAATCCATTTTACGGCCCCCCCCACTCCCCATTTTTGCTGTTTTGTGTCCATTCATTGGGCAATTCTCTGTGTCTGTTTCCTGCCCTCTCCTCTCATCCTTCTCCTCCTGTCTTCACCGGGATTCGATCCTGGGAACCTCTGATGTGGGAGAGAGGCATTCTGCCACCTGCACCACCTCAGTTCCTGGTTTTTCAGCGCGTCTCATCTTGGCTCTCCCCTGCATCTCTCTCCTATTATGTCATCATCTTGCTGCATGGTTCGGTGGGGCCTGGCGGCTCACCTGCTCGTAGGGCCTGATGGCATGCCCGCGTACCATCTATATTTTTCTTTATTTTACCGGGAGGTCTCAGGGATTGAACTCAGGTCCCTCCATATGGGAAATGGACGCCCAACCATTTGAGCCACATCCCCCCCCCATATATATATATATATATATATATATTTTTTTTTTTTCCTTTAAGCTTATTCAATATATTTTTAATCTCACCCATAATATCTTTCATTCCATAAGTTCTGTTATTTTTCTTTGCAAGCTTTCAAATTGTTCTTTATTCTCACCCAATGTCTTCTTTATACCCTTTATTGCTTTGGTCATATTTCCCTCATCTGATTGAATTGATTTAGGAGATTTATTTGAACTTCTTTGATTATGTCTTAGTTTGCCACAGGGCTGCTGATGCAAAGTACCAGGAATGGGCTGGCTTTCATGATGGGAATTTTATTTTATTTATTTATTTATTTTTAAAGATTTTATTTATTTATTCATTTATCTCCCCCTTGCTGCTTGTGCTCGCTGGGTCAGCTAACCACGCCGTGCGGGCAGGCTTGCCTTCACCAGGAGGCCCCGGGAACCGAACCCGGGGCCTCCCATATGGTAAACGGGAGCTCTACTGATTGAGCCACAGCCGCTTCCATGGGAATTTTATTTACGGTAAAAGCTTAGAGTTCCAAGGCCATGAAATGTCTAAATCAAGGCATCAGCAGAGATGCTTTCTCACCAAAGTTAACTACTGGTGATCCTGGGGTCCTGCCACATGGTGAAGATGGTGGCTGATCTCTGCTGAGGTCCCTGCCTTCCCCTCCAGAATCTACCATCTCCCAGAATGTAGCTGTGGGCAACCAGGCATAGGGGTTGTCTCTTTCCAGGCCTCCTCCTCCCCAATCTTGGCTGCTCTCCTTTCTTCCTCAGTTCAGCTGTGGGCTTTCAAGCATATGGTTTGTCTCTTTAGCCTTGAGCTGCTCCATGGTCCCAGCCTCTTGGGGACTTCGTGTAGTGATCCTCAAGTCCTGTCTCACATGGCAGCTTCCTTTCTCTGTGTCTCTCTGAATGTCTCCATTTATGTAAGATCCAGCAAGAGGGCAGAGACTCATCCTGAGTCATGCCTCACTGACATAGCCCAATCAAAAGCAATCTAATCAAATGATCTAAAGCAGGAGGTCTTAACCTTTTCTGTTCCATGGACCCCTTTGCCAGTCAGGTGAAAACCACAGACCTGTTACTAAGTCCACACTATACTGTGTATTATTTAATAAATATATCACACCTGTACCAACACATCCCTACAAGAATAAAATGTCTTTTTGAATTTTAAATTCAAGTTCATGGACCCCTAAAATCTTTCCACAGACCCCTGGTTAAGGACCCCTTATCTAAAGTGAATCTAATGCAATCAAAGGGTACCACACCCACAGGAATAGATTAGTTTAAGAACATAATCTTTTGCGATTCAAAAAAGAACTTCAAACTGTCACAGATTAGTTGTTTTAAATCTTGTGTCTCGCCTGAAGTTTTAATTTGTTGCTTTGCCTGGGTTATATATTCCTGTTTCTTAGTATGGCTTGTAACTTTTTGCTAATGTCCTGGCATCTGATTATGTTGGTGAGTTTACTCTGATGGTCAGTTTCTCTCTCTTGCCTAGAGATTTATTGTTGAATGGCTTTGTGTTATGGCTCTTCCTTGATTCTTTTTTTTTTTTTTTTACCGGTAGGTCCCAGGGATCGAACCCAGGTCCCTCCATATGGGAGACGGACACCCAACCAGTTGAGCCACATCCGACCCCCCTTCCTTGATTCTTGGTTCAAATTATTCTAGATCTTAAAATTGTGCGTGTTTAAGATGTCAAAACAGTGCTAGAGACCAATTAATGGGTGTAGACCAGTTCCAAAGGGCCCTGGGGCGAGGGACAGGAAAGATACTGTAGCAGTTTCACAGTTTGATATAGTTATGAATTCCAAAAATAGATATTGGATTATACTTGTAAAATGATCTGTTCATCTGGGCATGATTAAGTTATGATTAGGGCTTTGATTGGCATTGAGCCCCGTCCCTTGGTGGGTGGCATCTCAAAGATAAAAGACATGGCAAAGGACAGAGTTGGAGTTTTTGATGTTGGAGTTGTGAAGCTGAGTTTTAATGCTGGAGTCTGAGGAAGCAAGCACACAGAGGAGCTTGGTTGTGAGGAAGGAGAGAAGGCTCTGGGAAAAGAGATGAGCCGCTCTCCTGACGGTTCACAGCTGGCCTTGTGGAGGAATCAGAGGAGTTGAGCCTGGAGAGAAATGGAGCCCGGGGAAGAGAGGAGCCCAAGAAGGCTGAACCCTCACAGATGTTGGCAGCCATCTTGCTCCCGCATGTGGCAATAAACTTTGGTGAGGGAAGTAACTTATGCTTTATGGCTTGGTAACTGTGTGCTTCTACCCCAAATATATACCCTTTATAAAAACCAACCAATTTCTGGTATTTTGCATCAGCACTCCTTTAGCTGACTAATAGAGACACCAAGAAGCCTCTTCCCCCCCACCCTTTGCATTCTCAGGGGTGCACTTCCTGGCCTGCCTTCTAGATGGTGCTCTCTGGCAAACCTTTCCCAGCAGCCCTTGAAGGGAGTGTATTTTTTCCAGCCTCCCCTGGTTAGTGTTGAAACAATCATTCCCCGCTCCAGGTTGGCTAGTGTTGTGATTCAGAGCTGGGCCCAGCGCTCCAAAGTCACTCATCAGAAGCCATGCTTGGCCCTCAGCTGGGCCCTCACTTTTCTCATTCCCTTCTCCATCAGCGGCAACAATTCCTGGACTGTACCAAGATTGTCTGCAAAGAATGTGAGGGATGGGTGCCATTCTTTGCCACAGGGGCAATTCACTTAAAATTTTTGTTTCTCCTTCTCTTTCTCCCCATTCTGCTCTCTCCTAGATGGTGCCTAGCACTCCCCTGGTCTCTGGATCCCCAGAGCAGTTTGTTTCAGACAGTTTCTGCCTTTCCTCTTGCTGTTTTTTGAAGAGAGGTGAGCTGTTCTGCTCCCAATGCTTCCATCTTACCAGAATTTCCTCCCATGATCACTTTTTATACATTTACATAAATGCATAACTCCCCATTTGCTTCCTACAGGTGCTAGGAAGTATAGTGTACAAAACAATACACTACACTAATATTGGTATTTATAATGACCCAAATGGTTACCTTTACTGCAGGTCTTTATTTCTTTATACCGCTCTGAAACGTCGTATACTGTTCTTTCCTTTCATTCTGAAGAGCTCCTTTTAGATTTGCTTGTAAGGCAGGTCTAGTAGTGGCAAACTCCTTAAGCTTTTGTTTATCTGAGAATGTCGTAATCTGTCCTTAATTTTTGAAAGAATGTCTAGCCGGACTTAAAATTCCTGACTGGAAGTTGTTTTCTCTCAGTACTTTAAGTATTTCAACCCACTGCCTTCTTGCCTCGATGGTTTCTGATGAGAAATCGGCACTCTAATTGGACTCCCTTACGCATAAATGTTGCTTTTCTCTCACAGCTTTCAGAACTCTCTTCTTGTCTTTTGAATTCAATGGTATGATCAATATATGATGGGTGAATTTTTCTTCATGTTTATCTTGTTTGGTGTTCTCTGGCTGTAGCAGTTTGAGATTATTTTATGAATCCCAAAAAGAGAAAGATGTTTGTAAACTAATCTGTTCCTCTGGGTGTGATATCCTTTGATTATATTAAATTCAGCTGAGGGGCCTTTGATTAGATTACCTTTTAAGATTAGAGCTTTTTGATTCAAACACTTCAGTAAGGCATGACTCAGGTTGAGTTTCTGCCCCCTTGCTGGGTCTGATATATGGACACTCACTCAAGATGACACATGGAAGAGAGAACTTCATTTTTTATTTTTTTACTTTATTTTGTAAATTTAATAATTGAAAATATAAACAATTAAAACTAAAAAGTAAACACAAGAATAAATATATACATTTCTCAATTATATGTACTGGATACATATAAAAATTTTTTTTCCTAGTTATAAATTTCATCTTTTATTTATTTATTTATTTTACTTTATTTTGTACATTTAATAATTGAAAATATAAAAAATTAAAAACTAAAAAGTAAACACAGATGAATAAATATATACATTTCTCAATTAAATGTAATGGATACATATAAATTTTTTTTTGAATCAAACAATATGTTACACAATATATTTGGCTCATAGTAATGCATTCATACAGTATTTGCCCTTTTGTGTCTGGCTTATTTCGCTCAACATAATGTCCTCCAGGTTCATTCATGTTGTCATATGCTTTACGACTTCATTTCTTCTTACACATGCATAGTATTCCATCGTGTAACTAGATCACTGTTTATTTATCCATTCATCTATTGATGGACACCTGGGTTGTTTCCAACTTTTGGCAATGGTTAATGATGTTACTATGAACATCGATGTGCAGATGTCTGTTTGTGTCACTGTTCTCAGTTCTTCTGGGTATATACCCAGTAGTGGTATTGCAGGGTCACATGGCAAGTCTATATTTAAATTCTTTAGGAATTTCCAAACAGTCCTCCACAGTGACTGTACCATTCTGCATTCCCACCAACAGTGAAGAAGTGTTCCTATCTCTCCACATCCTCTCCAACACTCGTACTTCTCTGTCTTTTTAATAGTGGCCATTCTGATAGGTGTGAAATGATATCTCATTGTAGTTTTGATTTGCATTTCCCTAATCCTGAGTGATGTTGAGCATTTCTTCATGTGTTTTTTTGCCATTTGTATTTCTTCTTTGGAGAAATGTCTATTCAAGTCTTTTGGCCATTTTTTAATTGGGTCGTTTGTCTTTTTATTGTTGAGTTGTAACATCTCTTTATATATCCTGGATATTAAACCCTTATCAGATATGTGATTTCCAAATATTTTCTCCCCTTGAGTAGGCTGCCTTTTCACCCTTTTGACAAAGTCCTGTGAGGTGCAAGAGTGTTGAATTTTGAGGAGGTCCCATTTATCTATTTTTTCTTTTGTTGCATGTGCTTTGGGTGTAAAGTCCAAGAAACCACCGCCTACTGCAAGGTCTTGAAGATGTTTCCCTACATTTTCTTCTAGTAGTCTTTAGTCCTGGCTTTTATGTTTAGATCTTTGATCCATTTTGAGTTGATTCTTGTATAGGGGGTGAGATAGGGGTCCTCTTTCATTCTTTTGGTTATAGATATCCCATTCTCCCAACACAATTTGTTGAAGAGACTGTTTTTTTCCCATTAACATGGACTTGGTAGGTTTGTCAAAAACCAGTTGACTGTATAGGTGAAGATTTATATCTGGGTTTTCAATTCTCTTCCACTGATCAATGTGTCTATCTTTATGCCAGTACCATGCTGTTTTGACCACTGTAGCTTTGTAATATGTTTCAAGGTCAGGCAGTGAAATTCCTCCCACATTGCTCTTCTTTTTCAGAATGCTTTTGGCTACTCGGGTGCACTTACCCTTCCAGATGAATTTGGTATTGCCTTCTCTAATTCTATAAAGTAAGCTGTTGGTATTTTGTTTAGTATTGCATTGAATCTATAAATTAGTTTGGGTAAGATTGACATCTTCACGATACTTATTCTTCCAATCCATGAACACGGTATGTCTTTCCATTTGTTTAGGTCTTTTTAAATTTCTTTTAGCATTGTTTTGTAGTTTTCTGCATATAGGTCCTGTACTTCTTTGGTTAAATTAATTCCTAGGTATTTGAGTCTTTTTGTTGCTATTGAAAATGGATTTTTCCCCCAGATTTCCTTCTCAGGTTGTTCAGTATAATGTACAAAGACCTTAGTGATTTTTGTGTGTTGATCTTGTGTCCTGCCACTTTGCTGAACTCATTTATTAGCTCAAGTAGCTTTGTTGTGGATTCTTCAGGATTTTCTAAGTACAGGATCACGCCATCTGCACAATGAGAGTTTTACTTCTTCTTTTCCTATTTTGGATGCCTTTAATTTTTTTTTTCTTGTCTAATTGCCCTAGCTAGAACTTCTAGTACAATATTGAACAACAATGGTGACAGTGGGCATCCTTGTTTTGTTCCTGATCTTAGAGGGAAAGCTTTCAACCTTTCTGCCTTGAGTATGATGTTGACTGTGCCTTTTATCATACTGAGGAATTTTCCTTCTATTCCTATCTCTCTTTTATTTTTGAACCTGCCATGTGACAGAAAGGAGAAGGCCCAAACAGCTAAAGCCCTGGGGAGAGATGAACCATTTTGCCTGATAGCTTACAGCTGACTTTGGGAAGAGAGCCAAGACTGATATAGGAAGCCATGAGAGACAAGTCCTATGCCAGCCTGCAGCTGAAATCAGGAAGAAGTAGAGCCTCAAGAGGAAGAGGAAGCCCAGAGGTTAAGGCAGAGACCAGCCAGGGATCGGCGACTATCTTTCTTCAACATGAGTCAACTGACTTTGGTGAAAGCAACCTTGAGTTGGACTTTTTATGGCCTTGTAACTGGAAGCTTTTACCCCAAATAAATACCCTTTATAAAGCCAACAGATTTTTGGTACTTTGCATTGATAGCCTTTTGGCAGACTAATACAGAAATTGGTATAGGGAGTAGGGTCATGCTATTGCAATTACAAAAATGCTGGAATGGTTTTATAAATGGTTAAGAGGTATTTTTTGGAGGAATTGTGAGATGCTTGATGGAAAAGGCCTAGATTGCTTTGAAGAAACTTGGTAGGAATATGGACGCTAAAGAGACTTTTCTTTTTCTTTTTTTATTTTTTATCCCCTCCTTGCTGCTTGTCTTCTTTGTTGCACCAGCTTTCCACTCCCATGCTGCACAGGCCCTGAGCTCACTGTGCTGCTCTGGAGCTCCTTCACCAGGAGGCCCTGGGGATCAAACCCTGGCCTCCCATATGGTAAACGGAAGCCCAACCAATTGAGCCACAGCTTCTTCTCCTAAAGAGACTTTTGATGAGGCCTTGGAAGGAAATGATGATACTATTTTGGAAACTGGAAGAAAGGCGGTCTGTGGAGGTTTTTTTGCAATACATAAATATATATTTTTGCTTTTTTAAAAAATTAATTTTATTGATACATATTAATAAAGCATACAGTTCATCCAAAGTGTACAATCAATAGTATTTGGTATAATCACATAGTTGTGCATTCATCCCTTCAATCATTATTAGAGCATTTTCATTATTTCAATAATAATAATAATAAACAAAAAACAGACAAACAAGAAAATTCTTTACTTTTTGAGTCTCTCTATGCTTCCCCTGCTGTACATAGCTGCTCTTTTTGGCTATTCTTGCACATTTATTTATTTATTCAGCAGTTTTATTGAGATATATTGACATACCATACAATCTATCCAAAGTGTATAATCAATAGCTTTTAGTATAATCGCAATGTTGTGCACTTATCACCACAAAACTTTTTAGAACCATTTCATTACTCCAAAAAGAAAAACTCCATACCCCTTACCATGCCTTCCCCAACCCTACATAACTAGCGATCTGTGTTTTAAAGTTGCAGAGAACTTAGCAAGATTGACTCCTGATGTTAGATGGAAGGCAGAATTTAAAAATGAGGAGCTTGGACATTTAGCCAAGGAGCTTTCTAAAGTAAATGTGGAAAAAGCAGCCTGGCTTCTCCTTGCAGCTTAGAGCAAAATGTGAGAGGAAAAAGATAAGCTGAGAACTGAATTTTTGGGCATAAAGAAACCAGAGGCTGATTTCGGAAATTTCAAGCTTCTGTAAATTACTCAGATGATAGTGCCCCACTTGAGGAATTAACTAAACTTAGAACTTGTAAGTCAGGATAAAAATGCAGTTATCCAGCAAAGACTTGTGGAAAGTCTTACTGTCTGATGGCTTCTTGCATGCTAAACTAACAAGCTTTTTATGAGATCGTATGAACAAAACCACTGTCAGCCTGGACTGAAAGGGTCAGGGAATGGAGAGATGGAAGGGAAAGCAGCTAAAGCCCCAGGGAGAGATGAACCATTTTGCCTGATAGCTTATAGCTGACCTTGGGAAGAGAGCTGAGACTTATATAGGAACCTCTATGCCAGCCTGCAGCTGAAATCGTGAAGAAGTGGAGTCTCAAGAGGAAGGGGAAGCACAGAGAGGAAGGCAGACACCACCCAGAGGTGGCAACCATCTTGCTTCAACATGTGGCAACTGATTTTGGTGAGAAAGCAACCTTGAGTTGGACTTTTTGTGGCCTTGTATCTGTAAGCTTTTACCCCAGATACCTTTTATCAAGCCAGCAAATTTCTGGTACTTTGTATCGGCAGCTCTTTGGCTGATTAATACACTGGCTTTCTTGGATGTGCATTTTCACATCTTTTGCTAAGTTTGGGAAGTTCTCTGTCATTATTTCTTTGACTATTCCTTCTGCCCCTTTCTCTCTTTATTCTCCTAATGGGACTCTCAGAATATATATATTAGTATGCTTAATATTGTCCCAGAGATGTATTAGAGTTTTTTTTTTTTTTTTTTTTAAGATTTATTTTTATTTATTTATCCCCCCTTGCTGCTTGTGCTCATTGTGTTCATTTGCTGTGCATTTTTCTGTGTCTGCTTGTCTCTCTTTGTTGGGTCATCTTGTTGCTCCAACTTGCTCACCGCGCCGTGCGGGCTGGCTTGCCTTCACCAGGAGGCCCAGGGAATTGAACCTGGGGCCTCCCATATGGTAAACGGGAGCCCAACCAATTGAGCCACAGCCGCTTCCCACTATTTTAACTTTTAATAATTATTTTTTCTTTCTGGTCCTCAGCCTGAAGAATTCAAGTATCTTGTTTTCGAGTTCACTGATTCTTTCTTCTGCCCAGCCCTAATCTGTTCTTGAAACCCTCCTGGGCAATATTCGTTTCTGTTATTGTGTTCTTCAACTCCTGTAGTTCTGTTTGGTTCCTCTTTAAAATTTCTGTCTCTTTACTACGATTCTCATATTATTCATTCATTGTTTTCCTGGTATCCTTTAGTTCTTTCATATTTTCCTTCTTCTCCCTGAGCATTTTAAATATTATTTTTTTAAAGGCTTTGATTGGTACGTTTACATTCTGGCTTCTTTGTTGGTGTTTTCTGTATTTTTATCCTCTTTGTATGGGCCGTCATTTCCTGTGTCTTTGTTTGTCTTGTACTCTTTTGTTGCACACTGTTAATTTTAATATTTAATAATGTTAACTCTGGGCTTTATTCCCTGAGTTGTTTGTTTCTTGATTTTGTGACCAGCTGGTGATTAGACAGAGATTTTCTTGAGCTTCAGCTTGCTTATCAGGAAGGTCAGCCCATGGCAAATGCTGTGTGCAGGGTTTTTCCTGTTTTTCTGCACCTCTGTCGTCCTGGGCTTTTTTGCTTGTTAGTTGTTTTGGAACAAATTCCCTTGTTTACAGGTGTTTGGTTGTCCCCACTGTTTCCCTGGAGACAGACCTCCCTCTGCCAGTTGTTTCAAGCCAGCAGGCTTTTGCCCCAGACTGTCTACCTCTATAGTTTCTTACACACCTTTCATTGTCTCAAGCTGCTTTTTTTTTTTTTTTTTTTTTTACCGGGAGGTCCCGGGGATCGAACCCGGGTCCCTCCATATGGGAGACAGATGCCCAACCAGTTGAGCTACATCCGACCCCCTCAAGCTGCTTTTGCATAGAGGGCAAATTCTGGTAGAAGGGGCACACCAGAGAAGACTTTCCCAGCCAAAACAGGGCTAGTGACTCATGAAGGGGGCTCAGACTAACTCCAAAGTTCCCCAGGGAGGGGATCAGGAAGGGCACCAAGAGCTTCTCCAAGGCTCCCCAAAGCTTAGCTTTCCTTGCCTGCCCAGCAAAGGCAGCCCTTCAATTAACTGTCCCTCGTATCCCTGAGGAAGTGTAGCATCCTTAAGTTTCCACCACTGCCACCCCTGTTCGGGGCAGGTTGAAACAATGTCTGTCTCCGCCTTTGTTTGGGGCAGGTTGAAATAATGGCTGCTCTTAGAGCTGGGCTCCCAGCAATCTGAATTCGCTAATCAAAAGCTGTGATCAGTGGTTGGACCTGCCCATTCCTGGTCTTGGGGAAGAGGATTTTTATATCCCTTTCTGTATCAGTGAGCTTGTCAGGGGCTGGACCCTGTACAGCCTGCTGCTAAGGTGGGGGATGGTGCCCTTAGCCACTCTGTGGAGAGATCGATCAGCCTTTTCCTCCTGCTCTTCCCTGGATGTTGTACAGTGTTCTTTTTGTCTCTGGAGTTTCAAATAGTTGTTTCAGAGTTGTTTCAGAGTGTTTCTGCCTATTTAATAGTTGTTTTGGTGGAAGGACTGAGTTCTGGAGCTCCCTAATCTGCCATCTTCCCACAATCTTTCTCCTAAGATCATTTTTTTTTTTTTTAAAGATTTTATTTATTTTATCCATTTTAACCCCCCCCCCCTTCCCCATTTGCTGTTTTGTGTCCATTTGCTGGGCAATTCTTTCTGTCTGTTTCCTGCCATCTCTTCTCATCCTCCTCCTCCAGTCTTCACCAGGATTCGATCCTGGAGACCTCCGATGTAGGAGAGAGGTGTTCTGCTGCCTGCGCCACCTCAGCTCCTGGCTTCTGGAGCTTTCGGAGCATCTCGTCTTGTCTCTCCTCTGTTACGTCATCATTCTGCTGCATGGCTCCTGGGGCCCGACAGCTCAGTGGCACACAGAGTCTGGCAGCCCATGCGCCTCCTATATATATATTTTTTATTTTACCGGGAGGTCCCGGGGATCGAACCCAGGTCCCTCCATATGGCAGATGGACGCCCAACCATTTGAGCCACATCCGCCCCCCTCCTAAGATCATTTTTAAAAAGTTTTTCCTGGCATGTTCCATGTGTTGTCCTTCTTACTGATGGTTTTCACAGTTTTAATTTTCTTCTTTGGCTGGGCTATTGCTTTCTGTTTCCTTGGATATTTTGTAACCTTTTGTTGAAACCTAGACATTTTGATATTTTAATGTGTAATTGTTGGAATTTAGACTCTGAGTCATTTGTTCCTTAAGCTTGTATCCAGCTAGTTTGTGAATGATAGAGCTTTCCTTGAGTGCCAGGAGCTACCAAAAAGAAAAAAAAGAAAAGAAAAAAAAAAAAAAAAATAAGAAAACACCTTTCCCAGCCTTCAGGGTTAATCCATACAATAAGTTTGGAGAATAGTTCCAGGCCTAAGCATATGGGTCCCCTTTATCCTTTTTGCCCATGCATTTTGTCTTGGGCATTAGCACGTGGCCCTAGGAATTCTCCCATTTACATGGTTCTGAATGTCTTCTCTTACCTAGGAAACAGTGTCCTTATGGTCCCAGGCACTGCACTGTATGTCCTCCAGTGAGCAATCTTCCTGGGGTAACACGACTTGACCACTTTCCCACAGCGTTCTGTAGGGAAGCTCTGTGAGCCACTGTCTTCTTTTTTTTTTTCCACTTAAATGCTATTTATTTATTTTTTCTTTATTTTTAAACAATTTATTGAAGTATATCATTCATACATGAACATACATAAACTATAAGTGTTCAGTAAACATCGTGATCTTACAAAACAAACATGTATAACATCATAAAGGGCCACCTTCTATAAGCAGGGCAAGTTCTGGGACGGTGAGTCCCTCAGGCTACCACCAGACAGTTTGGACAGACATATATGCTCCTGATATGTGACCAAGTGGTATTCTGCTTCCTTCAGAACTCAGAACAGGGGTGAGAGCCACCCTGGCTGCACAGGCTAGTTATATGCTGAGCCCATGAGGGATGGAGGCGGGGCCAGCTAGGGTACTCCAAGATCCTAACCCTTTTTTTTTTTTTTTTTTAAAGATTTTATTCATTTATTCATTTATCCCCCCCTTGCTGCCTGTGCTCGCTGGGTCAGCCAACCACGCCATGCGGGCGGGCCTGCCCTCACCAGGAGGCCCCGGGAACCGAACCCAGGGCCTCCCATATGGTAAACGGGAGCCCTACTGATTGAGCCACAGCCGCTTCCCTATCCTAACCCTTTTAAGTAGCCTTTTTCTTGATTTGGGGCTTCCTTGTTACTGTAGTTCTTTTACTGTTTTCTTAAGTGTGAGAAAGAAACTTCTTCTAGTTCTTGCTGGTTATTCAAAGCTTCTGTGGGGGGGACAGAGCCCTAAAGCATCTCACTCTCATCATCTTGATTGGGGCAGGTCCATTTGTGTTGTTTGAAGCCACTGTTTATGATAATTTGTTACAGCACCCATAGTGATCTTATACCTTGCCTCTTGGGGCTTTGGCTTTCTTTTTTCTTTTTTTATATGAGCAGTTTTATTGAGATATATTCATATACCTTACAATCCATTCAATGTGCACAATTAATGGCTTTTAGTGTAGTCACCCAGTTGTGTATTCATCACCACAAACGCTTTTAGAACATTTTCATTATTCCAAAAAGAAATAAAAACTCCATACCCCGTATCAGACATCTCTCAATCCCTCTATCCTTCCCCAGCCCTACATAACTGCTAATCTAATTCCAGCTACAAATTTATTTATATTTACATTTTATAGACATTATGTAGTAATTTGCATCTGGTTTCTTTTACTAGCTTAATGTTTCTTTTAACATTATTGTAATTTTTTTTAATTAGAAAAGGTGTACATTGTCAGAAAAGTAAAAAATGTAAAAAATATGTTCTCATATACCCCCCCCCATTGTTGACACTTTGCATTAGTGCATTACCTTTGTTATACTTGATGAAAGAATATTATAATATTACTGTTAACTATAACCTATAGTTTATATTAGGTGTGTTTTTCCCAAATATTACCTGTATTAGTCTGTCAAAGGGGTGCTGATACAAAGTACCAGAAATCTATTGGCTTTTATAAAGGGGTAAAAGCTTACAGTTATGGGAAGTGGATGTGCCTCAACCAGTTGGGTGCCTGCCTACCACATGGGAGGCCCCAAGTTTAGTCCCATTGCCTCCAGTGCCTTCTAAAGAAGATGAGCAGATGCTGCACTCACCACAACGAGCTAGGTGCTGCACCCACCGCAATAAGAAATGCCTAAATGAGCAGATGCCACAAGCCAGCAGATGCCGCAGCCTTCAGGGAGCAGATATGGCTCAGGTTGTTGGGCACTTGCCTCCCATGTGGGAGGTCCCGGATTCGGTTTCCAGTGCCTCCTGGAGAAGGCGAGCAGACAATGAACAAACAGATGAGAGAACCATGTGGGGGAGGGTGGGGATAAATAAAAAAGAAATAAAGTAAAATAAAATAAATCTTAAAAAAAAAAAGTTTACAGTTACAAGATTGTAAAAAGTCCAGCTCAAGGTTGCTTTCTCACCAAAGTCAGTGGCCACATGTTGAAGCGAGATGGTCATGATCTCTGGCTGGTCTCTACCTTCCCCTCTACCCTTCCTCTTCCTTTTGAGGCTCTGAAGGCCCAGCCTCTTGAGGCTTTGTGCTTAAGTGAAGTCCTCTCTCTCCTGGCATTGGGCTTGTTTCTTTCCAGGTTTCCTATATCAGTCTTGGCTCTCTTCCCAAGGTCAGCTGTAAGCTGTCAGGCAAAATGGTTCATCTCTCCCCAGGGCTTTAGCTGTTTGAGCCTTCTCCTTTCTTTCACATGGCAGGGTCGAAAAATAACAGTGCTCTCCCTGTGTCTGTCTATATGAGTGTCTGTTTATATCCCACCTACCAAGGGGGCAAGGGCTCAACCTCAGTCATGCCTTACTGATGTTGTTGAATCAAAAAAGCCCTTAAAGCGATTTTAATAGGTAATCTAATAAAAGGTCCCTCAACTGAATTTATAAAAGATCCCTCAACTGAATTTAATATAATCAAAGAATATCATACCCATTGGAATTGATTAGTTTACAAACATAACCTTGCTCTTTTTCAGATTCATAAAATAATCTCAAACTGCCATACTACCCTATTATTTTAACACCTTGTAATAATATCGTATATTAGTTTTAATTCTTGAAAGAACATTCTTATATTTGTATTATTAATTGCAGTCCACAGCAGGGTTCACTGTGTTATAGTCCCATATTTTGTACAGTCCACCCAAAATGTACTTAATGGCTCTCAGTATAATTAGAGTTGGGCACTCATCACCAGTCTTTTTTTTTTTTTTTTTTTTCAGGTACCAGGGCTGGGGTTTGAACCTGGGACCTCGTAGGTGGGAAGCCAGTGCTCAACCACTGAGCCACATTGGCTCCACCATAGTCATTTTTAGAGCATTTTCAAGGCTTTCTTTTTACTAATTAAATTTTTTCAATCAAATGAACAAAATATGTAAACAACCAAATAATTACAAAGACTTCATTGCTAATGGGTACAAGGTTTCTTTTGTGGTGATGCAAGTGTTTTAAAATTAGATTATGGTGATGGTTGCACAACTCTGTAAGCACATGAAAAAACATTGATTTGTACACTTTAAATGAGTGCATTTTATGGTGTGCTAATTGGATCTCAATAAAGTTGTTTAAAAAGAGAGAGAGCCTTTTCACATTGATGTGTTGGAATTAAGGGTTTTAGTCATTGGCTTCTGGCAAGTTCCCTGCCCCCATATTTCTCCTCTAGTGGATTTCAGTAAACAATAAAAATCATGTTTTAAAAAAGACTCTAACCCCAAATCATCTCCTAATTACAAACTCTAGAGTTTCTTTGGCCCTACTTAAAAAATTCTTTATTAGGTGTCAGTATTTTGTAGGGGTAAATTGGGATTCTATTTTTTTTAGTTTATCCTTTCTTGATAGTGTCCTAACCATATTTCTACAATGTCCTCTCATTGACATTCCCTGCGGTAATGTGATATTCTGTTATTATATTGCTCCATCATGACCTGTTCCCAGTAAGCCCTTCTTCTATTGGCAGGCATTTGGAATGTTTCCAGGGAGTTAAAAAAAAATTTCTTAATTGTGGAAACATTTAAACAGTGTAGAATTTCCCATTTTAACCACTTTAGTATATACAAGTCAGTGGTATGACATTTAAAATATTGCATTATCATCACCACCATCCATTACCAAAACTTTTCTATCATTCCAAATAGAAACTTTGTACCCATTAAATAATAAGCCCTAATCCCTCTCTCCCTACTCCTACCCTGGTGACCTGTAATCTAGTTTTTATCGCTATGAATTGAAATAAGTGAAATCATATAATATTTGTCCCTTTGTTCTACCTTATTTCACTCAACATGATATTGTCAAATTTCATTCTTATTGTACTATGTATCAGAACTTCATTCCTTTTTAAGGCTGAATATATTCTATATATTTCATTGTTTTTATGTACCACATGTTGTTTATCCATTTATCTTTTGATGGACACCTGGGTTGCTTCCTCCTTAATATGCTATGAACGTTGCTGTACAAATAAATGTCCAAGTCGACTTTCAATTCTTTTGGGTGTATACATAGAAGTCAATTGACAGGTCATATAGTAATTCTGTACTTAACTTTCTGAGGAACACCATCTGTTTTCTACAGTGGTCACACCATTTTGTACTCCCACCAACAATGTACTAAGATTCCTATCTCTATACATCCAAACACTTTTTGTTTTCCATTTTTAAAAAATAATGGCTATTTTAGTGGCCATGAAGTGTCATTTCATTGTGATTTTGATTTTCATTGCCCTGATGGCTAATGGTATAGAGCATGTTTTCATGTGCTTATTGGCCATTTGTATATCTACATAGGAGAAAAACCTATTCAAGACCTTTGTCCATTGTTTCTGTTGAGTTATGGGAATTATTTATATATTTTATATTATTGTTTAATATTTATATACCAAACCTTTATCAGATATATGGTTTCCAAATATTTTCTCTCATTCTGCAGGTTGTGTTTTCACTTTCTTGATAACGTCCCTTGATGCAGAAAAGTTTTTAATTTTTATAATAGAAGTTCTCTCTTTTTTTTAAAATAGAAGTTCTCTATTTTTTCTTTCACTGCTTGTGCTTTTAGTGTAAAGTATAAGAATCCATTGCCTAATAGTGTCTTTTTTTTTTTTTTTACTGGGAGGTCCCGGGGATCGAACCCGGGTCCCTCCATATGGGAGACAGATGCCCAACCAGTTGAGCCACATCCGACCCCTGCCTAATAGTGTCTTGGAGATATTTTCCTACATTTTCTTCTAAGGGTTTTATGGTTTTAGTTGTTATATTTAGGACATTGTTCCATTGTGAGTGAATTTTTGTATATGAAATGAGGTAAGGGTCTACTTTCATTTTTTTGCATGTGGATATCCAGTTTTCCCAATACCATTTATTGAAGATACTACTCTTTCTCTGATGAGCTGACTTGGTATCTTTGTCAAAAATCAACTGAGGGAAACCATTGTACCTCAAGTGGTTGAATGCCGGCATACCACATACAAAGTTCTGGGTTCAATCCTTGGTACCTCCTAAAACAAACAAACAAATGAAAAAACTAACTCTCATTGGGGAGTGGATGTAGCTCAGTGGTTGAAAGCCTTCTTCCCATGTATGAGGTTCTGGCTTTCAATCCTCGGTACCTCATTAAAAAAAAAAAAATCAATTGACCATAAGTGTGAAGGTTTATTTCTGAACTCTCAATTCTATTCCATTGTTCTCTATGTGTGTCCTTGGTCCAGTATCATGCTGTTTTTAATACTATAGCTTTGTAATAAGTTTGAAACAGGGAAATATGAATCCTCTTTCCTTCTTCCTTTCAAAATGTTTTTGGCTATTCAGGGCCCCTTACCCTTCCAAATAAATTTGATAATTAGCTTTTCAATTTCTGCAAATTGGGAAGTAAATGTGGCTCAAGTGATTGGGCTCCCATCTACCATATGGGAGGTCCAGGGTTCGATTCCTGGGGTCTCCTGGTGAAAAGCAAGCTGGGCCACATGGTGAGCTGGTCTGAGCAGAGAGCTGGCCCACCCGGAGTGCTGGCCCATGCAGGAGAGCTGGCCTACACAGGAGTGCTGGCCCATGCAGGAGTGCTGGCCCGTGTGGAGAGCTGGTGCAGCAAGATGACACAACAAAAAGAGACACAGAGGAGAGACAATAAGTGACGCAGCAGACCATGGAGCTGAGGTGGCGCAAGAGATTTAGCAGCCTCTCTTCACCCTGGAAGGTCCCAGGATTGGTTCCTGGTGCCGCCTAAAGAGAAGACAAGCAGACACAGAAGAACATGCAGAGAACCGACAGTGAGTACAAAAAAAAGGGGGGGGGGGGCG
>JAKSZT010001079.1:1781882-1810544 GCA_026826555.1 Tolypeutes matacus | reverse complement strand
GCGGAGAAATAAATAAACAAATCTTTTTTTAAAAATTAGGCTGTTAGAATTTTGATTGGAATCCATTGAATCTGTAAATAATTTAAGATAGAATTGATATCTTAACAATATTTAGTCTTCCAATCCATGAATATTGAATGTTCTACCAGTTGTTTAGGTCTCCTTTAATTCCTTTCAGCAACATTTTGAAGTTTTCCATGTACAAGTTCTTTACATCCTGGTTTAAGTTTAATCTGAGATAAATTATTCATTTAGTTTTTAGTGTAAATGGAATTTTTTCTTAATTTCCTTTTCAGATTGTGTTACTAGTATATTGAAACACCACTTATTTTTGCATGTTGATCTTGCACCCCACCAGTTTGCTGAATTTGTTAGTTGTAGTAGCTTTGTTGTGATTTT
This sequence comes from Tolypeutes matacus, assembly GCA_026826555.1. Classification (NCBI taxonomy): domain Eukaryota; kingdom Metazoa; phylum Chordata; class Mammalia; order Cingulata; family Chlamyphoridae; genus Tolypeutes; species Tolypeutes matacus. The sequence continues at coordinate 1,810,145 of JAKSZT010001079.1, read as the reverse complement.
TTTTTTTTTTTTTTGGATTTTCTACATATAGGACCATGTCATCTATGAATTCTACTTCTTCTTTTCCAATTTGGATGCCTTTTGTTTCTTTTTCTTGCCTAATTGCTCTAGCTAGAACTTCCAGTACAATGTTGAATAGCAGTGGTGAAAGCAGGCATCCTTGTCTGGTTCTGATCTTAGGGGTAAGCTTTTAGTCTTTCACATTTGAGGATGTTGTTTGCTGGTTTTTCATATATACCCTTTATCATGTTGAGGAGGTTTCCTTCTATTACTAGTTTTCTGTGTGTATGTGTATTTTATCAAGAAAGGGTGCTGGATTTTGTCAAATGCCTTTTCTGTGTCAATTGAGATGGTCATATGTTTTTTCCCCCTTCATTGTGTAAATGTGGTGTATTACATTAATTGATTTTCTGATGTTGAACCGCCCTTGCATTCTTGGGATAAATCCCACTTGGTCATGGTGTATAATCCTTTTAATGTGCTGTTGGATTTGGTTTGCTGGTATTTTGTTAAGGATTTTTGTATCTATATTCATATGAGGAATATTGGTTTATAATTTTCTTTACTTATAACTTTGTCTAGTTTCATTATTAAGGTGATGCTGGCCTCACAAAATGTGTTAGGAAGTCCACCTACTCTTCAATTGTTTGATGGAGTTTGAACAAATTGGTGTTAATTCTTCTTTGAATATTTGGTAAAATTTATCAGTGAAGCCGTCTGCTCCAGGGCATTTCTTTGTTGTGAGGTTTTTGATTACTGCTTCAGTCTCTTTACCTGTCTGTTGAGATCTTCTATTTCTTCTTGGGTCAGTTTAGGTAAGTCCACACTATGCTGGGCATTATTTAATAAATATATCACACCCGCACCAACACGTTCCCACAAGAATAATGTTTGTTTTTGAATTTAAATTCAAGCTCATTGACCCCTTGTTAAGAACTCCTGCTCTAAAAGGACCTTTCTGGCCTAGCAGTGAGACTTTGGCCTTTCCGCTCTCCATTTCAAGTCAGCCAACATTTATTTAGTGTTTACTCTTGGCTAGGTCCTCTGCTATTTACTATGGTTACATGGACCATGGTTTCAGAGAGTTCACAAGTCTTATAGAAGAGATAGATACATACAGCAAATAATTTAATAATATAGCAGATGATAAATTTTTCTAGCAGCTTAGGAAAGAAGGTGGAGAAATGAACTGGGGTTAGAGGAGGCAGAGGAAGAAATTGTTGAGATGGGTTTTAGAGGATCTCTTGGAGTTAGTATTGATTTGGAGAATAGGGAGAGGGAATGCCAGAATTTAAATGCTACAGAAAAGTACAAAGAATAATACACCTATAGTTCTATTCAACTGTGGTCATTTTATGTTATGTCTTTAGGCTTTTTTTTTTTTTTTAAAGATTTTATTTATTTATTCATTTATCCCCCCCTTGCTGCTTGTGCTCGCTGGGTCAGCTAACCATGCCGTGCGGGCCGGCTTGCCTTCACCAGGAGGCCCCGGGAACCGAACCCGGGGCCTCCCATATGGTAAACGGGAGCCCTACTGATTGAGCCACAGCCACTTCCCTAGGCTTTTCCTTTAAAAAAAAATCATTACAGATTGAGCTGAAGTCCTGTTTACCCACTCCCTTATCCAGCTCTGCTTCTCCCCCACCCCCATGTCATTATCATATATATCCATCTTGTCCACTTTATATACTTTTTTTCACGTATTTATTCTTCATAAACACTATATACTCTTGTTTTATGTGTTTTTAAATTTAATCATCCACAGGGTACAACTTTGGTTGGCACATTACTGTTTCAGTAGGTATAATGTTATGAGGTATCCAATGTCTGTGTGTATAGAACTTGTTTATTAATTTTATTTCTTTTAGTATTTTGTCATAGGAACATAACGCATTTCATTTATCCATGCCCTTTTTGTACATTTAATTGTTTACATTTTCCCTATTAGAAGCAAAACCTCAGTAGGCTTTGAACGTGTCTTTTGTGCACATTGTAGGAGTTTCTTTCTGTATTGACATAAAATTGCTGAGTCATAAAATACATATTTTATATTTTACCACGTGCTGTTGAATTGTCCTCAAAAAATGGCTGTTCTAATTTTACAATTCCACCCGCCATCTCTAAGAGTTTCTGTTTCCCAGATTCCCTTCTTCTCTCCTGAAATTATCATACTAACATTTTACATCTGGGGAGACATCTGTCAAAGGGTCAAATGAACAGATAATTTCAGTATAATATTCAAGGAAAGGGCTAGAGGAGGCTTGAGGTGGCAAAGCCGACTTAAAAAGGATTCACTGTAACGGTTTGGGGCTCTGTTGCTACTCTGGTTTTCCTCAAAGTGCTAGCGAATGATATTGTGAGCGGGTGAGCCCAGAGAGCACCGGGAGGGGCGGGACTGCTCTCCCATAAGGGCTCCGCTTCAGAGTGGTGGCGCCTCCCGCCCAGAGTAGTTGGTACATCCCCACGGCGGCATCCCCTCGCGGTCAGGGTTGGTTCCGTCCCTGGACGCCCGCGCGTGCGCCCGCCCCCCGAGCGCGTCTCCTCCTCGCGCTGGCCCAGCTTCACAAGCGCGCTCTCGCCCGCCTGGCCGCTCGCCCCCATCTTCTGACGTGCCGCGCCCGCTCGCGACCCGCAGAGTCCCGGAGGAGGGGCTCGGTCGACGGCACTGGCCGGCGGGTGAGTACCTGCAGCCTCCGCACACCTCCAGCCCGCCCTCTTCACGCCTCCTTCCCGCCCTCCCGAGGCCGCGGCCCGCTCCTCAGCCGGAGTAGGCCCCTCCCGACGTCAGGGTGGGCCCCACCGGTCGTCGGAGTGGGCGCCTCTCAACGCCGGCTAGGCCCTTGGGACGCCGGGTAGGCCTCTCCCCACGCGGGGGGGGGGGCTTCCGCCCTAGGGTCCCAGGCCCGCCCCCTTCACACCTGCGGGGCGGCCCTCAAACTCCGGGGCTCGCGAGTCTGGCTTCCCGCGCGGCCGGTTGCTGTTTCTCACTGTTTGCCGAAGGGCTCTCGTCCCTGCCTGTCCGCCCGCCCCTCGAAAGCTTCTTCCTCACGCGGAACGCCCCGGGAGGACGCTCTGTACTTGTCGCCTCTTCTTCCCCGGCCCCGGCCCCAGAGCAGGGATATCTGCCCCAGTAAGTCCTAGTAGGCCCCTCCACCGTTTGCTCTTCACGCTCAGGGCTACCCAGCACCCACTACCCACCCACCACCACCCACCCCCGTTACATTTTATGTTGGCGAGAGACATTTCTTCAGTTCTTCGCTCGGTAAAAAGGATTTTTCTTGGAAATCGTTATCATATACCACTTTCTCCTCCAATAGAGCAGGTATGTTTTCCTTCTCTAAGATGGCAGGCAGTATTTCAAGCGTTTACACATCCTAATTTATTTAATCCTTACAACAATTTTATGAGATGGATACTGTTGTTATCCTTAGTTTACAGATGAGGCACCCGAGGCTCGAAGACACACACCTCGTACGTGGTGGTATATCTGGATTTGAATCCAGGCAATCTGACAACAGTGCTCTTGCATTTAATCACTGTATCATACTGAGATAAAGTAAGTCTCAGGAAAAAGTGAAATGACCAATCATTTTATGCTTAGGTCTTTATTTTTTCCTGTTGAGAGGTAGTGCCTTGTACTTGAATCAAAGAATGTGCCTTTTTGAAATAGACACATTGGGCTTCAATTCCCAGTTTAGCCATTAACCAATTTACAACTGTTTGACTTTGAATAAGTTTCCTCATGTGTAAAATAGTGATGTGGATGACTGCCACAAAGAGTTATTGGGAGGAGTAATCTCTATAATGTGTGTCAGGTACCTAGGATAATGTCCAAGGGCTCAATAAGTAACTATAATTATTATTTAAGGTGTGTTTGGTTTCTTTTATTACATACTTGTTCTAAAGTCAGTCTGAGTATAAACTAGGAAATAAAGCATCGTGTGTGTGTGTGTGTGTTTAACTTAAAATTATAGAAATAATGAAACTAATTGTAATCTTTATGAAGAGCTTGGTAACAAATTGCTTGAATATTGATTTATTTAGGGGCAAGAGTCATTCATTCGTACAGAATTATTAAGGTCCGTATGCCCCCAAGCTTTCACAGCACTTGTGACAGGTCTGGTACCTAGAATGTCAAGATTTTAAATAATCTTGTCAGTGATTGCTCTTCAGATAGATGAAAATGATGGATGTACTGAAAGAAAATGACAAATAGTATCCTAAAGTGGAGATTTTCAAGGACACCAACAAAAATTCTACCTGTGAAATAAATAACAAGACTTTCATTATTGGGTCACCTTTACTGCTTGTGCATTCTTTTAAAGATAATTTATTCCTACCATGATTAAGAAGTGACTGTTAGCTTCTACACTCAATTCCTCCTCTGTAGGCAGTAATTCAACTATAACTTCAGTTCTTCATTTCGAAGGGTAGCAACTTAAAACAAATAGTAGTTGAACTATATGTTGTTTGGCTTGCTTAAATTGACTAAGCAGTGACCTTTTTTCCTCTCTGCTGTTAAAATTACTGTGGGAACAGTGTGGCTAAATCTCAAGAAGCACTGGAATTTTGAATTTTGGAAGTTATATCTGTAGGTGCAAAGTGAATCAATCTTAAGTACACATCTCGGTGTGTACATTCATGTAACTACCACCCAGATCAAGATAATAGAACATTTCTGGCACTGTAGAAGGGTCCCTTGTGCAGTCCCTTCCAGGTCAGTATCTTTGAAAGGTAACCAGTGTTCTGATATGTGTCACCATAGGTTAATTTTTTAAACAGCTCTTTTGAGATACAATTGAGATACTATACAATTCACCCATTTAATGTGTACAATTCAGTGACTTAGTATATTCAAAGGGTTGTGCAACCATCCCCATGATCAATTTTACCCTTCCATATAAATTTGGCTTTTCATTCCTTCTGCAAAGAAGGTCATTGGAATTTTGATTGCGATTGCATTGAATCTATAAATTACTTTGGGTGGTACTGACGTCTTAAGATATTTAGTCTTCTAATCCATGAACACAGAATATCCTTTCATTTATTTGGTTCTTTAATTTCTTTTAGAAATGTTTTGTTGTTTTCTGTGTACACGTCCTTTATATCCTTGGTTAGATTTATTCCTTGATATTTGATTCTTTTAGTTGCTATTGTGAATGGAATTTTTTTCTTGATTTCTTCTTCTGATTGTTCATTGCTTGTGTATAGAAACACTATCGGTTTTTGCATGTTGATCTTGTACCTGCCACTTGGTGGAATTCATTCATTTATTTGTTGTGGATTTTTCTGCATTTCCTTTATATAGGATCATGTCATCTGCAAATAGAAAATTTTACTTATTTTCAACATGGATGCCTTTTATTTCTTTTACTTGTCTGATTGCTCTGGTTAGAACTTCCAGTACAAAGTTGAATAACAGTGGTGATAATGGGCATTTTCATCTTGTTCTTGAACTTAGGGGAAAGGCTTTCAGTCTTTCACCATTAAGTATGTTGTTAGTTCTGGGTTTTTCATATATGCCCTTCATCATGTTGAGGAAGTTTCTTTTTATTCCCAGTTTTTGGAGTGTTTTAAATCAGTAATGGGTGCTGGATTTTGTCAATGCCTTTTTATGTAAAGTGAGATGATAATTTTTTTCCCCTTCAATCTCTTGATGTGTATTACATGAATTGATTTTCTTTTATTGAATCACCCTTGCATTCTTGGATAAATTCCACTTTTCATTGTGTACAATCGTTTCAATGTGCTGTTGGATTTGGTATTTTGTTGAGGATTTTTGCATCTATATTCATGAGGGATATTGGTCTATAATTTTCTTTTCCTATATCTTTAGTGTTGTTATTAAGGTGATGGTATCCTCATAGAATGACTTATGGAATGTTCCCTCCTCTTCAGTTTTTTTGAAAGTGTTTGAGGAGGATTGATGTTAATTCTTCTTGGAATGTTTGGTAAAATTTGCCTGTGAAGCTTTCTGATGCTTGGCTTTTCTTTGTTGGGAGGCTTTTGATTATTGATTCAGTCTCTTTACTTGTTATTGGTCTATTGACATCTTCTGTTTCTTCTTGAATCAGCATAGTTTGTGTGTTTCTAGGAATTTGCCCATTTTCTAGATTATCGAATTTGTTGGTGTACAGATTGTTCACAGCATTGTATTATGTTCCTTTTTATTTCTGAGGTCAGTAGTAATGTCCCCCCTTTTCATTTCTGATTTTATTTGCATCCTCTCTTTTTTTCTTTGTTAGTCTAGCTAAAGATTTGTTGATTTTATTGATCATTTCAAAGTTTTGTTGATTGTCTCTATTGTTTTTTTTTTTTTTTTTTTTTTAAAGATTTTATTTATTTATTCATTCATCCCCCCCTTGCTGCCTGCGCTCGCCGGGTCAGCCAACCACGCCGTGTGGGCGGGCCTGCCCCCACCAGGAGGCCCCGGGAACCGAACCCGGGGCCCCCCATATGGTAAACGGGAGCCCCACTGATTGAGCCACAGCCGCTTCCCATCTCTATTGTTTTTTAATTCTCCATTTCATTTATTGCTGCTCCAATTTCTTTTAACTCCTTCCTTCTGTTCACTTTGGATTTAGTTTGCTTTTCTTTTTCTAGTTCCTCAAGTAGTAAGGTTAGGTTTCTGATTTGAGATCTTTCTTCTTTATGTAAGCATTTAGACCTATAAATTTGCCTTCCAGGGCTGCTTTTGCTGCATCCCATAAGTTTTGGTATGTTGTTTTCATTTGCCTCAAGATATTTCCTAATTTCCCTTGTGATTTCTTTTTGACATATTGGTTTTTTAGGAGTAGGTTGCTTAATTTCCACATATTTGTGAATTTTCCAGTTCTCCATCTGTTATTGATGTCTAGCTTCATTCCATTGTGGAATGAACACATGAAAAGACACATTGTATGATTTGATATTTTTAAATTTTCAGACTTGTTTTGTTCTTTAACTTATGGTATATCCTCAGAATGACTTATGTGCCCTAGAGAAGAATGTTTATACTGCTGCTGGGTAGAATGTTCTATATATGTGTATTAGGTCTAGTTATTTTCTAGTATCATTCAAGTCTATTTCTTTTTTGATTTCCTGTCTAGATGTTCTTTCCAATATTGAAAGTAGTATATTGAAATCTCCTACTATTAATTTAGAACTATTTCTTTCTCCCTTCACATCAGTCAATATTTTCTTCAGATATTTGGGGCTCTGCCATTAGGTGCATATATATTTATAATTATTATGTCTTCTTATTGAATTGACCCCTTTATCAGTTTATAATTACCTTCTTTGTGCCTTATAACAGTTTTGGACTTAAAGTCTGTATTATCTGATATTATTATAGCCACTCCAGCTCTCTGTTGGGTACTAGTCTCATGGTATATATTTTTCTGTCCTTTCACTTTAATTCTACTTGTGTCTTTGAATTTAAGGTGGGCCTCTTGTAACTGCATATAGTTAGGTCATGCTTTTTTATCTGCCAGTCTCTGTTGATTGGAGAGTTTAATGCATTTACATTTAACATAACTATTGATAGTATAGGACTTCTCCCATTTTGCTATTTGGTCTTTTAAGTCTTATACCTTTAATGTCCCTCAATTCTTCCATGAATGTCTTCTTTAATATTTATTTGATTTTTTGTAGTGTGCCATTGTGAGTACCTTCTCATTTCCGTCTGTATATATTTTTCATGTATATTTTCTGTGGTTACCATGGGGATTAAATTTTACATCCTAAATCTGTAATAATCATGTTTGAGTTGATACCAGTTTCAATAGCATACTCAAATACTGTTCCTTGCTTTCTCTACCTTTTTTGTACTTTGTACAAATTATATCTTTATATATTATATGTCCAAAACTGTAGATTTATCATTATTTTTAATGTGTTTGTGTTTTTTTTTTTTAAGATTTTATTTATTTATTCATTTATCCCTCCCTTGCTGCTTGTGCTCGCTGGGTCAGCTAACCACGCCGTGCGGGCCGGCTTGCCTTCACCAGGAGGCCCCGGGAACCGAACCCGGGGCCTCCCATATGGTAAACGGGAGCCCTACTGATTGAGCCACAGCCGCTTCCCTGTGTTTGTGTTTTAAAGCCTGTAAGAAGTAAAAAAAAAAAAAATGGAGTTACATACCAAAAAGTAAAATACAGTGTTAACACTCGTAATTACCCATACGGTTACCTTTACTAGAGATTTATTTCCTTATGGTCCTTCAGTCTACTGTCTAGTGTCTTTTCCTTTCATTCTGGGAATTGCCATTAGCTTTGGTTGTAGAGCAGACCTAGTGGTGAAGAAATCCCTCAGCTTTTATTTATCTGGGATTGTCTTACTCTCTTCACCATTTTTGAAAGGAAGTCATGCCAGATATAAAATTCTTGGTCGTAAATTTTCTTTCAGCACGTTAAATATTTTGTCCCACTGCCTTCTGGCTTCCATGGTTTCTAATGGAAAATGGGCATTTAATCTTATTGGGGCTCCTTTGTACTTAACATGCTGCTTTTCTCTTGCATCTTTTAGAACTCTTTTCCTGGCATTTGACAGTTTGACTACTATATATTTGAGCCTGGTTCTCTTTGAGTTTATCCTGTTTGGAGTTTGTTGTCTTCAGTGTGCATATTCATGCCTTTCATTAAATGTGGGGTGTTTGAATATGCCTTCTTCCCCTTTTTCTCTCTATTCTTCTTCTGGGACTCCCATAGTTTGTGTGCTTCATTTCTTAGTAGCTAAATACCCAGAAGTAGAATGACAAGGTCATATGGTAGGTGTATGTTTTACATTTTAAGAAAACTGAAGCCATTTTCCCAAGTGATTATACCATTTTGCATTCCTACTAGTAATGTATGAGATTTCCATTTGCTCCATATTGTTGTGAACACTTGGTATTTTCAGTCTTTTTATTTTAGCCATGGTAATGGATACATAATGATATCTTTCTGTGTTTTTTTCCTTATCAACTTTATTGCCAAATAATTTATATAAAATAAACTGCATCCATTTGGAAGTGTATAGTTTGATGAGTTTTTCCAGTTCTACACACCCATGAAACTGCAACCACAATCACAATATAGTATGTTTCCATAACTAATAAAAGATTCATCTCTTTTTAGTCCTTCCTTCCCTGCCCTCCTGACTACCAGGAAACCAGTTATTTGCTTTTTGTTACTATAAAATAGTTTGCATTTTAAGTAAATGGAGTAATATAATCTATAACATTGTGTCTGGTTTCTTTAACTCAGCATAATGATTTTGAGATTCATTAGTGTCTTTTCCCATATCATTTTTTGGTTCCTTTTTATGGCTGACTAGTATTCTGTTGGATGGAAAAACCACAAATTGTTTTTCCACTCTTGGTGGACATTTAGGTTCTCTTCAGTATTTGGCTTTTGTTAAAAATACCTCTGGTGAACTTTCATATACAAGTTTTTGTGTGGTTTTATGTTTTCATTTCTATTGGGTAAATATAAGTAGTGGAAGGTTGACTTGAATAGTAGGCATGTATTTAACTTTTTAAGAAACTGCCAAATAGGTTTTCAAAGTGGTTACACCATTTTACATTCCCACTGGCAGTGTATAAGAGATTCATTGTTCTATTTCCTTGCCTACATTTGTGTTGATAGTGTTTTTAATTTTAGTCATTCTAATGGATATGTCATTTTATTTCATTGTAGTTTTAATTTGTATTTTCTTGATGACTAATGATTTTGAGCATCTTTGTTAATTGCTTATTGGTCAGTCATACCTGCTCTTGTGAGCCTGTTCATATGTTTTGCTTGTTTTTTTTCTTCCTGTGTTGTCTTTTTATTATTGCAGTGTAAGAGTCTTTTATATATTCCATAAATCCTGGACTATATAGATGTATTGCAAATATGTTCTCCCAGCCTGTTTTCTTATGGTATCTCTTGAAGAACAGCAGTTTTTTTTATTTCATTGAACTACAATTTATCAATTAAAAATATTTTTGTACTTATTTTATCCAAAGAAAGGATTTTTCTGCTCAAGTCCACAATTTTTTTTAACCTTTTAAAAATCTTCAATCCCTTTTGATAACTTTTTTAGCACAATCCATGTTTAATTTAAAATTATATGCATATTCTAATATATTTATTTGCATTAGAAAACACAATTCAAAATATAAAAAGGATGAAATAGTGAAAAAGGTTGGATAGTGGAAAGTTAACATGCCTATTAAATGCAAAAATAAACACTGGGAGACTGGTTATGCCATTTTACATCTCTTGGTTTCTTCTGAAAATGAAGGAGTTTTGGGTCTTAAGCGTCTTTGAGAATTTGATGAAAGCTAAAAGCCTCCCTAGGAAGATAAAGAGAACACAATTTGCACACACTTTCAGGAGATTGTGAATCCCTTGAAGCCTATTCATAGATTTTAATGTCTCATGGCCTCAGAACTGAAAGAGAGAGAGAGAGAGAGAGAGAGAAAGAAAGACGCCTTAGGGGAAAGTAAATTACATCTGGCAACTTAAAGGAAATAGATAGATCTTAGATTATTAATTAGAGAACGAGTAGCCAAGTGTTCTTAACCACAAGACATTATTTCATATTAGTGACATCATACAATATTTGTCCTTTTATGTGTGGCTTATTTCACTTAATATGATGTCAAGGTTCATCCATATTGTTGAATGTGTTTTAGTTTGCCAAAGGACCGCTGATGCAAAGTAACAGAAATGTGTTGGCTTTTATAAAAGGGTTTTATTAGTGGTAAAAGCTTATAGTTCCGGGACGGATGTGGCTCAAATGGTTGGGCGTCCGTCTCCCATATGGAGGGACCTGGGTTCGATCCCCAGAACCTCCCGGTAAAAAAAAAAAAAAAAAAAAAAGCTTATAGTTCGAGGCCATGAGATGTCCAGATCAAGGCACCCTCACCAAAGCCATGTGGTGAAGCAGGATTGCAGCTGATCTCTGCTGAATCTATCTTCTCCAGGAGCTCAGTTGTAGGCAAGCAGGCGTAGGGCTTGTCTCTTTCTGGGCCCTTTCTCTCAGTCTTTTGGGGCTTCTCTGCCTATCTGCAGCTATAGGTGAACCTGGCATGGCAGGATAAAAAATAGTGGCTTTCTTTTCCTCTGTGTGTGTGTGTGTGTGTCTGTTTTTATCAGACCCAGATAGAGGGTGGAGATTCAACCTGAGTCACGCCTCACGAATGTAGTCTAGTCAAAAGGGTCTCGCACCCACAAGAATGGATTAGTTCAAAAGCATAATCTTTCTCTTCTTGGGAGTCATAAAAGAATTTGAAACTGTCACAGCATGTATCAGAACTTCATTCCTTTTTATGCTGAATAATTTTCCATTGTGTGTATATGCCACAATTTTTTTTTATCCATTCATCAGTTGATGGACACTTGGGTTGCTTACATCTTTGGGCAATTTTAAATAATGCCTCTATGAATATTGGTTCAAATCCCTGCTTTCAAGTCTTTTGGGATTGCCTAGTTATATGGTAATTCTATACTTAATTTTCTGAGGAACCTGGCAAACTGTTTTCTCTTTTACATTCCCACCAACAGTGAATGAGTGTTTCTGTTTCTCTGTGTCCTCTCCAACACTGTAATTTTCTTTTCTTTTTTTTTTTTTTTTATAGTAGCCATTCTAATGCATGTGAAATGGTATCTCATTGTGGTTTTGATTTGCATCTCCCTAATAGCAAATGGTGTTGAACATCTTTTCATGTGCTTATTGGCCATTTGTATATCTTCTGTCTATTCAAGTCTTTTGCCCATTTTTAAATTGGATCATTTAACTTGTTGAGTTGATGGATTTCTTTCTATATTCTGGATATTAAGCCCTTATCAGATATGTGGTTTCCAAATAATTTCTCTTATTGTATAGGTTGTTTTTTTACTTTCATGATAAAGTTCGCTGAGGAAAAAAGTTTTTAATTTTGATGAGGTCCCATTTATCTATTTTTTCTTTTGTTGTTTGTGTTTGGGTGTAAAGTCTTAAGAAACCATTGCTTAAAACAAGATCCTGAAGATGCTTTCCTTTATTTTTCTCTAGGAGTTTGGTAGTTTTAACTCTTATATTTAGGTCTTTGATCCATTTTTGAGTTGACTTTTGTATATGGTGTGAGGTAGGGGTCTACCTTAATTGTTTTGCAAATGGAGATCCAGTTTTCCAAGCACCATTTGTTAAAGAGACTCTTCTTTCCCAATTAAGTGTTTTTTTCTTCCTTGTCAAAAGCAGTTGGCCATAAATGTGAGAGTTCATTTCTGCGCTCTCAGTTCAATTCCATTGGTCTGTATGTCATTCCATGTGCCAGTACCATGCTGTTTTGATTACTGTAGCTTTGTAATAAGTTTTTAGATTAGGAAATGTAAGTCTTTCGACTTTGTTCTTCTTTTTCATAATGGCTTTAGCTATTCGGGGTCCCTTACCCTTCCATATAAATTTGATGATTGGCACTTTCAGTCTTGTAAAGAAGGTTGTTGGAATTTTGATGGGGATTGTGTTGAATCTGTTAATTGTTTTGGGTGGTATTGACATTTTAACAATATTAAGTCTTCCAATCCATGAACATGGAATGTCCTTCCATTTATTTAGGTCTTCTTTGATTTCTTTTAGCAATGTTTTGTAGTTTTCTGTGTACTAGCTAGCCCTTTACATCCTTGGTTAGATTTATTCCTAGATATTTGATTCTTTTAGTTGCTATTGTAAATGGAATTTTTTTTTTTTTTGATTTCTTGTTCATTTGTGTATCGAGACCTACTGATTTTGGGGAGTTGATCTTGTACCCCACTACTTTGCTGAATTATTAGCTCCAAGAGCTTTGTTGTGGATTTTTTTCAGGATTTTCTATATATAGGCTCATGTCATCTGTAAATAGGGAAAGTTTTGCTGCTTCTTTCCCATTTGGATGCCTTTTATTTCTTTTTCTTGCTTAATTGCTGTGGGTAGAGCTTCCAGTACAATGTTGAATAACAGTGGTGACTGTGGGCTCTCTGTAAATTTATCATCTCTCTCCTCTCTTAATTTAGTGTCTTTTACCCCTGAAATGTTTTAATTTAAAAGCCCTAATACTAGGGTTGTTTTGATTATTGTAGCTTTCTAGTAAGTTGCTGTTGTTGTTGTTGTTTTGTGGGTGTGTATGTGTTTTAGGTTGTACTGGGGATTGAACCTAGGACTTTGCTTGTGGGAAGGAAGAGCGCAACCATTGAGCCACACCCACTCCCCAGTGAGAGTTGGTTTTTTCATTTGTTTTGTTTGTTTAGTTTTTAGGAGGTGCCAGGGACTGAACCTGGGACCTCATACATGGGAAGTAGGTGCTCAACCACTTGAGCTACATCTACTCCCCTTAGTAAGTTTTTTTTTTTTTTTTTTTTTTAAAGATTTTATTTATTTATTCATTTATCCCCCCCTTGCTGCTTGTGCTCGCTGGGTCAGCCAACCACGCCATGCGGGCGGGCTTGCCCTCACCAGGAGGCCCCGGGAACCGAACCCGGGGCCTCCCATATGGTAAACGGGAGCCCTACTGATTGAGCCACAGCCGCTTCCCCTTAGTAAGTTTTGAAATCAGTAATTGTGAGTCCACCGACTTCGTTCTTTCTTTAGTTTTTTTCTGAATGAGAAAAATACGTTTAAACATTTAGTCATTCTAATTGTTCATTGCATTTGCTGCTTTTGTTTTTGTTTATTTTTAAAGATTTATTCCCCCCCCCCCCCGTTGTTTTGCGCTCGCTGTCTGCTCTGTGTGTTCTTCTGTGTCTGCTTGTCTTCTTTTCAGGCAGCACCTGGAACCAATCCTGGGACCTTCTGGAGTGGAGGGAGGATGCTCAATCTCTAGCGCCACCTCAGCTCCTTGGTTTACTGTGTCTCTCATTATTTCTCTTCTGTGTCTCTTTTTGTTGTGTCATCTTGCTGTGCCAGTTCTCCGTGTGGGCCAGCACTCCACGTGGGCCAGCTCTCCACTCGGGCTAGCTTGCCTTTGACCAGGAGGCCCCAGGTATGGAACCCTGGACCTCCCATATGGTAGACAGGAGCCCAATCACTTGAGCCACATCCGCTTCCCTGCTTTTGTTTTCTTTTTAAAAAATTTTCAAGCAGATATTCCTATTTCCCCCTTCCCACCTGCCCCTGGTAACCTCTAATCTGCTTTCTATTTCTGTGAATATGCTATTTCTAGTCATCTCTTATAAGTGATATAATTTTTTCATGAGGCATAATGTTTTCAAAGTTCTTCCATGTTTTGCGGCATGTCTCATAATTTCATTTTTGCTTATGGCTGAATAATAATATTCCATTGTGTGTATGTACCTGTTTTGTTTATCCATTCATTTTTTGATGGACATTTGGGGTGTTTCTAGCTACTGGCTATTGTGAATAGTGTTGCTATATATGTTGCTGTGCAAGTATCTGTTTGCAACCTTTTTTACACTCTCTCTGGGTATATACCTAGAAATGAGATTGCTGAGTCATATGCCAATTCTATATTTAACTTTTCGAGGAACTGTTAAATTGTTTTTCACAGTGTCTGCACCGTTTTACATTCCCATCAACAATGCACTAGAGTTTCAGTTTCTCTGCATCCTTGTGAACACTTTTGTTTTTTTATTGATTGATTTTAATGATAACCATCCTTGTTGGTGTGATGTATTATCTCATTGTGGTTTTAATTTGCATTTTCTTAATGGCTAATGATGTTGAGTATCTTTTCATGTGTTGATTGGCCATTTGTATATCTTTGGAGAAATGTTCATTCACGTCCTTTGCCAATTTTTAAAATTTTGTTGTCTTTGCAAAGTTCTTCGTATATTCTGGATTTTTTGTCTGATATATGATTTAGAACTAATTGCTCCTATTCTGTAAGTTGTCTTTTCATTTTCTTGATAATTTGTTCTTTTTCAGGATTGTTTTGGCTATATTTGGGGTCCTTTGAAACTGTATGAATTTTTGGATGTATTTTTCTGTTTCTGCAAAAAATGCTCTTGGAAGTTTGATGGCGATTGCATTGAATCTGTAGATGGCTTTGGGTAGTATTGTCATCTTAACAATATTTAGTCTTCCAAAGCATGAACACATTTATTTATGCCATGTTAAGTGTTTTTCACTGTATAAGTCTTGTGACTCCTTGGTTAAATTTATTCCTAAGTATTTCATTGTTTTTGGTCCTATTGTAAATGGAATTGTTTTCTTAATTTCCTTTTAGATTATTCCTTGTTATTGTACAGAAATACAACAGATTTTTGTGCATTGATTTTGTTTCCTGCAACTTTGCCTTTTTTTTTTTTTTGTGTGTGTGTGTGTGTGGGTAGATTCCTTAGATTTTCTACATATAAGATCATGTCATCTGCAAATAGAGATAATTTTACTTTTTCCTTTCCAATTTGGGTGCCTTTTCTTTTTCTTTGCCTAATTGCACTGGCTAAGGCTTCCAGTACTCTGCTGGGTTGAAGTGGCAAGAGTGGACATTCTTGCCATATTCCCAATCATAGGGTGTAGTATTCAGAATAGCCAAAAGGGTGCTGATGCAAAATACCAGAAATCAGTTGGGTTTTATAAAGGGTATTTATTTGGGGTAGAAGCTTAAAGTTACCAGGCCACAAAGCGTAAGTTAATTCCTTCACCAAAGTCTTTTGCCATGTGTTGGAGCAAGGTGGCTGCTGACGTCTGCCAAGAGTTCCTGCTTCCTGGGTTCTTCTCTGCCCAGGGCTCGATTCTCTCTAGGCCCAGCTGCTCTGCTCCTCTCTGTGTTTACTTCCTGGGCTCCAGCTCGAAACTCCAGCATCAAAACTCCAACTAACTCCTCTGTTCCGCGGTGTAGTTTTCTCTAATCGCCTTGGTGGGCGGGGACTCAATGTCCTACTGACGTGGTCCAATCAAAGCCTTAATCATTGTTTAATCAAGTAAAATTGAAACCTCTGAATCCAATATAATCTTAATATGCCCGGAGGGACAGACCAGTTTACTAACATAATCCAATATCTGTTTTTGGAATTCATAAACAATATTAAACTGCCACATAGGGGTAATGCTTCTAGTCTTTCACCATGGAATATGATATGTTAGTTATGGACTTTTCATAGATGCCTGTATAAGGTTGAGGATGTTCCCTTCTAATCTTAGTTTGCTGAGATTTTTTTTTTTTTTTTTTTTTTTTTTTTTAAGTTCTGGGGCTGGGCATTGAACCTGGAACCTTATATGCAAGAAGCCGGTGCTCAGCCGCTGAGCTACATTGGCTCTTCTGAGGTGGTTTTTTTGTTTGTTTGCTTGTTGTTTGATTTTGTTTTTAGGTGGCACCGGGACCCTCCCATATGGGAAGCAGGTACTCAACTGCTTGAGCCACACCCGCTCCCTCCTGAGTTTTTTTTTTTTAATTTTTTTTAGTAAAAGTGTGTTGGCTTTTATCGTAAGCTTTTTAAAAAACAATTTATTGAAGTATATCATTCATACATGAACATACATAAAATATAAGTGTTCTGTAAACATTGTGATCTTACAAAACAAACATGTATAACATCATACACATCACCCCTCCCCACAAACATCCTGCATTGTTGTGAAACATTTGTTAACAAATCATGAAAGAGCATCGTCAAAGTATTAATACTAACCATATAGTCCGAATCTTCCTCCCCTATACTTTTTTTAAGGATTTCTTTCTTTCTTTCTTTCTTTTTATCCATTTTAATCCCCCCCCCTCGTTTTTGCTGTTTTTGTGTCCATTCGCTGGGCAACTCTGTGTCCATTTCTTGCCCTCTCTTCTCATCCTTTTCCTCCTGTCTTCACTGGGATTTGATCCTTGGAACCTCCAATGTGAGAGAGAGGCGTCCTACTACTGCCTGTGCCACCTTAGTCCCTGGTTTTTCGGTGTGTCTTGTCTTGGCTCTCCCTTGTGTCACTCTCCTGTTAGGTCATCATCTTGCCGCGTGGCTTGTGGGGCCTGGCGGCGCACCCGCATGCGGGGCCTGGTGGCTCACCTGTGCACAGGGCCTGGTTGCCCACGCACCTTCTATATTTTTCTTTTTTTTTGTTTTTACTGGGAGGTCCCGGGGGTCAAACTCAGGACCCTCCATTTGGGAGACGGATGCCCAACCACCTGAGCCACATCTGTTCCCCTGCTATATCTCTTAAGGTTGGCCAAAGATACCCAAAGTTACAATCTTTTCCCGTACAGTGTGGTCATATAATAAATCAGGCTTAGTTTATCACCAGCATTCTAAAAACCAGACCTAGGAGAAAAGCTAGGTCTGGGGACACATGCATGGTTTCTGAAATAGCAAATGTTTAGCCTACCCTGATTATCACAAAATCAGGACAGCGAGAATATTCACACTGTTGTAAACTTTTTGTGCTTCAATTGAGTTGATTATATGTTTTTTTCCTCTTCATTATATGAATGTGTTGGATTTGATTGATTTTTTTTTTTTAATTGATTTTTGTATGCTGCACTACACTTATATTTCTGGGATATATCCAATTTGATTTAGTGTTTAATCCTTTTAATCTTCTGTAGTAGTTGGTTGGATAATATATTGTTGAGGATTTTTGCATCTATATTTTATAAGGGAGATTAGTCTATAGTTTTTTTCTTTTGATGTCTTTTTTTCCCTTTTTCTTGGTATCTTGGTAATACTGGTCTCAGAATAGGTTAGGAATTGTTTCTCTTCCTCTATTTTTTGGAATTATTTGAGAAAGATTGGTGTTTGATAGACCAGTGAAGTCATCTTGTCTTGGGTTTTTCTTTGTTAGGAGTTTTTAAACTATTAATTCAGTTTAATTAATACTACCCAGACTTTCTATCTTTTCTTTTGTAAGTGTGTGATTCTAGGAATTTGTCCATTTCATCTGGCTTATCTAATAAGGTTGTTCAGTGTATTTTTTATTATTTTATATTTTTAAAAGATTTATTTTATTTATTAGCCTCCTTCTTGTTGTTTGTGCTCGTTGTCTGCTCTCTGTGTCCATTTGCTGTGTGCTCTCTGTGTCTGCTCATCTTCTTTTTAGGAGGCACCAGAAATCAAACCTGGGACCTCCCATGTGGTAGATGGGAGCTTAATCGCTTGAGCCACATCCGCTTCCCCATTGTATTTTTTAAATAGTTCTTTATATTTTTGTAAACTTTGTAGTAATAGTCCCAACTTTGTTACTGATTTCAGTAATTTGAGTCTTTTCTTTCTTTTTTCTTGGTCATTCCAACTAAAGGTTTGTACATTTTATTAATTTTTCCAAAGACCCACTTTGGTTTCATTGATTCTGTTTTTTTTTCTCCCTCTATATTGTTTATCTCTGCTCTAATCTTTATTTTTTCCTTCCTTCTGCTTGCTTTAGGTTTAGTTTGTTGTTCTTTTTCTTGGTCATTAAGGTTGAGTTTAGGTTATTGATTTGAAAGTTTTCTATTTTTTTAAAATGTATTTTTAAATTGAAGTATATCATTCATACATGAACATACATAAACAATAAGTGTATAGTAAAAGTTGTGAACTTACAAAATAAACATGTATAACACCATACAGGGGTCCCATACATCACCCCTCCACCAACACCTTGCATTGTTGTGAAACATTTGTTATAAACTATGCAAGAGCAGCATCAAAATATTACTATTAACTATAGTCTATAATTTACATTTGGTGTATTGTTCCCCCACCCCACCCTATTATTCCGCCCCCACCTCCAACCCGAGATGGCTTCCTCATCTGTTTGCTCATTGTTTTTGCTTGTTGTCTGTTTGTTTCTTTAGGAGGCACTGGGAACTGGACCCAGGCCCTCCGATGTTGGAGGCGGGCCTCCAATTGCTTGAGCCACACCTGCTCCCTGCTTGTTTGTTTTTGCTCCTTGTTTTTGCTTGTTGTCTGCTTGTTTGTTTGTCTTCTTTAGGAGGCAATGGGAACCTAACACAGTACCTCCCATATGGGAGGTGGGCACCCACCTGCCTGAGCCACATCTGCTCCCCTATTTTTGTTCATTTAACTTTATTTTGTACATTTAATAATTGAAAATATAAACAATTAAAAAAGAAAAAACAGTTGAATAAGAGCATACATTTCTCAAATGTATAAACTTTTGCATATACATTTTGTTTAACTTTATTTTGTACATTTAATAATTGAAAATATAAAAAATTAAAAACTAAAAACTAAACACAGATGAATAAATACATACATTTCTCAGTTAAATGTACTGGATACATATAAATTTTTTTTTTTTTTTTTATCAAATAATATGTTACACAATATATTTGGTTCATAGTAACGCAATCATAAAATATTTGTCCTTTTGTGTCTGGCTTGCTTCGCTCAATGTAATGTTCTCCAGGTTCATCCATGTTGTCATATGCTTTACGACTTCATATCTTCTTACAGCTCCATAATATTCCATTGTATGAATAGACCACAGTTTGTTTATCCATTTGTGATGTTGGCTTCATAAAATGGGTTGCGCAATTTTCCATCCTCTTCAATTTTTTGGAAGAGTTTAAACAGGATTAGTGTTAATTTTTTTTGAAATGCTTGGTAGAATTCACCTGTGAAGCTGTTTGGTCCTGGGCTTTTCTTTGCTGGGAGATTTTTGATGATGGAGTCGATCTCCTTAAATGTGATTGGTTTGTTAAGTTCTTGTATTTTTTGTAGCTTTAGTGTAGGTTGGTTGTGCATTTCTAAGACTTGTCCATTTCATCTAGGTAGTAATTTGTTGGCATACAGTTTCTCATAATATCCTTTTATGATCCTTTTTATTTCTGTGGGGTCAGTCGTAACTCCCCTCCCTTTTCATTTCTGATTGTTTTCATTTGCATCTTCGCTCTTTTTTTCTTTGTTAGTTTGACTAGGGGTTTGTCAATATTACTGATTTGAAAGAACCAGCTTTTGCTTTTGTTGATTTTCTCTATTGTTTTTTTGGTTCTCAATTTCATTTATTTCTGCTTCAGTCTTTATTCTTTCCTTCTACTTGCTTTCAGATTGGTTTGCTGTTCTTTTTCTAGTTTCTCTAATTGTTCAGTTAAATCTTTTTGAGTTTAGCTCTTTCTTCTTTTTTAATATAAGCATTTAGGGTTATAAATTTCCTTCTCAAGTCTGCCTTCGCTCTATCCCATAAGTTTGGTATGTTGTGTTTTCGTTTTCATTTGTCTCAATATATTACGAATTTCACTTGCAATTTCTTCTTTTACCCACTGATTATTTAGGAATGTGTTGTTCAGCCTCCACACATTTGAAAATTTACTTTTTTCCTGTCTATCATTTTTCTAGTTTCATTCCATTATGATCTGAGAAGGTGCTTTGCATAATTTCAGTCTTTATATATATTGAGAGCTGCATTGTGACCTAACATATGGTCTATCCTGGAGAAAGATCCATGGGCACTTGTGAAGAATGTACAACCCTCTGAGTTTGGATGCAGTGTTCTGTGTATGTCTGTTTGGTCTAACTTGTTTATCGTATTGTTCAAGTTCTCTGTTTTCTTGTTCGTCTTCTGTCTAGTTGTTCTGTCTAATGATGTGACTGGTGTGTTGAAGTATCCAACGATTATTGTAGAGATGTCTTTTTCTTCTTTCAGTTTTGCCAGAGTTGTTTCATGTATTTTGGGTCACCCTGGTTAGGTGCATAGATATTCATGACTGTTATATCTTCCTGGTGGATTGTCCCTTTTATTAATATATATTGGCCTTCTGTATCTCTTATAACTTTTTTGCATTTAAAGTCTGCTTTTTCCGATATTAGTATAGGTACCCCTTCTCTTTTTTGGTTATTATTTGCATGGCGTGCCTTTCTCCATCCTTTCACTTTTAGCCGATTTGTATCCCTGGGTCTAAGGTGACTCCCTTCTAAGCAGCATATGGATGGCTCATGTTTTCTTGTATACATTTTGTCAGCCTATATCTTTTTTTGTTTGTTTGTTTTTGTTTTTTTTGTTTTGTTTTGTTTTACATACATCTCAATTTATCCAAACAAGAATTTTAAAAAACAGATCACGTGTCTATGTTTCCTCTCCATGCCTGTAAAATGAAGGGCTTTTTCTGGTTGGTTTTCATCTCCAGTTTTTCAAAATTAACCTCATGATATGAACCCTCAGGAAGCAACTTCACAGCTAACTGGCCTCTCAAAAGACAGTGATGCCTCATTCAAAATGAGACTGCTATTTAGGAACATCAATATCCTCATTATACTTCAATCATCCTCAAGGATGCTTACTATCTCCAAACAATAGCTCCGACATAACATTGACAGACACGGCCATTGTGCCTATACCCCAACCGCGAACTTTCAAGTCCCCGACGTAAAAGTGGCCTGTATCTTTTCATTGGGGATTTTAAGCCATTCACATTCAATGATATTACTATTTATCATTAAATAGTAAATAGTAATGCACTGTTTACTTCCTCCATTTTATTCTTTGGTTTTCATATGTCATATCTTACTTTTGTCTGTCTTTTTACTCTTTTGTTTATCCTTTATGCTATTGTTTCTTCTATACTGTCCTCCAAGCCTATCTCGCCTGTTATTTTCTTTCACGTTCTAAGGCTTCCTTTAATATTTCCTGCAAAGGTGGATTCTTTTTTGCAAACTTTCTTAGTTTCTGTTTGTTGGTGAATATTTTATACTCACCTTCATATTTGAAGGACAGTTTTGCTGGATAAAGAATTCTCGGCTGGTGGTTTTTCTCTTTCAGTTTCCTAATTGTATCATACCACTGTCTTCTCGCCTCCATGGTTTCTGAGGAGAAATCTGCACTCAGTCTTACTGGACATCCCTTGTACTTGATGGTTTGCTTCTCCTTTGCTGCTCTGAGAATTTTCTCTTTTATCTTTGACATTTGACATTCTGAGTAGTATGTGTCTTGGAGTAGGTCTATTCAAATTTATTCAGATTGGAGTATGGTGCACTTCTTGGACACTTAAGTTCATTTCTTTCATGAAAATTGGGAAATTTTCAGCTATTACTTCCTCAAATACTCTTTCTGCCCCTTTTCTCTTCTCTTCTCCTTATGGAACCCCTAAGACATGTATATTGTTGTGTTTTGTGTTGTCATTCAACTCCATGAGCTCTTGTTCAAAATTTTCAATTCTTTTCTCCCTGTTTTTTTTCTTTATTCAGTTTCCTGTGTTTTGTCTTTTGTATCACTTTTTCTTTCTTCTGTCATTTCAAGTCTGCTGTTGTATGCCTCTAATGTGTTTTTGATCTCAACCTTTGTGTCTTTCATTCTCATGAGTTCTGTGTCTTTTCTATTCAGGATTTCACATTCTTCTTTGTGTTTGCTCAATGTTTTCTTGATGTTGTTCATCTCTTTAACCATATTGTCTTTCAACTCATTAATTTGACTTTGGAAATTTGTGCACATCTCGTTAGTTAGTTCTCAAATTCTGTGTCTCTTCTGGGGCTTTGGTATATTCCTTTTCCTGGGCTGTGTCTTCCATTTTCTAGTATGACTTGTAATTTTTTGCTGATGTCTAGGCATCTGATTATGATACAGTTTACTCAGATGTTGAATTTCTCTTTCGTAGAGATTTGGTCATGGGAGGCTATGTATTACTGATGCTGTTTGATTCTTGGCTCAACCTGGATTGTTAGGATTGACCTTGTTAGTTCCCCGAACTGGGCTATGGATCCAGTAATGGGTTGCAGACCTGCTACCTAGGGCCTTGGTAGGGAGGCTATAAAGGCCAGAAAAAGCTTTCTTTTAATTTTCTCACATGCACTACCTTGCTTTGCCAGTAGATGGCGCTCTTTGGCAGGTTGTTTAGTTCAATGCCTGGTCGGAGTGTTTTTGCTGTAACACAGACTGCATCAATGAGATATAGTTTCCTGTTTGGAGGCTAAGAGCCTTGTAATTCAAACTTTCTCAGAAACAGTTCTCCAGCCTTCTCTGGCGGCCCCCTCCCTTTTCCCGGGTATGAAATAATCCCCCCACCCCCACCCCGAAGTCCTCAACAATCAGTCCCAGTTAGTAGAGAGGGAGATTGTGAGGGTCAGATTTCTTTAGTCCCTTGCAGGCTCCCAAGGCAAACAATGACAGGGCCCCACATGGCCAGGAAGGAATCTTGGGACAGGAAACCAAATTTGTGGGTCAAGAGGTGAATCAGCCTTAGGCTGTGTCCCTTTTTGTCCCTGTTCCTGGGGAGGTGCATCCTCAACAATCAGTCCGGGCTAGAAGAGAACAAGATTGAGAGTGTAGGATTTCTCCAGTCCCCTGTCTTCTCCCATGATAAACAATGGCGCAGTCCTACCTAGCCTAGAAATGCAG
Organism: Tolypeutes matacus; assembly: GCA_026826555.1. Classification (NCBI taxonomy): domain Eukaryota; kingdom Metazoa; phylum Chordata; class Mammalia; order Cingulata; family Chlamyphoridae; genus Tolypeutes; species Tolypeutes matacus. The sequence goes on along the minus strand of JAKSZT010001079.1, from coordinate 1,786,970 downwards.
GTGGGGTACAACGGACCAGTTTTGTGGGTCAGATGCTGTCATCCTTAGGTCGTCTCTCTTTCTCTCTCTCTCTCCCTCTCCTGGGGTGGTGGATCCCTGGAGCCCCTTTTGTCTATAGTCAGTTCAGAGTTTTGAAAATTCTAAAGTGTCCTTAGTGTGGGGGAGGGTGCCAGCATTGGCAGCTGCTAGTTTCAACTCACAGTTTTGGTGTCGCGATTCCCTTCCTTTGTTCCTCTCTGTTCTCGGCAGTGCCCATTCTTTGCCTGGTGTCCAGTATCCTGGAAGATCTTCTCTAGGCTGTCTCAGGCCATCCTCTAGCTATTTTAATGGAGGAGAATAGAGTCCTGTGTCTTTCTAGTCTGCCATCTTCCCAGAAGCCGGCCCTTCCTCTATTGGTTTTTTGTTCTCAATTTCATTTATTTCTGCTCTGATCTTTGTTATTTCATTCCTTCTGCTTGCTTTGTGATTAGTGTGCTATTCTTTTTCTAGATCCTCCAGCATAGTGTAACACAGTGTGTCGTTAGATCATTGATTTTAGCTCTTCTTTTTTTTTTTTTTTTTTTTTTTTTTTAATTTTATTATTTTTTTATTTTACCGGGAGGTCCCAGGGATCGAACCCAGGTCCCTCCATATGGCAGACGGACGCCCAGCCATCTGAGCCACATCCACCCCCCAAAGCTCTTCTTTTTTAATGTAAGCATTGAGGGCTATAAATTTCCCTCTCAGCACTACCTTCACTGCATCCTATAGGTTTTGATATGTTGTGGTCTCGTTTTCATTTGTCTTGAGATGTTCATTGATTTCTCTCGCAATTTCTTCTTTGACCCGCTGATTATTTGTGTGTTTTTAAATCTCCATACGGTTGTGAATTTGTCCTTTTCCTGCCTTGCCTGTTGTTGATTTCCAACATTATCCATTATGAGCAGAGAAAATGCTTTGTATAATTTTGATCTTGTTGAATTTCTTGAGATCTGCTTTGTTACACAACATATGGTCTATCCTGGAGAAAAATCCATGAGCACCTGAGAAGAATGTATATCTTCCTGTTTTGGGGTGCAGTGTTCTGTATATGTCAGTTAGATTTAGTGGATTTATCATATTATTTAAGCTCTCTGTTTCTTTTTTAATCCTCTTTCCAGATGTTCTATCCAATAATGAAGGTGGTGTATTGGTGTCTCCAGTTATTACTGTAGAGACATCTATTTCTCCCTTAAGTTATGCCAGTGTTTGCTTCTTGTAGTTTGGGGCATCCTGGTTAGGTACATATACATTTATGATTTTTATTTCTTCCTGATGCTTCGACCATTTTATTAATATATAATGTCCTTTCTTGTTTCTAATAACATCTTTGCTTTTCATGTTTATTTTCTATTTCATCCAGTATAAGTATAGCTACTTCAGCTTTTTTTTGGTTACTGTATGTGTGGAATTTTATTTACTTATTTATTTTTTATTTTTAAAGATACTTAGATTATACAAATGTCACATAAAAAATATAGGGGATTCCCATATGCCCCGCTCCCCAAACCTCCCACATTTTCTCACATTAGCAACATCCTTCATTAGTGAGGTACAGTCAGTACAATTGATGAATACATTTTGTAGTATTGCCACTCAGTGTGGATTAATGTTTACATTGCAATTTACACTCTCTCCTGCCCAATGCTGTAGTTTATGGCAAGATTTATAATGGCCTGTGTCTGTCATTCCAGTGTCATTCAGTACAATTCCCAAGTCCCAAGTCCCAAAATGCCCCCTTATTACACCTGTTTTTCCCTCTGAGTGTTCTCAGAACCTCCAGTCGCCACTGCTTCCACATCAATGATATAATTTCTTCCATTGCTAGAATCACAATAAGTCTATAGTAGAATACCAGTAAGTCTACTTTAGTCCATAGTTCATTCCCCAATCCTGAGGATTCTGGGATGGTGATGTCCATCCACTCCAGCTCTAATTGAGAGGGGGTTGTGATCCCATAGGGCCGATGGATGGGACTCTCTTGCTTGCAGTTGTAGATGCTCTCAGTTCCTTGGTATGGTAGTTGTCTATAATCACCTCCATGTTAGTTGTCCTGGTGAGACTAGTGATCTAGGGAGAAGGGGTTGCAACTCCGTTGAGATTCAGGGTGCAGCTGGCACATGGACAGCCCAAAGATTTAAGTCTCTTGGACATACACCTACCAACTCTAGTAGTAATTATAGGTTCAAATAGAAGGACAGAAGAGCCATGTGTAGGGAAACCACAAGTGAGTCCAACTCTCACTTTTTGGAGCATAAATTCCAAAGTAGGGCCCACCGGCAAAGCACCAAACTCCTGAGCTATCTGCCCTGACTATAGTGTCTGGATATCTATAGAGCCCTCAGGAGCCCTGCCATTTGGGAACATGGCTGATGGGTTAGGTAGAGGAGCGTGGAATTTTTTTACTGTCTTTCATTGTCAATCTGTTTGTATCCTTGGGTCTAAGGTGAGTCTCTTGTAGACAGCATATAGTAGATGGCTTATATTTTCTTAGCCATTCTGCCATTTGGTGTGTTTTCTTTTTTTTTTTTTTTACCGGGAGGTCCCAGGAATCGAACCCAGGTCCCTCCATATGGGAGACGGACGCCCAACCATTTGATCCACATCTGTCCCCTGTGTTTTGATTGGGGAGTTTAATCCATTAGCGTTCATTGTTATTACTGTAAAGGCAGTTATTAATTCACCCATTTTGACCCCTGGGTTTTATATATTTTATTTTCACCATTATTTTTATACTTTCAGTTAATTTTGCTTAGAGAATCTTCATTTCTGTACTCTTTTCCAAGCCTCTGTATTCAGTCTTTTCTTTGCAGGCTGTAGCACTCCCTTTCGTATTTCCTGCAAAACGGATCTGTTGGTTACAAACTCTCTCAGTTTCTGTTTATCTATGAATATTTTAAATTCATCTTCGTTTTTGAAAGACAATTTTGCTGGATATAAGATTCTTGGCTGGCAGTTTTTCTCTTGTAGTATCTTAATATATCATACCATTGTTTTCTTGCCTGCATGATTTCTAATGAGAAATCAGCATTTAATCTTATTGGGTGTCCCTTGTATGTGATGCTTCGCCTTTTTCCTTGCTTCTCTTAGAATTCTCTCTTTGTTTTTGGTATTTGACATTCTGATTAGTATGTGTCTCAGAATAGGACTGTTTGGCTTTATTTGGATGGAAGTACATTGTGCTTCTTGGACATGGATATCTGTGTCCTTCAATAGTGTTGGGAAATTTTGTACCACTATTTCTTCAAATATGCCTTCTGCCCCTTTTCCCTTCTCTCCTCCTTCTGGGACACCCATGACATGTATGTTTGCGTGTTTCTTGCCATCATTTAGTTCCCTGAGACCTTGTTGAAGTATTTCCATTCTTTTCTTTATCTGTTCTTTTGTATGTTCACTTTTGGAAGCTATGTCTTCACGCTCACTGATCCTTTCTTCTCCCTCTTCAAATCTGCTTTTATATGCCTCCAGTGTTTTGTTTTGTTTTTTTAATCAATTTTATTGATACATATTAATAAAGCATACAGTTCCTCCAAGGTGTACAATCAGTGGAATTTGCTATAATCACATAGTTGTACATTCATCACTTTAATCATTATTAGAGCATTTTCATTATTTCAATATTAATAATAAAAAATGAAACAAACAAGAAAATTCCTCACCTCTAGGAAGCTAGAAGTTCTAGCTAGAGCACTTAGGGTAGGCAAAGAAATAAAAGGCACCCAAATAGGAAAGGAAGAAGTAAAACTTTATTCCCTGATGACATGATCCTGTATCTAGAAAATCCTGAAAAATCCACAGCAAAGCCACTAGAATTAATAAACAAGTTAAGCAAAGTGGTGGGATACAAGGTTAGTACACAAAAATCAATAGTGTTTCTATACCATACTGATGGGCTATCTGAGGAGTTAATCAGAAAAAAAATTCCATATATATTAGCGACAAAAGCAATCAAATATTAAGGAATAAACTAAACCAAGGACATAAAGGACCTGTATTCAGAAAACTATAAAACATTGCTAAAAGAAACTGAAGAAGACTTAAGTAAATGGAAGGACATTCCATGTTCATGGATTGGAAGACTGAATATTGTTAAGATGTCAGTTGTACCAAAACTGACTTACACAGATTCAACGCAATCCCAAAAAAATCCCAATAGCCTTTTTTTGCAGAAATCTAAAAGCTAATAATCAAATTTATTTGGAAGGTTAAGTGACCCCAAATAGCAAAATATGTCTTAAAAAGAAGAAAAAAGTTGGAGTACTCTCACTTCTTGACTTTAAAGCATATTACCATAGCTTCAGTGGTCAGAACAGCATGGTACTGGCATAAGAACAGACAGCTTGACCAGTGAAACTGAATCGAGAACTCAGAAAAATTGACCCTCACATCTCCACTCAAGTGATTTTTGACAAGGCTGTTAATCCCACCCATCTGGGCCAGAACAGTCTTTTCAACAAATGGTGCTGGGAGAACTGGATAGCCATATCCAAAAGAAAGAAAGAGGACCCCCTATCTCACACCTTTTACAAAAGTTAACTCAAAATACATCAAGGACCTAAATATAAAAACAATAGTCATAAAACTCTCAGAGGAAAATGTAGGAAACCATCTTCAAGATCTTGTAGTTGGTGGTAATTTCTTAAACCTTACACCCAAAGCATGAGCAGCAAAAGAAAAAATAGATAAATGGGGCCTCCTCAAAATTCAACACTTTTTTACCTCAAAGGACTTTGTCAAAAGGGTGGAAAGACAGCTGGCTCAATGAGAGAAAATATTTGGTAATCACATATCTGATAACGGTTTAATATCCATGATCTGTAAAGAGATCATACAACTCAACAATAAGAAGACAAAGTATCCAATTAAAAAATGGGCAAAAGACTTGAAAAGATAGCTGTCCAAAGAAGAAGTACAAATGATGATGAAACATATGAAAAAATGTTCAATGTCACTAGTGATTAGGGAAATGCAAATCAAAACTACAATGAGATATCATTTCATACCTATTAGACTGCTATTAAAAAGTCCAGTGTATTTTTTTTTTTTTTTTTTATGGGTAAAAATCAAAAT
>JAKSZT010001079.1:1725739-1775757 GCA_026826555.1 Tolypeutes matacus | reverse complement strand
ATCTCTTTGATTTCAACTGTATTGTCTTCCATATCACTAATTCTTTCCTCTGCCTGTTCAATTCTGCTGCCATGTGAGTCCAGCGTCTTTTTCATTTCTTGACTTGTGTCTTTGTTCGCCATCATATCCATTACCTTTTTAGGTGTGTTAGCTATTTCTTCAGTATGTTCTCCCAGTGTCTTCTTTATATCCTTAATCTCTTCCTTCAGTTCTTTAAGTTGGTCCATGATATTTGTTTGGATAGCTTTGATTAGTTGTTCGATGTACTGCATTGCTTCCTGGTTTTTATTTTGTGCACTGGACTGGTCCATGTTTTCCAGTTTCTCAGAGTCATTTGTATTTTTCTGTTGCCCTCTGGTCATCATATTATCTTGATGGTTTTGTTCAGTTGATTAGCTTTTCTCTATGCTCTAGAATTTTATTTAGCTGTTGGTTCTGTGTGTGAGTTAAGTTTTCTCTTTGGCAGTTTTTCTTCTTATTTTATTTCCTTACTTCTTTCTATGTTCCCTTGAAGGCAAAAGGTTACGGCCAGGGGAATCAAAAGATGTAAGGAAGGCAGAAGGATAATAGAAATATTGATAAAAGTTAGAAGAGGGGCAAAATGAGACTTAATGAGATGAATATTTAACTTGTGTAGGCAGTGTAGAGTACTAGGAAAAAATATGGAGTTCCTATAATGGACTGGGAAAACAAATGGAGGAATATATATATATAGTGATTTAGAAGGCTAGAATTATGAGGAGGTAGAGAAATAGTAGAGAAAGGTCTGAAAGGAAAAAGTTAATACTAATAAAAAAAAAGAAAAAAGAAGAAGAAGAAAACAAAATAGATGGGATAGAAATTGACACCCTTAAGTTGTGGGCCTATGAAAAAATGTTGTCTCTAAGAGCCACAACAGAAAACAGAAGGCAGAAACATGCAGGAAGGATAAGCGATAGTTTGTAATACAGAATCAATATATACAGCGAGTGGGAAATTACTGAATAAGAAGCCCAGCAAAGAAGCGACCAGCTGGCAGCACCTATTTAAAAAAAAAATAGAAGGAAAAAGGAAGGGGGGAGGAAAATGGGAATAATAGCAATAGACCAGAAAGTAACAGAGAGAAACCAAAGATCCACACAGGCAAGCAGTCAAACAGAGCTAAGGGGGGTCAATGATTCCCCTAGGGTCCACGTGGATCCTTCCTGCCTACTTGTGTTTATCAATGAACTTCCCCACAGGGTTCTATATGCAGGTCCTGAAGCAGCTTTTAGCTATTAAACTAAATTAAAAAGAATTTATTTTTCATTTGTTGAGGTGACCTCACTTTTTTTTTTTTTTTTTTTTTAGCCAAATGCAGGACCCAAAATAATTCCTCTTCTAGACCAACCCCCTTACGGAAGGGACCCTAGCTGGGCCCGTGGAAATTAATCAAGCACGTCCCACTTTCCGGACTCCCCAGTTTAGCTGAAACTCTGATGTTAGTCAGTGAGGAGTGCTAAAGACGGCGGATTCCGCCCCTTCTGGCGCCGAGCTCCAGCGTCACCGGGCTGCTCAGTAAATCAGTTTGAGTGCAGATTCGCGTCTGCTCTCAGCCTGATGCTGCTTCAGGTCGGCTTATCTGCTCCCCCAAGCCACGGGGCGGTGCAGGCAGCCAGATCAATGTCTAAAAATATAAAATACCCTTCCCTGTCTTCCAACCGAACCCTCCCTTCTTTGGGAAGTATCCCTTCCTCCTGGCTCCGCAGCGGCCCGGGTCTTATCCCTGGGTGGCTAGGGAAATCAGCTCCGTTCCCCGACCAAAATCCCCCCTCTGGTTCACCGGGTGCTGACTAGCTCGTTTGCTCTGTTCACACAAGGTCCAAGGGGCGCCAGGCAGCCAGATCCCCAGAAAATAAAACTTTTTCGCCCCGCCCGCGGCTCCAAATGGCCGTTTTATTTTTTTTTCCCTAACCGCGGGGCCCAGCCGCCTGTGCCAACCTCCACCGGCAGCCTCAAAACTCACGAATCTCCACCGTTCGGTCCACACCGCCGATCCGCGCAGATAGATGTCCCAAGCTTCTCACTCCACTCTTGCACAGCACAGATCCCCGGGCAGGACCCCGTCCACAATCCGCCTTGCTCTGGGAGCTTGCAGTGTGCGCCCTCCTACACCAACGCCATCTTGCCACCCTCTCCCCAGTGTATTTTTTATTTCATTTATTGTGCCTTTCATTCCCATAAGATCTGCTGTTTTTCTATGTATGCGTGCAAATTCTTTGTTCTCACCCAGTGTCGTCTTAATATCCTTAATCTCTTTAGCCATCTCATTGAATTTATTAAAGAGATGTGTTTGAAAATCTGTTATTAGCTGTCTTAACTTCTTTATGTCATCTGGAGACTTATCTTGTTCCTTTGACTGGGCCATAGCTTCCTGTTTCTTGGTATGGATTGTAATTTTTTATTAGTGTCTTGGCATCTGGCTTATTTGATGTATTTCTTTTGGGTACAGTTTTTCACTTTACTTTAGGACTTTCTTGCCCTTTGTCCTTTGCTGGTTTTGAAGTAGAAGCCGAGGATGTAGTTGGTACTGTAAGCTGTAGAGGCTTAAGCTGCCCACGTTGCCCCAGGAACTGATGAAGCTTCTCCTGCTAGGGGTAGGGACGGAGCCTCAGCCGTGTGCAGTAATCCAAGCTGTGTAGGCCGCGAATGTCTGTAGTTGCCCAGAGAGACTGATTAAGCTTCATGCCCCTTCTTCCCCTGTCCAGGTGGGGATGTTGCTGCAGGTGTCGACAGCATTCTAATTCCTGCAGGTCAAAACTGACTGCAGTTGGCCAGGTAGACTATGTAGTTCTGGTCCCCCTTCTCCCATGCCAGAGGTAGAGCTGGACTCTCCAGAGTGCCCAAAAATCTTTGTGGGCCGAAAGTGCCTCCATTTGTCCTGAGAGTCTGAGGGAGTACTGTCCTTTCTGCCCTTTAAGGGGTGAAGAGATTTGTGCCCCACAAAGTAGTCTGTGCAGTCTGAAAGCACCTGCAGTTTCCCAGAGAGACTGAAGAAACACTAGCCCCGTTCTGTCCTGTGGGGAGATGGGCCTGGATGGTATTGAAGGTGTTTAACAAACCAGGCCATGCTGGCCAAAAGTGCCTGCAGGTGTTCAGAGAAGCTGAGGAAACACAGCTCCCTTCCTATCCTATTGGGGGCTAGGGATGGAGCTACAGGTGTCCAAGTATCCAGTCTATGCAGGCTGAAAGCAATTACAGTTGCCCAGAGAAGCTGAAGAAACAGCATCCCCCCTTCTATGCTATGCGAGTGGGGGTGTGTGGATGGAATCCAAGGGGCTCAACAAACCAGTCCATGCAAGCCGAAAGCATTTGGCAGTTGCCCAGGGATGCCAAAGAAACACAGCTTCCCTCCTATCCTATTGGGTGGGGAATGGATCCTCAGGTGTCTGGCTTTCTGTCTGTGGTGGCCAGAACCTGCAGTTGCCCAGAGAGGCTGGTGCAGGTTCCCCCAGCTTCCTCCCTGCTGGAGGTGGGGCTGGGGCCTAGGCAAGGGCTACAATCTGATCTGAGTGGAAGGAAGCCCGTTCCTACCGTCATTGTGATTTTCAACCAGTTCCACTTCCCTTCAAGCTGGCGGCAGAGTTATAATGGCGGCTGCTGGCTTCTTTCCGACTTGGACATGTTCAAACTTTAGCTGTTCTTAGGATTATACTTTAGCCAAATGAATTTATTAATCAATAGCTAAAGTCAGTGCCTGACCATCTCTTCCTCCCCCATTTTTCGGAAATGGAGTTTCCAACTCCAGCCACGGAATAGCTTCTGAGGCAGCTTGTGCCACCAGTGGTGGATGGATCCCAGTCTCCATGGTATGGAATGCTCTACTCATGAATCTTCATTGCAGATGGGCAGCCACCTCTTTCCATTCTTTCAAGCATGTTGTAGGATGCTCTTCTGGTCTCCTGGGCCTCCCAAACAGGTGCTTTAAATAGCTCTGGGTGATTACTAACAGCCTTGTAGGATGAGCTGACTCTTGGAGCTACACATTCTGCCACCATCTTACCCCTCCCTTTCCCCTATATTTAGCTTTTTGAGGAACTGCCAAATTGTAGGTTTACCATTTTACATTCTGTGGTAGTTTTGGTATTATTTATAAATTCTAAAAGCAGATATTGATTATGTTTGTAAACTGGTCTGTTCCTCTGGGCTTGATACCCTTTGTTTGTATTAGATTCAGCTGAGATACCTTTGATTAAATTATGTTAAGATTAGGGCTTTGATTCGACCACGGGGGTGCATGGTTGAGTCCCTGCCTCCTTGGTGGGCTATATAAACGGACACTCAATCAAGAACACAGAAGTAGAAACACAGAGAAGAAGAGCACAGAGGAAGAGAGACAGTTCCATAGATACAGTAGAGGTCCCAGGAAGAGAGATGAGCCTGATAATTTGCAGCTGAAGAGAACAGAGTGGCTGAGAAGCCCTGAGAGACTAGCCCTATGCCAGCCTACAGCTGTGTTTGGAAGAAGCTGGGCCCATGGAGCCTTAAGAGGAAGAGAAAGGCTGAACCTTTGCAGACATTGCCCGCCATCTTGCTTCAACATGTGGCAACAGAGTTTGGTGAGAAAGTAACTTTGAGCTGGATTCTTTAGGGCCTTATAACTCTGAGCTTCTACTCTAAATAAATACCCTTTATAAAAGCCAAGAGATTTCTGGTACTTTGCATCAGCACCCCTTTTGGCTGACTAATATACCTTTCCATCACCAAATGTACAGAGGTTTCTGTTTCTCTACCTTCTCATCAGCACTTATTTTCTGGTTTTGTTTTTCTTTTTGTTGTTATTGTTTTCTTTTTAATAGCCATCTTAGTGGGTTGAAGTGGTATCTCATTGTGGTTTTCTTTGCATTTTCCCTGAGCCTAATGATATTGAATATTTTTTTATGTACTTACTGGCCATTTTTATATCTTCTTTGGAGACATGTCTTTTCAAGTCCTTTGCCCATTTCTTAATTCTCTTTTTGTGATTTGTTGTTGAGTCATAGGGGTGCTCTATATATTCTGGATATTAAACCCTAATCAGGATGTGATTTCCAACTATATACTCCCATTGTGTAATTTGTCTTTTCTCTTCCTTGATAATGTCTTTTGATGCATAAAAGTTTTAACTTTCTATGCTGTCTAGCTGATCTGTTTTTTCTTTGGTTGCTCATGCTTTTGGCATAAAGTCTAAGAACCCATTGTCTAATATAAGGTCCTGAAAATATTTTGTTTTTTCCTAAGAGTTTTATAGTTTTAGCTGTTATATTCAGGTTGTTGATCCATTTTGAGTTAATTCTTATATATAGTGTGAGGTAGGGATCTTCTTTCATTCTTTTGCATATGGATGTCCAGTTGTCCCAGCACCCATTGTTGAAGTGACATCTGTTTCCCCATTGAGTGGACTAGGTTCCCCTGTCAAAAATCGATTTGCCATAAATGTGTGGGTGTTTTTAAAAAGACTACGTGGTGAATTCTAATTGTAGTTAAGTTTGAGAAGCGGTAAGCTAAGATTCTATGCAAGAAATTTAGAATATATTAGTATATTATTAGCTACTGAAATTTTACAACAGAGATGAGATTTATATATATATATACACACACACACACACACACACACAATATATATATAGAGAGACTTACATATATATATTTTTCCTCTATAGAAAAGAGCAGGATTTTTAAGGACTAGTAGAAAAGTTCAGAAATCCAATTTTACTTTTGATTAGATAAATATTTTTGTTTTTTATATGATCAGATTGTATAACATCTAGAAAATTATTTTTTGAGTACATTATTTGTCCTTTCTTGTATTTCAGAGTAAAGGATGCCAAGGAGAAAGAAAAAAGTTAAAGAAGCCTCTGAATCTCAGAACCTGGAGAAGAAGGATGCAGAAACTAGCAGTTCTGTTAATGTGAAGAGGAAGCGTAGGTTTGAGGATGCATTCATTGTGATATCGGATAGTGATGGAGAGGTCAGTAATTTGAAGAGGGGAGCTATAGGTTTCAAACCATGGGTACTTTGTTTTGAGGCTACATTAATGCCAGCTTGTCAGACCATGTATTTTCTACTCAGCTTGGTTTTGATTTGGAAATGGAAGTAAGAATTACTTAAAATAATAATGTTTGAAGATGTATTGTGGTTTTTCAGTTTTGTAATATGTTGACTCAGTGATATTTTAATACTATTTGAATAATTTAATCACATGTTAAACTTATTTGTATGGCACTGAAATGAAAAAGAGGATATATATTGGCTTTAAGTCTCTAGACATGTTCTTTCCAATATGGTAACAGCCAGCCACTTGTGGCTGTTCAGTTTAAATTAGTTAAAATTAAGTGAAATGAAAAAACTGGTTCCTTTGTTGTACCAGTAACAATTTAGGTACTCAGTAAGTATCCACATGAGGCTAGTGTCTAACGTATTAGACAATACAGCAGTGGAACATTTCCATCATTGCAGAAAGTTTTATTGAATGGCACTGCCCTAGAGCTTATCCTTTCTCCTTTGTTCCCTATTTCCATTTACTCATTATTGTAGTTTTCCACCTGGCCGTATGCCATATCCAAAAGGTAATGAACTAATGCATTATTTTCCTCCAAATTTCTTTCTATTCCTCCTATATCTTTTATCTCATTTAATAGTAGAACTCTAATTTGCCTCAAGCTAGAAAGCTCAGAATTACCTTTGTCATCTTTCACTCCCAATTGGTCATCACATTCTTTAGTTTTTACCTCTTAAATGACTCTCAGATCTATTTTTTCCTTTTCCATTTTCATTTCTTTTCCTGATTTTCTATTATTTGGATTCTTGCAATACCCACTGAAGTGGCCTTCAGTTTTTCCTCTTTGCATTTCACTTAGCTTACTGAAGCTTTCTTTTAAGAATTTAGATTTTAGATCTTTGTACTGGCCTGCTTAAAAATCATTGGCCCCGTAATCCCCTACAAGATGAGCTTAGAATTTTTAACACGGTCTACTCTGTAAGAACTTTCACAATCTAATCTCATTTATATTCTTTTTAGCAGTGTATTAGTTTCCTTGTCTCCTTTACAAGACTGTTACCACTTCAAAATTCCAGTTTGGTAAGGAAAAAATTAATTTGGTTATATTTTAATAATTAGCAAGATTGAAACACATTTTCACATCTTTTTTATTTTATTTTATTATTTATTTATTTATTTATTAAGATTTTATTTATTTATTCATTTATCCCCCCCTTGCTGCTTGTGCTCGCTGGGTCAGCTAACCACGCCGTGCGGGCGGGCTTGCCTTCACCAGGAGGCCCCGGGAACCGAACCCGGGGCCTCCCATATGGTAAACGGGAGCCCTACTGATTGAGCCACAGCCGCTTCCCCACATCTTTTTTAGGTATTTGTTTCTCTTTTATGAATTTCCTCATTGTGTCTTTAGCTCAGTTTTAATTATGATTTTGTCTAAACAGTTCTTCTTTAATGTGTAAAAATATAAATAAGAAAACAAAACAGCCCATCAGTTCCACTCCTTGTATAACTCCTCAATATTAACAAAAACAAAAGTTTTCATATATATGTAATTATTTATATACATTTATGTTAAAAAAAAATTAAAACAGTGTAGAATGGTATAAAAAGCAACTTGTCTTTCTGTCCTGTCCCTTAGGGTACATTTAATGAAAAGCAATCATAGGCAACAGTTTCTTATGTGTCCTTCCAGAAAAAGAAAATGTTTATATGCATGCCATCAATAAAAATTTGTACAGGATAAGAATCATCTTACATATACTGCTTTGCTTTTTTCACTTAATATATTTTGGAGATCATTCTATAGCAACATATAGATCTACCTTATTAAAATTTTTTTGAAATGTCATACTTACAGAAGAGTGTATAAAGTGCAAATGCATAATTAAAAAAAAAATAATAAAGTGAACACTTCTTACCCACCACTTTAGTAGCTGTCTTGCTTTATATGTTCTTCCCTGATTACATCCCTTTGCATCCATCTAAAGGTAACCATTGTATTTGTTTTATCTTTTCTTTAGAGTTTTACCACCTTTATGTGTATTGCTAAATAGTGTACATATATATGGAAAAACTGAGTGTGAAGCACAAGCTCAGATGTGAAGGAAAAGACAATATTGTGTTTATTAGCTGAAGGCTCCTAGGAAAGAAAAAGCTAATAGAAATCCAAGGCACATAGTGTGGGTTTACCTTCCTGAGAGTTTGCAAGAGCCCCCTTCTGGGAAAGTAAGTAGGCAATTCCTGGAAAACATAAAGCTCAAATAATCTGGTAGAGCTCTAGTTTGGATCAGATCCTGGATGACCATTAGGAGAGTGGGCTGCTCACTTTTTACTGTATTCTAAGCTTAGCATGATATACTGTATATTTCAATTTTATAAATAAGTGAAAATGCAATATTCTTTGGGGGTAAACTTAGTATCCTTACCTGATTCAGGCAGCAGAGAAGAAGCTAAATACAGATAAGAATTTGGGCTGGGCTTGCCAGGACATTCAAACTTCAGGTGTAAAAGGTAGGACAGTGGTATTGGGCACCTAGTGATGACATTCCTCATTATGTTTGTCCGTTTGAGTTACACTGCTTCAGCGTGAATTGATTGCCTTCCTTATGCCTGATAGCTGACTTCCTGGGATCTCCTTTCACAGTCCTCTTGGGGATTTAGTTTCCACTCTCCTGGTATGGATCCCTGTTTCCTAAATCCTGTGTTTTCTTCTTTTTCTTTTACTTTCATGGAGCACATTGTTTTGTAACTTCTTGAGAAAAGGTGGAAGGAAAGTAAATTTTCATACCTTAAATATCTTAAAATGTTTTAGGCTACTCTCACACTTGATTGGTAATTGGCCAATTACAAAATTCTAGATAACCAGAGGATTTTGAATAGATGCTTAATTGTCTTCTTGCATCCATTGGGCATTATGGAAAAGACCAAATCCATTTTAAATCCTTGTCCTTTACATGTGCTCTCCCAACCCTCAGAGGTTTGTAAAATCATCAATATTGTGAAATTACATGATGTGTTGTTGATGTGGATCTGTTTTCATCCACTGGGCTGAGTACAGGGGCTCTTTTCATGTGTAATGTATATACTCATTCTAAACTTTTTCTTGAGTAATTTTCTTTGATGATTTATTCTCATCTGTTTTCTCTTTTTTGAGCTTCTGTTATTTAGTTGTTGAACCTCCTGGACTGATTCTCATTTTCATTTTTTCTGTCGTCTTGTCTTTTGTTCTACTTTCTGGGAGATTTTCTCAATTTTACTGTCTAATTTTTCTATTAAAATTTTCATTTCTACTATCATGTTTTTAATATCCTAGAGTGCTCTTTTGCTCTCTGAATATTCCTTTTTTTTTTTTTCTTTTTTTAATTTAACATCCTGTCATTTCATGGATTCAATAGCTTTTCTTTTCTCTTTGGGTATGGTAATGATAGTTTTATGAAGTTTTCTTTCTTTTGTATAGAATCTTTTTCCTCCAAGTTGCTTATTTTTGTTTGCTGCTGCTTTTGTTTGTTGGTTTTGGTTTCTGTCTTCATATTAGATACATTCCTCAGATAGCTGTTAATTTTTGTTTGCTTATATTTAAAAGTGAGGGACTAGAAATGATTGGTATCTCTGAGCATGTGAGTAGGGATAGTCAATTTTGAGCTTTAATATAGGGAAGGTGGTTCTTAATGGGGTGGTTTATCCCCTCCACCAGAGAATGTTTGCCAATGTCTGGAAATATTTTTGAGACATTATTTTGAGGGGTGCTATTGGTATCTAGTGGGTAGAGGCCAGGGATGCCACTAAACACTGTATAATGCATAAGACTCCCCCTTACGACAATGAATTACCTGGCCTAACATGCCAATAGTGCTGAGGTAGAAAAATCCTGATACATGGTTATCTAGAGAGCCATTTTCGGAGGAGGCTCTCCCTTCCCTGCAGTCAGTACCTTTATGTCTCTCCTTTTTGCCTGGAGAGATTTCCCAAAGAAGAGATCTAATATCTGTTAAAAGTAAAAATCTGGGACTTCTGGGAAGATGGCAGTCTAGGAAGACACAGAACTCTCTCCTCTCCCAGAAAAATAGCTAGAGGACAAGCAGAAACAGCCTGGAAAAAAATGTTCCAAGGTTTAGGACACCAGGGAAGGCTAGACACCACCCAGAAGAAAGAGGGGCAAAGGTAGAGAATCTCTACCACAAAACTGAGATAGAGCTGAAGTTGAAGCTGCTGGCACCCTCCCCCACCCTATAGACAATTTTGAATTCTTACGCCTTGGACAGACAAAGGGGGCTGCAGGGATCCACCTCACCAGGAAATGGGAGAAAGGGACACAGCCTAAGGCTGACTCAGCTTTTGTCCCACAAATTTGGTCTGCTTTGTCCCACAGGACCTTCTAGGCTGGGTGGAGCTGCACCATTGTTTGCTTTGGAAGCCAGCACAGGACTAAAGAGATCCCACCATGTCATTTACCCTTTCTACTGACCTCTGCATCCTCTACTGTTGAGGATGCAGAGGGGAGTGGAATTATTTCCTACCTTGGAAAAGGGTGGGGACTGCCAACAAACAGAAACAAACTTTCTCAGAACAGCCTCTGAGAAAGTTTGAATTACAAGATTCTTATCCTCCAGGAAGGAAACTCTTTCACATTCATCTGGTCCATGTTGCAGCAAACACAGCTCCAACCAGGCTTTGAACTGAGAGGGCTGCCAAAGAGCACCATCTGCTGACCAACCAAGGAGGTGCATGTGAGGAACTAAAAGTAAATAAGTGAGAGGGGCTTTTTCTGGCCTTTATAGCCTCCCTCCCCAAGGCCCTTGGAATCAGGTCTGCAACCCATTAGTGGGTCCATGGCCCAGATTTGAGCAACTGACAGGGACATCCCAAAGACCCAGAACAGGTTGGAATCAGAGAACAGCAGTAACACCCAGCCTCCTGCCACCAAATCCCTACTAAAGAAAAACTGAGAATCTGAGTAAATTCACCATCCTATTCAGATGCGTAGACATCAGCAAAAAATTACAAGCCATACTAAGAAAATGGAAGAAATGTCCCAAACAAAGGAATATATCCAAGCCCCAGATGAGACACAAGATTTGAGATAACTGATCAACAAGAATCATACAAATTTCCAAAATCAAATTAACGAGAAAGACAATATGGCTAAAGAGATAAAGGATATCAAGAAAACACTGAGCGAGCCCGAAGAAGAATTTATAAACCTGAATAAAGTAAGAAGAGCTCATGGGAATGAAAGACATGATAGGTGAGATAAAAAAACACATTAGAGGCATACAACAGGAGACTCAGTGATAAAAGAAAGAATAAGTGATACCAAAGACATAACAGCAAATCGAAGAGAGAAAAGTATGGGAACAATTGAGCAGGGGCTCAGGGAGTTGAATGATAACACAACGTTACAACATATGTGTTATGGGAGTGTCAGAGGAAGAGAAGGAGAAGGGGCAGAAAGAGTATTTGAGGAAATAATTGCTGAAAATTTCCCAACTTTCATGAAAGAAATGAACTTACATGTCCAAGGAGTGCAGTGCACCCCAATCAGAATAAATCCTAATAGACTGATTCTAAGACACATATATTCAGAATGTTAAACATCAAACATAAAGAGAAAATTCTGAGAGAAGCAAGGGAGAAGCAAGCCATCACATACAAGGGATGCCCAGTAAGACTTAGTGCAAATTTCTCATCAGAAACCATGGAGGTGAGAAGACAGTGGTTTGATAAAATTAGGATACTGAAAGACAAAAACTTCTTTATCCGGCAAAATTGTCCTTCAAATATGAAGATGAGTTTAAAATATTCACAAATAAACAGAAACTGAGAGTTCATAAAAAAGAATCTGCCTTTGCAGGAAGTATTATAGGGAGCCGTACAGCCCGAAAGAAAAAAGACAGGAGAGAGAGGCTTGGAGGAGAATGTAGAAGGCAAGATGAGCAGAAAGGATAACCAAAAGAGAAAAAATACAGGCAAAAATAAGACATGACTTATGGAAACCAAAGAATAAAATGGTGGAAGTAAATAATGCCTTTACGGTAATATCATTGAATGTGTATGTATTAAATTCCCCAATCAAAAGATACAGGCTGACAGAATGGGTTAAAAAAATGAGCCATCCATATGCTGCCTACAAGACACTCACCTTAGACCCAGGGATACAAACCGACTGAAAGTCAAAGGTTGGAAAAAGATACTCCAAGCAAATAGAAAACAAAATACAGCAGGGGTAGCTATATTAGTATCAGACAAAATAGACTTTAAATGCAAAAAAAGTTATAGGAGATACAGAAGGCCATTATATATTAATAAAAGGTGCAATCCAACAGGAAGAAATAACAATCATAAACGTCTATGCACCTAACTAGGGAACCCCAAAATACATGAGGCAAACTCTGGCAAAACTGAAGGGAGAAATAGACATCTCTACAATAATGGTTGGAAACTTCAACCCACCATTCCCATCACTTGGAAACAGAAAATTGAGCAATATCGTAAATGAGCTAGACCAGGGGTTCTTAACCTTTTTTATTCCACAGACCCCTTTGCCAGTCAGGTGAAAACCATGGACCCCTTCTCAGAATGTAGCAGCAGATAGTTTTATTATACTCAACATTGGCATGTCTTTAAATTAAAATTTAGGATTATTCAAAATTACGTTTTACAACTTTCCAATAATTCCAATACCTGATAACCCAACATGGTTCAACATCTGTTCAAACAGTCATTTTCGGCAAACGTTTAGCAATTTGAGTATTCCCATGGCGTCATAAAACCATCTCTGCTATCCTTACCAACCTTTTTGCAGGCAGTTATCCACTGCCCTCAGAATACACTACATCAAAATAAAAATCATACTAAGTCCACACATACTGTGTAATATTTAATAAATATATCACACCTGCACCAACACGTCCCCACAAGAATGATGTTTTTTTGAATTTTCAGTTCAAGCTCACAACCCCCCTGAAATCTTACCATGGCTCCAAGGGGTCCCTGGTTAAGAACCCCTGAGCTAGACCTAACAGACATGTACAGAACATTCCATCCGAAATCAGTGGGTTATACATCCTTCTCAAGTGCTCATGGATCTTTATCCAGGAGAGACTAGATGTTAGGTCACAAGGCAGTTCTCAATAAATATAAAAAGATTGAAATTGTACAAATTACCTTCTCAGATCATAATGGAGTGAAACTGGAAATCAACAATATATGGAAAAGGGGAAAATTTGCAAATGTGTGGAGGCTGAACAACAGACTCCTAAACAATCAATGGGTCAAAAAAGAAATTTTAAGTGAAATTAGTAAATATATTGAGATGAATGAAAACAAGAACACAACTGATGGAAACTTACGGGATGTGGTTCAAGCAGTTGAGCGCCTGCTTCCCACATAGGAGATCCTGGGTTCGGTCACCAGTGCCTTTTGAAAACAAAAGCAAACAAACAAAAAACCAACTCATGGGAGCCAATGTGGCTCAGTGGTTGGGTTTTGGCTTCCTGCATACAATGTTCCGGGTATATTCCCCATTCCTGGTACCTCAAAAGAAAAACAAAAACAAAAAAACTTATGGGATACAGCAAAGGTAGCGCTGAGAGGGAAATTTATAGCCCTAAACCCCTATATTGAAAAAGAAGAAAGAGCTAAAATCAAAGATCTAAGTGAACAACTGGAGAAACTAGGAAAAGAATAGCAAACAGAAGGAAAGAAATAATAAAGATTAGACCACAAAGAAATGAAATTGACAGGAAAAAAAAGAAAATGAACAAAACCAAAAGCTGGTTCTTTGAGAAGATCAATAAAATTGACAAACCCTTAGCTAGACAAAGAAAGAAAGGAAATGCAAATAAATAAAATCAGAAATGGAAGGGGGATGTTAGGACTGACTCCACAGAAATAAAAAAGAGAGGGTATTATGAGAAACTATATGCCAACAAATCAGACAACCTAGATGAAACGGACAAATTTTTAGAAATGCACAAACAACCTACACTGATGCTCTAAGAAATACAAGAACTCAAGAAACCATTCACATTTAAAAAGATTGAATCAGTCATCAAAAATCTCTCAACAAAGAAAAGTCCAGGACTAGATGGCTTCACAAGTGAATTCTGCCAAGTGTTTCGGGAAGAATTAACACCAATCCTGTTTAAACTCTTCCAAAAAATTGAAGAGGAGGGAAAATTACCCAACACATTGTATGAAACCTACATCACCCTAATACAAAAGCCAGATAAAAATACTACAAGAAAAGAAAAATTACAAACCAGTCTCTCTAATGAGCGTAGATGCAAAAATTCTCAACAAAATACTTGCAGATAGAATCCAACAGCATATCAAAAGACTTATATAGGGAAGCGGCTGTGGCTCAATCAGTAGGGCTCCCGTTTACCATATGGGAGGCCCTGGGTTCGGTTCCCGGGGCCTCCTGGTGAAGGCAAGCCCGCCCTCACGGCGTGGTTAGCTGACCCAGCAGGCACAAGCAGCAAGGGGGGGATAAATGAATAAATAAATAAAATCTTTAAAAAAAAAAAAAAAAAGACTTATATACCACAACCAAGTGGGATTTATTCCTGGTATGCAAGGGTGATTCAACATAAAATCAATTAACATAATATGCCACATTAACAAATTGAAGGGAAAAACCCACACGATCATCTCTTCTGATGCAGAAAAAGCATTTGACAAAACCCAGCATCCTTTCTTGATAAAAACACTTCAAAAAATAGTAATAGAAGGAAAATTCCTCAGTATGATAAAGGGCATATATGAAAAACTCATGGCCAACGTTGATCTGAGTGGGGGAAAGGTTGAAATCTTTCCCTCTAAGATTGGGAACAAGACCCTTAAGGATGCCAACTATCACCGCTATTATTCAACATTGTGGTAAAAGTTCTAGCTAGAGCAGTTTGACGACAACAAAAGTGAAAGGCATCCAAATACGAAAAGAATGAGTAAAACTCTCACTATTTGCTCATGACATGATTATATTTAGAAAATTCTGAAATATTTACAACAAAGCTACTTGAGCTAATAAATGAGTTCAGCAAAGTGGAAGAATACAAGATCTACACGCAAAAATCAATAAAGTTTCTGTACACTAGTATTGAATAATCTAAGGAGGAAATCAGAGAAAAAATTCCATTTGCTATAGCAACAAAACGACTCAAATACCTAGGAATCAATTTAAGCAAAGAAGTACAGAACCTATATTCAGAAAACTACAAAACAATGCTGAAATAAAGCAAAGAAGATCTAAACCAATAGAAAGACATTCTGTGTTCATGAATTGGAAGACTAAATATTGTGAAGATATCAGTCCTGCCAAAATTGATTTATAGAGTCAGTGCAATACCAATCAAAATTCCAAGAGCCTACTTTACAGAAATAGAAAAGGCAATTACCAAATTTTTTTGGTAGGGTAAGTGAACCCAAATAGGCAAAAGCATTTTAAAAAAGAAGAGTGATGTGGGAGAACTTTCACTGCCTCACCTTGAAACATATTACAAAGCTCCAGCAATCAAAACAGCATAATATTCACATAAAGATAGACACATCATCAGGGGTCTAGAATTGGGAGTCCAGAAATGAACTCTCACCTCTACAGCCAACTGGTTTTTGACAAACCTACCAAGTCCGTGTAACCGGGACAAAAAGTTCTCTTCAACAAGTGGTGCTAGGGGAATGGGATATCCACAACCAAAAGAATGAAAGAGGACCCCTATCTCACTCCCTATACAAGAATGAACTCAAAATGAAACAAAGACCTAAAATGTAAAACCAGGACCCTAAAACTACTAGAAGAAAATGTAGGGAAACATTTTAAACATCTTTTGGCCTGTGGTGGTTTCTTGGACCTTAAACCCAAAGCACACACAACAAAAGAAAACATATATAAATGGGACTTCCTTAAATTAAACACTTTTGCACCTAAAAGGACTTTGTTAAAAGGATGAAAAGGCAGCCAACTCAATGGGTGAAAATATTTGGAAATCAAATTACCTGGTAAGGATTTATATATCCCTGGTATATAAAAAGATGCTACAACTTAACAAGAAAAAGACAAGTGACCTGATTAAAAAATGGGCAAAATTCTTGAGTAGACATTTGTCCAAAAAAGAAATACAAATGGTGAAAAAATGTTCAACAACCCTAGCAATTACGGAAATGCAACTCAAAGTTACAATGAGATATCTTTTCACGCCTATGAGAATGGCCACTATAAAAAGACAGAGGAAAGCTATGTGGCTCAACCACTTGGGTGCCTGCCTACCACATGGAAGGTCCCGGGTTTGGGTCCCAGTGCCTCCTAAAAGATGGGCTAGATGCCACCTCCCCCCGCAATGAGTTGATGCCACAAGGCAGCAGTCACCGCAACCTGCAGGGAGTGGATATGGCTCAGGCCGTTGGTCACTCCCTCTCATGTGGGAGGTCCCGGATTCCTGGAGAAGGGGAGCAAACAATGAGCAGACAGGCAAGAGAAACATCTGAGGGAGGGGGGAGATAAATAAAAAAATAAAAAGAAAACTACAAGTGTTGGAGAGGATATGGAGAAATAGGAGCACTTATTGACTGTTGGTAGGAATGTAGAGTGGTACAGCCACTGTGGAGGACCGTTTGGCAATTCTTTTTTCCAATAATGAGGACAGTATCCCTTTATTTATTTATTTTTTTACTGGGAGGTCCCGGGGATCGAACCCGGTTCCCTCCATATGGGAGACGGACGTCCAACCATTTGAGCCACATCCGTCCCCCCGTTTGGCAATTCTTAAAGAAGTTGAATATAGATTTGCCGTGTGACCTGGCACTACCACTACTGGGTATATACCCAGAAGAACTGAGAACAGTAACACAAATAGACATTTGGTCACCAATGTTCATAGCGTTATTCGTGTTTGCCGAAAGATGGAAACAACCCAGGTGACCATCAACTGATGAATGGATAAACAGACTCTGATGTATATACATGATGGAATATTATTACAATTGTTAGAAGAAATAATGTTGTGAAGCATATGACAACATGGATGAACCTGGAGGACATTAGGTTGAGGGAAGTAAGCCAGAAACAAATGAAAAATATGGTATGATTGTACTATTAGGAACTAAATATTGTGTAATCTCATGGAGTTAATAACTTGTATATGGGTCACCAGAAAATAGAATGAGGTTAGAGAACGAAAGCTGTTGGTTAACTTTTGCAGAATTGTTAAAAAGTTGTACGTTAAATTTTGGAAATGAAGAGGAAAGGTGAAAGTACAACGTAATGTTTGTAACTAGTATTGCTATTATTTGGGTATGACAGTGGTTGAAAGAGAAAGTCTAAGGTCATGTAGATGACTAAAAGGGAAGCTAAAAAATGTAACATGGGACTATACAGCATAGTGAAACCTCATGTGAAATATGAGTATGGGCCATATTGCATATATAAGACTGTTTTTCTGTGAAACTGAACAAATGTATATTAATGTTCAAGACGTTACTGTCAGATAAAAAACAAAACACCATTATACTAAGTGAAAGAAACCAGACACAAAGCACTACATATTGTACTATTCCATTTATATAAAATGTAAATATAAATCAGTTTATAAAGATGGAAAAGATGGTTATGTAGTGCTGGGGAAGGATAAAGAGATTGAGAGGTGACTGCTAAGGGGTGTGGAGTTTTTCTTTTTGGAGTAATGAAATTGTTCTAAAATTTTTTGTGGTGATGAATGCACAACATTGTGATTTTACTGAAAGCCATTGATTATATACTTTGGCTAGATTGTATGGTATGTGAATATATCTCAGTAAAACTGCCTTAAAAATGTGCAAGAATAGTCAGAATTAGCAGCTATGTATAGCAGATGAAGCATAGAGAGATTGAGAGGTGATGAGTCTTTTTGGCTGTTTCTTGTTTTTTATTACTATTTTTGAAATAATAAAAATGCTCTAATAAATGATTGAAGTGATGAATGCACAACTGTGATTATACCAAATATCATTGATTGTACATTTTGTATGGATTGTATGCTTTATTAATATGTATCAATATAATTGGTTTGTTTTAAAAAAAAAAAAAAGTTGGGGAAAGCAAAAAAAAAGTAAACATCTGGTCGCCTGCTGCCTGTGGTCTGGGGCTTGCCTGCCTCTGTTGTTAGTATGTATACAGTTATTTAATCCTCCTGTGTTTTGAAGGTTGCACCTGTCCTTTATCTGTATCTGGTATTCCCCAGTCTTTTAACTCTCTCTAGAGACTAAATCTCCAGACTTCTCTCAAGGTGGGAGATAGGTAGTCTCCTAGGGATGTGGAAAGGAAGGAGAGAATATAGTAGCTCTTAATTTGTGGTCCCCAGACTAGCAGCATTAATGTGACCTGGGAACTTGTTAGAAATGCAAATTATTGGACCCTACCCTAGGCCAACTGAATCGGAAACTCTGGGTTGTGGCCCGGCAATCTATTTTTAAGCTCTCCAGGTGATTCTGATGAAAATTGAAGCTTGACTGCTTCTGATAGAGGAAATCTAACTGCTTCTCCAACCTCCATCTTTACTTTCTGTTCCAGAGATTACACATGCTGCCATTTCCCATGCTTTTGGAGGATTCTTTACAGAGCTGCTGCTAGCTCATACGGCAGCCTTGAGTGAATAAGAAAATAGACACTCCTTTCTCAAGATACTTTGCTTCTATCAGTTGTAAAATTGTTATAATAAATAGGTAAACCCATGATATCTAGAGTGTGAGTAGGACCCCGAGTGTGGTGGTCTTGTACACTGTGCACAACCTATTTCTGCTGTTTATAGCGCTTTGGTTTTCAGCCTTCCCCACTGCTGGCTTAGTACTCAGTTTCCTTGGGTCTATTAAATCAGTTATTACTTATTCATCTACTTTCCACTTTAGATATTTATTACTGTTATCTTTTCTCCTGTTCCTCCCAGCCATACGGATTTCTGTCTTTTAAAAAAAAAAAAATCCCATGCGTGTAGTTTTAGTGTGTTCTCTGGAGGGAGTGAAATTAGGTATGTTTTCTATTTCTCGTTTTAACATCCACCACATTCCTTTTATTTATTTATTTAAATTATAGAAGTTATAGGTTTACAGAAGAAGGTAAAAACAACAACAACAACAAAAAAAACCGGCATTCCCATATACTCCCCTATTGTTGGCACTTTGCATTATTGTGGTACCTTTTTCACTCAACATGATGCCATCATCTATTACCAAAACATTTCCATCATTCTAAATAGGAACCCTGTACATTTTAAGCCTTAACTTCCCATTCTCTATCCCTACCTTGTCCCCTGGTAACCTATCTGCTACATTCTGATTCTATGGATTTGCTTATTCTAATTGTTTCAAATCAGTGAGATCATAAAATATTTGTATTTGACTTATTTCATTAACACTATATCTTCAAGGTTCATTCATGTTGCGCATGTATCAGGACTTCAGTCCTTTTTTACAGCTGAATACTATTTCATTGCATGGATAGACCACACCTTGCCTAACTCACTTATTAAGTCTAATTGCTTTTTGTAGACTCCATCAGATTTTATACATAGGTCACTGGGAGGGAGACGCCTAATTGCTTGAGCCACCTTCATTCCCTGCTTTGTTGTGTGTCTCATTATGTTTTTTCATCTTGTTGTTTCATCTTGTTGCATCAGCATGCCGCACCTGCCCATCGCATCAGCTTTTTGTCTTGCTTGTTTTCTTTAGGAGGCACCGGGAGCCTCTACTCCCAGCTTTTGTTGTGTATCTCATTATATTTTTCTTCTTGTATCTCTTGTTGTGTCACCTTGTTGCATCAGCTTGCCACCCTGCCTGCCATGCCAGCTCGCTGTCTTAAGGAGGCACGGGGAACCAAACTACAGACTTCTCGTGTGGTAGGCGGGAGTTCAGTTGTCTGAGCCACGTCTGCTTCCCACCTTTCTCATTTTTGATACATGTAATCTGTTTCTTCTCTTTTTATCTTGATTAGTTTTCTTTATCAATTTTATTGATTAAAATGTTTTTGCTTTCATTGATTTTCTAGGTTGTTTTTTTTCTTCAATTTTATTTCATTGACTTTCACTTCGAACTTGATCATTTTCTTTCTTATGCTTACTTTGGGTTTAATTAGCTCTTCTTATTCTAGTTTCTTACGATGAATCTGAGGTTATTGATTGGAGATGATCTTTTCCACTATAGGTGCTTAATACTATAATTTCTTCCTAAGAACTGTTTTAGCAGCATCCCACGAATTCTTTTTTAAAAAAACTTTTTAAAAAATTGTGGTAAAATACACTTAATATAAAATTTTACCATTTTAACCACTTGAGAGTATACAGTTCACTAGCATTTAGTACAACCACAATGTTGTGTAACTGGCAGCAATATCTACTTCCAGAACTTTTTCTTCCCCCAAATGGAAACCCTTTACCATTAAGCAATCACTTTCCATTTTGTCCTCCACTCAATCCCTGGCAACCAATAATCTTCTTTCTGTGCATATGGATTTTCCTTTTCTGGACATTTCATATAAATGACATCATACAATATGTGGTCTTCACTTACAATGTTTTTAAGGTTCATAAATGTTGTAGCATTTATCAGCACTTTGTTCCTTTTTATGGCTGAATCCATTATGGGAATGTGCCACATTTTGTTTGAGCATCAATTGATGGACATTTGTTTTTTTTTCCATCTTTTGACTATTGTGTATAGAGCTGTATGAACATTTCATGTACAGGTTTTTGTTTGAACACCAGTTTTCAATTCTTTGAGGGCATACCTAGGACTGGAATTTTGGGTTTGTAATCTAATTCTATGTTTAATTTCTTGAGTAACCAACAGACTGTTTCATAGCAGCTGCACTATTTTACATTCTCACCAGCAGTGCCGGAGGGTTCTTGTTTCTCTACATCCTCTTCAATACTTTTTATTTTCTGTCCCCCCGCCCCCCCCCCATAATAGCTATCATGGAGGGGTATGACATGGAATCTCATTATGGTTTTGCTTTGCATTTTTCTAATGGCTAATGATAATATCTTCTTTGGAGAAATGTCTTTTCAAGTCCTTTGCCCATTTTTAAATTGGGTTTGTTTGCCTTTTTGTTGTTCAATTGTGGGAATTCTTTATGTATTCTGGATATTAAACCCTTATCTGGCATATGGTTTGCTACTATATTATCCCATTTAGTAGGCGGGATTTTTACTTTCTTGTTAATGTCCTTTGATGCACAAAAGTCTTTTATTTTGATGACGTCCCACTTATCTCTTTTTTTCTTTTGTTGCTTGTGCTTTTGGTATAAAATCTAAAAACCCATTGCCTATTACAAGGTTTTGAAGATGTTTCCCTATGTTTTCTTGTGTTTTACAGTACCAGTGCTCCTATTTATGTCTTTGATCTACTTTGAATTAATTTTTGCTTATGGTGAGAGTTAGGGGTCCACATTCATTCTTTTGCATGTGGATTTCCAGTTGTCCCAGTACCATTTGTTGAAGAGACTATCCTTTCCCCATTGAATGGACTTGGCTCCCATGTCAAAAATCAATTGGCCATAGATGAGGAGATTTAACTCTGGACTCCCAAATCTATTCCATTGGTCCATTTGCCTATCTTTATGCCAGTTCCACACTGTTTTAATTACTATAGATTTGTAGTAAGTTTTGCAGTTGGGAAGTGTGAATCCTCCACCTTTGTTCTTCTTTTTCAAGATTGCTTTGGCTATTCTGAGTCTTTTGCAATTCCATATGAATTTGAGGTTCAGCTTTTCCATTTCTCCAAAAAAGTTCATTGGAATTTTGATAGGATGTTTGTTGAATCTGTAGAACACTTTGGGTAGTATTGATATCTTAAGAATATTAACTTTCCCAGTCTATGATTAAATGAAGTTTTCCCTTCATTTAGGTTTTCTTTAGATTCTTTCAGCAATGTTTTGTAGTTTTGTATCTTCTTGATTAAATTTATTCATACATATTTTATACTTTTAGATGATATTGTAAATGCAATTATGCTAGTGTAAAGACCATACGTAATTAAAAAATTGTGGTAAAATATGTTAACTAAAATTTGTGAACTTAAACATTTTAAACTATTCAGTGACATTAATTACATTGATGGTGTGAAACACAACGGATTATTTTATGTTGGTCCTGTACCCTGCAAAATACAACTGAATTCTTATATTAGGTCTGGTAGGTTTGGTAGGAGTGTGTGCGTGTGTGTTGATGATATGAGATTTTCCAAATATAGAATCATACCATTTGGAAAAAGAGTTTTACTAACTTTATACTTTAAGGACCTAGGAAAAGGATAGCACAGTAAACCCAAAGCCAGTTGAAGGAAAGAAATAATGGAAGAATAGAGCAGAAATAAATAGAATAGGGAACAGAAAAACGTTAGAGAGAATCAACAGTTTCCAAAGTTGGTTCTTTGAAAAGGTAAAAATACTGAGAAAGCTTTAGCTAGACTGACTAAAAAAAAAAAAAAAGACAACAAATGTTAAAATCAGAAATGATTTTATTTTACTACAGACTGCATGGAAATTAAACGGATTATAAGAGAACACTTTAGAACAATTGTTCGCCAATAAAATCACATAATCCAGATGAAATGACCAAATTCCTAGAAACATGTAAATTATCAAAATTTAGGAAGGAATAGAAAGTCTCAACAGTCTATAACAAGTAAAGATGTTGAATCAATAATCAGAAACCTCCCAGCAAAGAAAAATCCATGGCCTGATGGCTTCACTTTTCAAGTAACCCTAATCCTTCTCAAACTTTTCTTAAAAACTGAAAAGGAAGGAACACTTCCTAACACTTTCTGTGAGGCCAGTATTTCCCTAAGGCCAACTCTGAAGATACCACAAGAAAAGAAAACAACAGACCAATATCTCTTGTGGATATAGATAGAAAAAATACTTAACAATACACCAGCAAACTGAGTCTAACAGTTTATTAAAAGGATTATAAATCATGACCAGTTAGGATTTATCTCAGAAATGCAATGGTGGTTCAACATAAGTCAATTAATGTAATGCACCACATTAAGAGAATGAAGGAAAATAATCACGATTATCTCAATAGACTCATAAAAAGCATTTGACAAAATTCAATGCCCTTTAATAATAAAAACTTTAAGCGGATTAGGAATAGAAGGGCACTTCCTCAGCATGATAAAGAGCATTAATGAAAAACCCAGATCTAACATCATATTCAATGCTGAAAGATTGAAAGCTTTCTTGCTAGGATGAGGAAGAAGACAAGGATGCCTGCCTTTACTACTGTTCTTCATCATTACACTGGAAGTCCTAGCCAGAGTAATTAGGTAAGAAAATAAAATAAAACACATTCAAATTAGAATGGAAGAAATAAAATTTATTCTCAATATCTTTATTTTATGTTGTTGCGGATCACTTCCAATTTGCTGACTTGTCACTATTCTGTAGACCATACTTTGAACAACATTGATTTATGTTGTTTATAGATCTTTAAAATTACAAAAAAAAAAATTGCTCTCATTGTGCACACATCTTTGTGCTTAGGGGTGAGGTTCTCTCTAGAGTATATTGCTAGAAGTGGATTCCTGTATCAAAGGGTATGTATATTTAAGATTTTAGAAGTCATTTCCACTTTTCCCTGTAAACATATTGTATCCATTTCACCCCATCAGTGATTTATGAGAGTACCTCTTTGTCCACACTTGTGTTTTGTAAAATGTCTTTATATTTACTATTTAATAGGTAAGAAATATTATCTGTGTAGTTATTTTAATTTGTATTTCCCAGGTGTGATGCTGAGCATTTTTCATATATTCATGAACCTTTTTATATATCTTTTCTTGTGAACTGCCTTATCATGTTCTTTGCCTATGGAAAGCAGATAATTATTGGTCTTTTTATTGATTCCTTAAAGCTCTTTATATGTTAAGAAAATTAGCCCTTTATCTGATAAACATTTTGGATATTTTTCATTAGTTTGTTGATTTTTGAGTATAAGTACTGTTTTAAAATGAATACTCAGGAAGTTTAAAATTTTTGAATTTTAAACCTTAAATCATGCTTTCTTTTAACTTGGGTGGATGTTTACTGGTATTTTTTGCACATCACCTAGATTTTACATGAGGGTTTATTTGACAGATAATTACAATATATTATAAATTTTGTTTGTTTTTGAGGTACCGGGGGCGGGGAAATGAACCTGGGACCTTGTATATGGGAAACCAGCCCTCAACCACTGAGTCACATCAGCTTCCCTGAGTTGGTTTTTATCCTTTGTTTTGCTTGTTGTTTGTTTTTGTTTGTACAGGAGACACCAGGAACTGAACCTGGGATCTCTCATGTGGGAGACGGACGCTCTACCACTTAAACCACATCTGCTCCCTGTAAATTTTTATTTCTATGGTTTTTATTGGTTTTAGATCTTAAAAGTTTTCCTTTGTTAACTGAAAAGGATCTTCTTATGTTTAGGTGAGCATTTACAATAACTATTGGTTCTTCAGAGGTTGGAGGCCTCTAGTAGCCTTAGAGGAGATATAGGAGATTGAATAGTATTTTCAGTGGTAGCCACACTGATCATATTTCTTTTGCAACAGGAACCAAAGGAGGAGAATGGACTGCAGAAAATGAAGACAAAACAGTCAAATAGAGCAAAGTGTTTGGCTAAAAGAAAAATTGCACGTATGTTTTCATTTTTATCTTGTTTACTGTAGTTGTAGAATTGATACTAGTTTCTTCATTAGGAAGAGAGAGTTCTCTAAATAATGCGTATGCTTTCTGTTTATTTTGGATTCCATTACATTTTTTAGGAATTTTTAATAGAATTATCTACTGGTTATTCAGTTGACTGAGTAGAGGCAAAATTTTGACCTGTAGAATTAGACCTTCAGACTCTTGGGTTTGAAACTTTGTTTCACCTCTTACTCTTACTATGTGGATCTTGGGGAAGTCACTGCTTTCAGCCTGCCTCTGTTTCCTCTTCAATAAAGTGGAGATAGTAATAGTTACTTAGTCACTTAATAGAGGCTCAAATAATGGTAGCTATTATTATTATTATTATTATTCCTTTGTTGGAGGTTTTACCTTGTCTTCTGTTTCTTTTACTCATTATGATGTCATTTAATAATTTTTTGTGTGTTTTAATATGATTGTATGTTCAAGTATTTCATTGAACTTTTCTGTATGCTAGCTAGTTGGAAGATTATAACTGTTGCCTGAAGATAAAAAACAGTTTTAATCTACATTGTTTAGTGTTAAATAAAAAATTTCTTTTTCTTTCCTTCCTTCCTTCCTTCCTTCCTTCCTTCCTTCCTTCCTTCCTTCCTTCCTTCCTTCCTTCTTTCTCTCTTTCTCTCTTTCTCTCTTTCTTTCTCACTCTCTCGCTCTCTCGCTCTCTCTTTCTCTCTCTGTCTCTCTCTCTCTCTCTCTTTCTTTCTTTCTCTTTCTTTCTTCCTTTCTTCCTTTCTTTCTTTTCTTTCTTTCTCTCTTTCTTTCTCGCTCTCTCGCTCTCTCTTTCTCTGTCTCTCTCTCCCTCCCTCCCTCCCTCTCCCTCTCCCTCTCCCTCTCTCTCTCCCTCCCTCCCTCTCCCTCTCCCTCTCCCTCTCTCTCTCCCTCCCTCCCTTTCCTTCCTTTCCTTTCTTCCCTCCCTTCCCTCCCATCCTTCCCTTCCTTCCTTTCGAAGTTGTGCACTTACAAAACAATTATGCATAATGGCAGAATTCCCATACATCACCCCTCCACCAACACCTTAATTGTTGTGGAACATTTGTTAAAGATTACTAAAGACATGATCAGACTATTACCGCTAACTATAGTCCTTAGCATACACTTGGTATATTTTTTCCATACACCCTCTATTATTAACACTATGTATTAGTAGTGTACCTTTGTTACAGTTTATGAATGAACACTCTCATATTTGTACTGTTAACCATAGTCCATCTTCCACCCCATGATTCTCTGTGTTATATAGTCCCATGCCTTGTAAATTCTATCCCAAGTGTACACTCAGTGGCTCTCACTTTCATCACAGAGTTGTGCAGTCATTGTGTCAGTAAATTTTTGAACATTTTCTTAGTCCAAAAGAAGAAAATTCCATACCCACCTATTATTATTATTATTATTATTATTTTTTAAAGATTTTATTTATTTATTCATTTATCCCCCCCTTGCTGCTTGTGCCTGCTGGGTCAGCTAACCACGCCGTGCGGGCGGGCCTGCCTTCACCAGGAGGCCCCGGGAACCGAACCCGGGGCCTCCCACATGGTAAACGGGAGCCCCACTGATTGAGCCACAGCCGCTTCTCATACCCACCTATTATTGATCCTTAGTGTTGATATAGTACCTTCTTTGACATTGATGCAAGAATATTACAATATTGCTGTTAACTATAGTCTATAAGTTACATAAATTGTATTTTTCCTATGCATCACTATATTCTTATTATCTTGTAATAGTGATGTACATTTGTTGAAGTTCATAGAACAACATTCTTGTATTTGTACAATAAACCACAATCCTCATCCACCTCTGGGTTCACTATGTTATTCAGGTCCTAGATTATTCTCTATCTTTCTTTCAATTGACATTTGCATCCCTAGACTACCCCTTTCAGCCACAATCCCATTTATAAACCAGCCATTTAAGTTAATTCACTATAATGTGTTAGCATCAATTCTAACCATTTCCACACTTTTACAGTCAAGCTAATTGAAAATTCTACATACATTAAGCATCAGTACCCTTCCTCAGTCCTCATTCTATCTCCTAGTAACCTGTAGTCTAGATTTTAACTCCATGTGTATATTCTTCATATTTAGTTCATATTAGTGCGACCATGCACTATTTGTCCTTATGTGTTTGGCTTATTTGACTTAGCATAATGTCTTCAATGTTCATCCATATTATCATATGTATCCCAATTTCATTTGTATTTCATTATATGTATATAGCATTTTGTTTATCCATTCATTGATTGATGGACCCTTGTGACTAATGCCGCTATAAACATCCTTGTGCAAATGTCTTTTCTCATCACTATTTTCAGTTCTCTGGATATTTTCCTAGTCGAGGGATTGCTGGATCACATGCCAGTTCTATATTAGCTTCCTGAGGAACCATCACACTGTCTTCCACAGAGGCTACACCATTCTACATTCCCACCAAAGTGAAGGAGTGTTCCTATTTCTCCACATCTTCTCCAGCACTTGTTTTTTTTTTTTTTTAATTAATGGCCATTCTAAGAGGTGTGAGATATCTCATTGTAGTTTTTTGAAAAGCAGTTTTATTGAGATATATTCACATACCATACATTGTATCCAAAGAGTATAATCAATGGCTTTTAGTATAATCACAGTGTTTGGCATTCATCACCAAAAAAATTTTAGAACAATTTCATTACTCCAAAAAACAACTCCACACCCTTTAGCAGTCACCTCTCAATCCCTCTATCTTTCCCCAGCCCTACATAATCACTAACCTAATTCCATCTTTATACATTGATTTATATTTACATTTTCTAAAAATGGAATTATACAATATGTAGTACTTTGTGTCTGCTTTCTTTCACTTAGCATAGTATTTTTTTGTTTTGTTTTGCCTGATATTAACAACTTATAACATTTTCATATATAACAGTTGTTCAGCTTCAAAGCAAAGTTAATTTCCATATATTTGTGAATTTTCTGTTTTTCTACCTGTTGATTTCCAGCTTTATTCCATTATCATCAGAGAAATTGCTTTGTATAATTTCAATCTCTAAAAATATTGAGATCTGTTTTGTGACCCAACATATGGTCTATCCTGGAGAAAAATCCACGAGCACTTTAGAAGAGAATGTATCTCCTGCTGTTTTGGGGTACTTTGTTCTGTATATGTCTATTAGGTTTAGTTTATTTATATTATTTAAGCTTTCTGTTTATTGATCTTCTGCCCAAATGATCTATCCAATGATGAGAGTGGTGTATTGAAATCTCCAACTATTATTGTAGAGACATCTCTTTCTCCCTTCAGTTTTGCCAGTGTCTCATATAATTTGGGGCATCCTGGTTAGGTACATGTACATTTATAATTGTTATTTCTTCCTGGAAAATTGCCCCTTTTATTAGTATATTATGTCCTTCCTTATCTCTAATAACATCTTTGGTTTTCATGTCTATTTCATTCACTATAAGTATAGCTACTCCTGCTTTTTTTGGTTACTGCATGAGTGGAATATCTTTTTCTGGTCTTTCACTTTCACACTATTTGT
Source organism: Tolypeutes matacus (assembly GCA_026826555.1). Lineage (NCBI taxonomy): Eukaryota > Metazoa > Chordata > Mammalia > Cingulata > Chlamyphoridae > Tolypeutes > Tolypeutes matacus. The sequence continues at coordinate 1,747,551 of JAKSZT010001079.1, read as the reverse complement.
ATCCTTGGGTCTAAAGTGAAATATAGATTACTTATATTTTCTTGTCTATTCTGCCAGTCTGTGTGTTTCAATTGGGGAGTTTAACTCATTAAAATTCAATGTTATTACTGTAAAGGCAATTCTTCTTTCACCCATTCAATCTTTTGGTGTTATCTGTCTTATCTTGTTTCAGCACTCTTTTTACACTTTTTATTACTTTTACTGATATACTCTTCATTTCTAGATTCTCTTCCAAGCCTCTCTCTCCTATCTTTTTTTTTCAGGCTGTAGCACTCTCTTTAGTATTTTCTGCAGAGGCAATATCTTCTTTACAAGCTCTCTCTTTTTCTATTTTTCTGTGAATATTCTAAATTCACCCTCATTTTGAAAGACAGTCTTTTTTTTTTTTTTTTTTTTTTAGCTTTTTTTTGTACATTTAATAATTGAAAATATAAACAATTAAAAACTAAAAAGAAAATACAGTTAAATAAAAATATACATTTCTCAATTAAATGTACTGGATACATATAAATGTTTTTTTGAATGTACAATATGTTAAACAGTATATTTTGTTCATAGTAATGCAGTCATACAGTATTTGTCCTTTTGTGTCTGGCTTGCTTCGCTCAACATAATGTTCTCCAGGTTCATCCATGTTGTCATATGCTTTATGACTTCAATTCTTCTTTCAGCTGCATAATATTCCATTGTATGAATAGACCACAGTTTGTTTATCCATTCATCTGTTGATGGACAGCTGGGTTGTTTCCAACTTTTGGCAATGGTGAATAATGTTGCTATGAACATCGATGTACAGATGTCTCTTAGTGTCAGTGCTCTCCGTTCTTCTGGGTATATACCCAGTAGTGGTATTGCAGGGTCATGTGGCAAGTCGCTATTCAACCTCTTTAGGAACTGCCAAACAGTCCTCCACAGTGGCTGTACCATTCTGCATTCCCACCAACAGTGAAGAAGTGTTCCTATCTCTCCACATCCTCTCCAACACTCGTAGTTCTCTGTCTTTTTAATAGTGGCCATTCTGATAGGTGTGAAATGATATCTCATTGTAGTTTTGATTTGCATTTCCCTAATCATGAGTGATGTTGAGCATTTCTTCATGTGTTTTTTTGCCATTTGTATTTCTTCTTTGGAGAAATGTCTATTCAAGTCTTTTGCCCATTTTTTAATTGGGGCGTTTGTCTTTTTATTGTTGAGTTGTAACATCTCTTTATATATCCTGGATATTAAACCCTTATCAGATATGTGATTTCCAAATATTTTCTCCCCTTGAATAGGCTGCCTTTTCACCCTATTGACAAAGTCCTGTGAGGTGCAAAAGTGTTGAATTTTGAGGAGGTCCCATTTATCTATTTTTTCTTTTGTTGCATGTGCTGTGGGTGTAAAGTCCAAGAAACCACCACCTATTACAAGATCTTGAAGATGTTTCCTTACATTTCTCCTAGTAGTTTTATGGTCCTGGCTTTTATGTTTAGATCTTTGATCCATTTTGAGTTGATTCTTGTATAGGGGGTGAGATAGGGGTCCTCTTTCATTCTTTTGGCTATAGATATCCAGTTGTCCCAGTACCATTTGTTGAAGAGACTGTTTTGTCCCGTTAACATGAACTTGGTAGGTTTGTCAAAAACCGGTTGACTGTATAGGTGACGGTTTATTTCTGGGTTCTCAATTCTTTTCTACTGATCGATGTGTCTATCTTTATGCCAGTACCATGCTGTTTTCACCATTGTAGCTTTGTAATATGTTTCATAGTCAGGCAGTGAAATTCCTCCCATGTCACTCTTCAGTTTTAGAATGCTTTTGGCTATTCAGTTGCATTTTCCCTTCCAAATGAATTTGGTAAATGCCTTTTCTAATTTTGTAAAGTAAGCTGTTGGGATTTTGTTTAGTATTGCATTGAATCTGTAAATCAGTTTGGGTAGGATTGATATCTTCACGATATTTATTCTTCCAGTCCATGAACACGGAATGTCTTTCCATTTGTTTAGCTCTTTTAAAATTTCTTTTAGCATTGTTTTGTAGTTTTCTGCATATAGATCCTGTACTTCTTTGGTTAAATTAATTCCTAGGTATTTGAGTCTTTTTGTTGCTATTGAAAATGGAATTTTCCCCCTGATTTCCTCCTCAGATTGTTCAGTACTAACAAAAACATTACTGTTTTTCGCATGTTGATCTTGTATCCTGCCACTTTGCTGAACTTATTTATTATGCAAGTGGCTTTGTTGTGGATACTTCAGGATTTTCTAAGTGCAGAATCATGTCATCGGCAAACAGTGAGAGTTTTACTTCCTCTTTTCCTATTTGGATGTCTTTAATTTTTTTTTTTGTCTAATTGCCCTAGTTAGAACTTCTAGTACAATATTGAATGACAGTGGTGACAGTGGGCGTCCTTATCTTGAACCTGATCTTAGAAGGAAAGCTTTCAGTGTTTCCTTCATTGAGTATGATGTTGACTCTAGGTTTTTCATATATGCCTTTTGTCATATTGAGGAATTTTCCCTCTATTCCTATCTTTTGAAGTGTTTTTATCAAAAAAGGATGCTGGATTTTGTTGTATGCCTTTTCTGTGTGTATTGAGATGATCATTTGTTTTTTTTCCCCTCAATTTGTTAATGTTTTTATTAATGTTGATTGATATTTTTTTATGTTGAACCAGCATTGCATACCAGGAATAAATCTCACTTAGCTGTGATGTATAAGTCTTTTGATAATGCTGTTGGATTCGATTTGCAAGTATTTTGTTGAGAATTTTTGCATCTATGTTCATTAGAGAGATTGGTCTGTAATTTTCTTGTAATATCTTTATCTGGCTTTGGTGTTAGGGTGATGTTGACTTCATAAAATATCTTGGGTAACTTTCCCTCCTCTTCAATTTTTTGGAAGAGTTTAAACAGGATTGGTGTTAATTTTTTTGAAATGCTAGGTAGAATTTACCTGAGAAGCCTTCTGGTCCTGGACTTTTCTTTGCTGGGAGATTTTTTTTTTTTTTTTTTTAAGATTATTTGTTTATTTATTTACCCCCCTCCCCCCCGCCACCACTTGTGCTTGCTGTCTGCTTTCTGTATCCATTCACTGCACATTTCTTCTGTGTCTGCTTGTCTCCCTTTGTTGCATCATCTTGCTTTGCCAGCTCTCTTCAGGCATAGGCCGTCAGCTCTCCTAACCCAGGGCTTCCTATATGGTAGATGGGAGCCCACCCACTTGAGCCACATCTGCTTCCCTGCTGGGAGACTTTTGATGACTAACTCAATCTCCTTAAATGTGATTGGTTTGTTAAGTTCTTGTATTTCTTGTAGCTTCAGTGTACGTTGGTTGTGCATTTCTAGGAATTTGTCCATTTCATCTATGCAGTCTAGTTTGCTGACATAGTTTCTCATAATATCCTCTTATTCTTTTTTTTTTCTCACAACACTAACTTCATTTATTTGTAGTAGTTCTTCAGTTTATTCTAACCAGTCCTCTCAAATTAGCTGGATTTCTATGCTACATTATTCAACATAACTAGGATTAACCTTGATGACAGGCTCTAAATGAATGAGAACAATGCATATGACAATTTTACTAAGGTACTATAGCCTGCCCAGTGCATTAATAGAGACAATGCCTGGAGAGAAAATACGTTTTGTTATAACTCTTTATGAAGTTGAAAATAGAGGCATACACTTCTTAATAAGGGAACATAAAACAAAGCGAGGCATTCCATTAAAATCAAGGCATGTAAAACTTTTTAAAATGTAAGATAGATGGGATCCTTAGGCATTATGCCAGTTTTGAGTAGTGCAGCCAAATGGATTGTCTTAATATAGTCACAGCTCCAGGGATTTACATCTGCTTCCAAATTCTCAGGTGGAGAGAGATGTGCCAGTGATTTACAAAGGAGTACAACTTAAGTATCCTCTGGATTATTCCTCCAATGCATAAATTTGTTCTTTGTGCTCCTTTTGGGGGACCATCCTGTGCATCTGCATCATTTACTTGCATTATTTTTATAGGAGCAGGATGGCTGGGGACAATACAAGCCACAGGTATTGAAGCTTCAAGATCTGAGAGATTTGATATGAAGATGATTTCAGATGTAAAAAGAAGGCATCCCCCTGGAAGAATCTTTGTCCTGATGTTACAATCATTGGGATGGTATAGAAACTCATAAAATCCTTGATGAACCGAGGTTACAGGACAATTGTTTCCAAGAAACACTTCACCAGGGGCCATAGGTAGATCATTATCAAATGCAGTTGACTTAACCCTGACTAGGAACCAAGAGGGGCTGCATCGTATATACACTGGCTGTTCTCCAGAACAAGTCCATAATAGAGAAAAAAGGAGTTACAGTCCTCCTAACGCCGAAAAAACCTTCATCTGGCCAGAGCCCTAGGCAATGGCCACTCAGGGGAACAGGCTCCTCTCATTCTTTTTATTTCTGTGGCTTCATTTGTAACTTCCCCCCCCTTTCATTTCTGATTGTATTTATTTGTCTCTTCTTTCTTTCTTTTTTTTTTTTTTTTTTTCTTTTTTCTTTGTTACTCTAGCTAAGGGTTTGTCAATTGTATTGATCTTCTCAAAGAACCAGCTTTTGGTTTTGTTGATTTTCTCTATTGGTTTTCTGTTCTCATTTTCATTTATTTCTGCTCTAATCTTTATTATTTCTTTCCTTCTTCTTGCTTTGGGATTGGTTTGCTGTTTTTTTTTCTAGTTTCTCTAGTTCAGTTAAATCTTTGAATTTAGCTCTTTCTTCTTTTTTAATATAGGCATTTAGGGCTATAAATTTCCCTCTCAACACTGCCTTCACTGTATCCCATAAGTTTTGATACTTTGTGTTCTCGCTTTCATTTGTTTCATTTCAAATTTACTGATTTCACTTGCAATTTCTTCTTTGACCCACTGATTATTTAGGAGTGTGTTGTTCAGCCTCCACACATTTGCAAATTTACTTTTTTCCTGTCTATTATTGTTTTCTAGTTTCATTCCATTATGATTTGAGAAGGTGCTTTGTATGTTGATTGAGAGCTGCATTGTGCCCTAAAATATGGTCTATCCTAGAGAAAGATCCATGGGCACTTGAGAAGAATGTATAACCCGCTGAGTTTAGATGCAGTGTTCTGTATATATCTGTTAGGTCTAATTCGTTTATCATATTGTTTAAGTTCTCTATTTTCTTGTTCATTTACTTGATGTATTTATTTTTGGCCCCTTTTCTCTACTCTAGGACTTTCTATTTGATTGGCTTTTTTGCTACAGCCCATCTTTGATACTTGTTTCAACTTAATTTGGAACTTTATAGTGGCTCATGTTTAGCGGATTTGAATTTTTTCAGCTCTTTTTCATCAGTTTCTTGCCCTTTTTCACTTGCTGGTTGTGGAATAGGAGCCAAGGATGTGATTGATTCTGTAAACTGTGGGGGCTGAAACTGCCTGCATTGCCCTAGGAACCGATGAAGCTTCTCCTGTCTTTCTCGACGTTGGGAAGGAATGTTCAGTGTTAATATGAATTGAGGTGATTAAAGGTATAATTCTTAAATTAGTATAATGGATTATTACCAACTTTTTGCTGTTAAATCATTGCATTATGTATAGATGCAACCTGATTTGTTAGATTGTTGAATATACTCTTTAACTTTTCGTTCTTAGAATTACTTTTTGAACTTCAGTAGTCATTATAAATTGATAATTAAGTTTCTGTCACCATTGGTAGAGTATTGTTAGTTGTCTACTTGGGTGTTCTGGATTTTTTTTATTCAAAGGGGCTTTACTTTTTTATTTAGTTGGGTCATTTTTTTATTTGTTTGTTTTTGTTTTTTATCCAGTCTGACAATATTTGTCTTTTACTTGTGTGTTTAGATCATTTACATTTAATATAATTATTGATATGGTTGGATTAAAATCTACCCTTTTGTTAACTGATTTTTAAGTTCTACCTGTACTTTGGTTTTTTCCTTTTAAAAAAATTTGTTGAGTATTTTCATGATTTCTTTTTATTTCTACTCTTGACTTATTTATATGTCATTTTCAAAAGAGTTCTTGGTTGCCAAAAGTTTTATAATATACATATTCATTTAATCACGGTCACCGTTGTTATATTGCTTCATGTGTAGTGTAAGGACCCTGTATCAGTATGCTCCTATATTCTTTTTGCCTGACTTTGTGCTGCTGTTACCATTCGTCTGTTATAAACATATGTAAAATAGTAAACACTGATACTTCTTTGCTTTAGAGAGTTGGTTGTCTTATAGAGCAATTAAAATAATAAAAATATATTTACCTTTGTGCCATTTCTAGTAGGTTTCCAAGTTTCTGTTTGTTACTATTCTGAAGAATTTCCTTTAGCATTTCTTGTAATGTTAAATTCAGATCTGCTGGCACTGAATTCTGTTTTTCTTTGTCTGAAAATGTCTTTATTTTTTCATTTTTTTGTAACTACTTTATTGAGATATAATTCACATACCATACTATTATGACTTGGGAAATGTTCTCTTTTATTTTTTGAAACAGTTTGTGAGTAACTATTATTAATTTTTCTTGAAATGTTTGGTAGAATTCACCTGTGAAGCTACCTGGACATGAACTTTTTCTTTGTAGGTTGTTTTATTTGCTTATTAATTCAATCTCTTTACTTGTTTTAGGTTTATTCATATTTTCTGTTTCATCTTGAGTCAGTTTCAGTACTTAGCCCCATCTTTCTAGGAACTTGCTATTTCATCTGAGTTGTCTAATTTATTGGTGTACAGTTGTTCATATATTCCATTATAATTCTTTATTTTTGTAAGGCAAGTTGTCATGTCCCCTCTTTCATTCTCATTTTATTTACTTTAGTCTTCTCTTTCTTCTTGGCCATCCTAGTTCAAGCTTTTTCAATTTTGTTGATAATTTCAAACAAACAGCTGTTGGTTTCATTGATATTCTTTTGTTTTTCTCTTCTCATTTTATTAATTCATTCTGTAATCTTTATTATTTCCTTCCTTCTGCTTGCTTAGGTTTAATTTGCTCTTTTTTTCTCCAGTGTCTTAAAGTAGAAGGTTAGGTTATTGATTTGAGATCTTTCTTTTTTTTTTTTTATTTTTTTTTAAAGATTTATTTTTATTTATTCCCCCTTTCGTTGTTTTTTTGCGCTCCCTGTCTGCTCTCTGTGTCCATTCACTGTGTGCTCTCTGTATCTGCTCATCATCTCTTTAGGAGGCACCAGAAACGGAACCTAGGATCTCCCGTGTGTGGGAGAGATGCTCATTTGCTTGAGCCACCTCAGCTCCCTGCTTTGTTGTCTCTCTCATTGTCTTTCCTCTTTGTGTCTCCTTGTTGTGTCATCTCACTGTGCTTGCGCATTGCACCAGCTCTCTGTCTTGCTTGTCTTCTCCAGAAGGCACCAGTAACCGAACCCAGGACCTCCCATGTGGTAGGCAGGAGCTCAATTACTCAAGCCACATCCGCTTCCCTTCTTATTTTTTGATATTCACAGCATGTAGCAGTTATTTCTGTGTAACTGTTGCTTTAGCTGAAACCCATACGTTTGAAGACTTATATTGTGTCTTCATTTTCATTTATCTCAAACTATTTTCCAATTTACCTTGTGATTTTTTTCTTTCCAATTTTCCTTTTTTTAAGATTTATTTTATTTTTTAAAATTTATTTCTCCCCCTGTCCCCTCCGTCCCCCCCCAGTCCCCCATTGTTTTGTGCTCGCTGTCTGCTCTCTTTGTGCTCCTCTGCATCTGCCTGATCCCTCCTCAGGTGGCACCAGGAACCAATCCTGAGACCTTCTGGAGTGGTGAGAGGCTGCTCAATCTCCTGTGCTACCTTAGCTCCCTGATTTGCTGCGCATCCTACTGTCTCTCCTCTGTGTCTCTTTTTGTTGCATCATCTTGCTGCGCCAGCTCTCTGTGCAGGCCAGCACTCCATGTGGGCCAACACTCTGTGCGGGCCAGCACTCTGCTCCGGCCAGCTCGCCTTGTGGGCCAGCTTGCGTTTCACCACGAGGCCCCGGGAATCGAACCCTGGATCTCCTATATGGTAGATGGGAGCCCAATCACTTGAGCCACATCCACTTCCCTCTTTCCAATTTTCTATATCCTAAGTGGAAACTGAAGTGGTTATTCTGCATCCTGCTGATAAGTGAAGTCTCTCTTTATAATTCCTAATTGGTATGTTTGTGAAAGTTGTTTATTGATGAACTGTGGGCTCTGTTCTACTTATTGGAATTGTATCCTGAATTAAATTAATGATCTTGGTAGGGTTGATACTTGTGCATTTTGGTTGCTAGTCGGAATTTGGTGTCCCCTCATTGACATTCAATTATAGTCAGTATATGTCCCAATCTAGGCTATACTGATTTATTCATTGGACCCAATATCTACGATGTTTTATTCAAGCAGAATTTAAAAAGGAAAAAAAAAAAAAGTATTTTAAAAGAGACTATTTTTCATCATTTCAGCTTTAAGCCATTTATTTAAAATGGTGGTTTAGTTCTCATTGCAGGGAGTGGGGAGTGGAGGAGTTTACCCCCAAGGTACACTTGACAGTATTTGCAGACATTTGTGTAAAAATAATGCTATCTGAGAAATTGCTATTAGCATTTTTCTGACTATATAGATTTAATAATGTCTAATTTTCTTTTAAGGTCTTAATATAATCAAGTGATGTTTTTCAGGACCCAGTGGTTGTTTCAATTGTAGCATATCATTTTCTCTTGTAACTAATGATGTATGACATTCTGAACCTTACCATGTAAGCATGTATTATCTTACATGGGAAAGGAAGAGCTATTGAACTTTTTTTTTAAGGTTGTGAAATGGCTCATATTACAGAAAGAAGATATTATAGTGATTTTTTTTTCTATTCAGTGATAAAAACAGTGCAAAAAGAAAGCCTTCTCCCAATCATTACCCAGAAATAACCTAATAGACGTTATTTTCAATTTTTCTGATTAATTCCATCCTGGTGGGTGTGAAGGGTATGTCATTGTGGTTTTGCTTTGCATTTTCCTAATAACTAATGATGTTGGGCATTTTTTCACGTGCTTATTGGCTATTTGTATATCTTTGGAGATGTTTCTATTCAAGTCCTTTGTCTATTTTTTAATTGGGTTGTTTGTCTTTTTGTTGTTGAGTTGTAAGGGTTCTTTATATACTTTGGAAATTAAACGCGTGTCACGTATATGATTTGCAACTATATTTTCCCATTATGTAGGTTTTTTCGCTTAAAAAAAAAATCACTACAGAGTTAAGGACCATAGAGTCTGCATAAGGTAGTATCAAAAGGAGTTGTATGTTTTTAAATGAACATACTTTGGAACTCTACCTGTTTTAGTTTCCTGGGCTTCTCAAGCAAATACCATGAAATAGGTCAGGTTAAACAATAGGAATTTACTGGCTCACGTTTTTGAGGCTAAAAGAAAGTCCAAGTCAAGGTGTCTTCAAGCTGATGCTTTCTTCCCAAAGACTGTCACATTCTGGGGCTGACTGCTGGCAATCTCTGGACCTTAGCTTTTCACATGGTAAGGCACATGGCATCTCCTGGTCTCTCTTTTCTCTTTTGGGTTCCAGGTTCAGTTGAATTTCAGCTTGTTGCTACATGGCTTTCTCCTTCTCTGCCTGAGTTTTACTCTTTTTAATAAAGGACTCCAATAATAGGGTTAAGACTCATCCTGATTGGGCTGGGCCATACCTTAACTGAAGTAACTTCATCAAAAGTGATGCCCAAAGGAATGGATTAAATTTAAGAACATATTTTTCTGGGGGTACATACAGCTTCAAACAACTACACCATCATAAGACTAATGAAAAGCACTAAAACTGAGTACCAATTGTGTAACAGAAAGCTGTACAAATGATTGGACATGGCAGACTGAATCAAGGATGACTCCTGGTAAATTTTCTGAAATTAGCATTTGGTCAAAAGCAAATATTTTAAGAACAGGTTTTGTGCTCATATTGGTAATATTTATTTACCATAAATCAGTATTTCTACTACTCATTAGTAATTATAAGCTTTTATATTTTGCATATGTATGTGTATGTGTCTTTTGTTTTTTTTTTTTTTTTTTAAAGATTTTACCCATCCATTCATTCATTCATCCCCCCCTTGCTGCCCGTGCTTGCCGGGTCAGCCAACCACGCCATGCGGGCGGGCCCGCGGGCCCGCCCCCACCAGGAGGCCCCGGAAACCGAACCCGGGGCCTCCCATATGGTAAACGGGAGCCCCACTGATCGAGCCACAGCCGCCTCCCTGTATGTGTCTTAAATTTGGGTAGTGTGAGGAATGGCCAATGAGTAATTTTTAAACTGCTTTTCAACTACATGCTTTCAAAACACTTTTGCTTGTTTTTCAGAGATTGAAAATAATTCTAATACTTTATTTTTATAGCTTTTTAAAAAATGATTTCTTTTGTCATATTTTTAGCATTCATGTGTGCATTCCCAGATATCATTGTTTAGTCATGCTCATTTATTTAATATGTCCTTAGGTCTCTTAATCTGAAGTTTTTCTGTTCATCTCTTTGTTTTCCTTACAATTCCTATTTTGAAGACCCTATAACATTGCTGACAATCTGTATTCTGATGATTGCATACTCATAACTTGCAATATATTTGTCTCTCCTTTATATTCCTTCAAATCACTCTCTTGATAATATCTTTTGAGGCCCAGATTTTAAAAATTTCTGGACTCTCAGTTCTCTTCCAGGGGTCTATATGTCTTTCTTTTTTTAAAAAAAAGATTTATTTATTTACTTTATCCATTTTAAAACCCCCCCTTCCCCTTTTGCTGTTTTGTGTCCATTAGCTGGGCAATTCTCTGTGTCTGTTTCCTGCCATCCCTTTTCATCCTTCTCCTCCAGTCTTCACCAGGATTCAATCCTGAAGACCTCTGATGTAGGAGAGAGGAGTTCTGCCGCCTGCGCCACCTCAGTTCCCGGTTTTTGGAGCTTTCGGAGCATCTCGTCTTGACTCTCCCCTGCGTCTCTCTCCTGTTTCATCATCATCTTGCTGTATGGCTCCCGGGCCTGGCGGCTCACCAGCACACACAGCCTGGCAGCCCATGCACCTTATATATATATATTTTTTTTTTACTGGGAGGTCCCGGGGATCAAACCCAGGTCCCTCCATATGGCAGACGGATACCCAACCATTTGAGCCACATCCGCCCCCTATATGTCTTTCTTTATGTCAGTACCATATTGTGTTTTGTTTTGTTTTGTTTTTTAAAAGATTTATTTATTTATTTATTTACCCTCACCCCTGCCTATTTTTTTGCACTTGCTGTCTGCTCTCTGTGTGTTCTTCTATGTCTGCTTGTCTTCTCTTTAGGCGGCACTGGGAACTGATCCTGGGACCTTCCGGAATGGAGAGAGGCGCTGAATCTCCTGCACCACCTCAGCTCCCTGGTCTGCCACGTCTCCTTTTGTCTCTCTTCGGTGTCTCTTTTTGTTGCGTCATCTTGCTGCACCAGCTCTCTGTGCGGGCCAGTACTCCTGTGTGGGCCAGCTTGCTTTCCACCAGGAGGCCCTGGGAATCGAACCCTTGACTTCTTATATGGTAGATGGGAGCCCGATCACTTGAGCCACATCCGCTTCCCCATATTGTTTTTTTATTTTTTTTAGATTTATTTATTTATTTATCCCTTGCTGCTTGTGCTTTATTTATTTATCCCTTGCTGTGTTTTTCTGTGTCTGTTTATCTCCCTTTGTTGTGTCATCTTGCTGTGCCAGCTCACTGCACCATGCAGGCCATCAGCTCACTGCACTGCACGGGCCAGCGTGCCTTCACCAGGAGGCCCTGGGGATCAAACCCAGGGCCTCCCATATGATAAACGGGAACCCAACCACTTGAGCCACATCTGCTTCCCCCCAAATTGTTTTAATTACTGTAGCTTTGTAGTATGTATTGAAAGCAGCAAGTGTGAGTCCTCCAACTTTGTTCTTCTTTTTCAATAATTGTTTTGGCTATTCTGAGTCCCTACAATCCTAGGATCAGCTTTTCTATTTCTGCAAAAAAGGCTTTTAGGATTTTGGTAGGGATTGTATTGAATGTGGCTATCACTTTGGATAGACTTCACATCTTAAAAATATTCTTCCAATTGCTGAGCATGAGATGTCATCTTCTTATATGTCTTTAATTTCTCTCAGCCATATTTTCTAGTTTTCATTATACAAGTCTTTTCTCTACCTTAGTTAAATTTATTCCTGGATATTTTATTCCTTTTGTTGATAATGTAAAGGGAACTGTTTTCTTGACTTTCTTTTCAGAGTGTTCATTGCAGGTGTATAGAAACAGCTGATTTTTTGTGTGTGTTGATTTTGTATGCTACAACTTTGCTGTATTTGTTTATTAGCTTTATTAGTTATATTGTTCTTTGGGATTTTCTATATTTAGGGCCATCTCATTGCATATAGGGAAAGTTTTACTTCTTCCTTTTCAAATTGGATACCTTATATTTTTCTTGCCTAATTACTCTGGCTAGAACTTCCAATACAATGTTGAATAGCAGTGGCAATAAGTGGGCATCCTTTTCGTATTGTTTATCTTAGTTGGAAAGCTTTCTTTCACTATTATGTTTTTGGGTTTTTCATAAATGTCCTTTATCATGTTGAGAAAATTCCTTTCTTTTCCCAGTTTTCTGAGAGTTTTTATCATGGAAGGATATTGGATTTTGTCAAATGCTTTTTTTATGAGTGTGTTGAGATAATCATGTGATTTTCATTTTCTTCATTCTCAGTGTAATATATTATAGTGATTGATTTTTTGTATGTTGAACCTCACATTTCTGGACTAAATCTCATTTGGTCATGGTATATAATCTGTTTAATACACTATTAGGTTTGGTTTGCTAGTATTTTGTTGAGGACTTTTGCATCTCTTCATAAGGTTTATTGGTTGTCATTTTCTTTTCTTGCGACGAAAATTATTGATCTGTAGTTTTCCTTTCTTGTAATGAGGTATCAGGGTAATGCTGACCTTACAGAATGAGTTTAGATGTGTTCCCTCCTACTCTGTTTTTTGGAAGAGCTTGAGAAGGATTGGTGTTAATTCTTCTTTAAATGTTTGGTAGAATTCCAGAAGATATGTGCTCCTGGAATTTTTTTTGTTGAGAGGTTTTTGAGTAGTGATTCAGTCTTTTGTTGTAGGTTTGTTGAGATTTCTCTTTCTTTTAGATTCAGTTTAGGTAATTTGTATATTTCTAGAAGTTTGTCTGTTTCCTCTAGGTTATCTAATTTATTGGCATATAATTGTTTGTAGTATCCTTTATCTGATATTAGTATAGCTACCCCTGCTCTTTTCTGGTTACTATTCGCGTGTACTATCTTTTCCCAACCTTTCACTTTCCGCCGGTTTGTATCCCTGGGTCTAAGGTTAGTTTCTTGTAAGCAGCATGTAGTTGGCTTGTTTCTTCATCCATCCTATCAGTCTGTATTTTTTAATTGGGGAGTTTAGTCCATTCACATTCAATGATATTACTCTAAATGCACTATTTACTTCCTCTGTTTTATTCTTTGGTTTTCATGTGTCATCTTGTTTTTGTCTGTCTCTACTCTTTTGGTTATCCTTTCTGCTATTCTTCTATATTCTCCTCCAAGTCTCTCTCTCCTGTCTTTTTCTTTCAGGTTCTAAAGCTTCCTTTAATAATTCCTGCAAAGGTGGATTCTTTTTTTCAAACTCTCTTAGTTTCTATTTGTTTGTGAATACTTTATACTCACCTTCATATATTTTTTTTTAACATTTTTTTAACTTTATTTTGTACATTTAATAATTGAAAATATAAACAATTAAAAACTAAAAAGTAAACACAGATGAATAAATATATACAGTTCTCAATTAAATGTAATGGATACATATAAAAATTTTTTTTTGAATCAAACAATATATTACACAATATATTTGGCTTATAGTAACGCATTCATACAGTATTTGTCCTTTTGTGTCTGGCTTGCTTCACTCAACATAATGTCCTCCAGGTTCATCCATGTTGCCATATGCTTTATGACTTTACTTCTTCTTACAGCTGCTCACCTTCATATTTGAAGGACAGTTTTGCTGGATAAAGAATTCTCGGCTGGCAGTTTTTCTCTTTCAGTTTCCTAATTGTATCATACCACTGTCTTGCGTGCATGGTTTCTGAAGAGAAATCTGCACTAAGTCTTACTGGACGTCCCTTGTATGTGATTAATTACTTCTCTCTCTTGCTGCACTGAGAATTTTCTCTTTATCTTTGACATTTGACATTCTGAGTAGTATGTGTCTCGGCATAGGTCTATTTGGATTTATTCTGATTGGGGTACAGTGTGCTTCTTGGACATGTAAGTTCATTTCTTTTGTGAGAGTTGGGAAATTTTCAGCTATTATTTCCTCTAATACTCTTTCTGCCCCTTTTCCCTTCTCTTCTCCTTCTGGAACTCCCATGACACGTATGTAGTTGCATTTTGTGTTGTCATTCAACTCTGAGCTACTGCTCAATTTTTTCCATTTTTTTCTCTGTCCTTTTCTTTCTTCAATTTTAGCTGTTCTGTCTTCGGTATCACTTATTCTTTCTTCTGTCATTTCGAGCCTGCTGTTGTATGCCTCAAATGTGTTTTTGATCTCACCTATTGGGTTTTTCATTCCCGTGAGCTCTGTTACCTTTCAGTTAAGGATTTCAAATTCTTTGTTGGGAAGCGGCTGTGGCTCAATTGGTTGGGCTCCCGCTTAACATATGGAAGGCCCTGGGTTTGATTCCCAGGGCCTCCTGGTGAAGTCAAGATGGCCCACACAGTGCGGTGAGCTGGCACAGCAAGATGACCCAACAAAGGGAGACAAGTAGACACAGAAAAACACAAAGCAAATGGACACAGAGAGCACAAGCAGCAAGGGGGGAGATAAACAAATAGATAAATACAAATCTTAAAAAAAAAAAAAAAAATTCTTTGTGTTCACTCAATGTCTTCTTGATGTCATTTATCTCTTTAATGATATTGTCTTTCAACACATTAATTTGATTTTGGAAATTTGTGCTCATTTCGCTGGTTAGTTCTTTCAAATTCTGCATCTCTTCTGGGACTTTGATGTATTCCTTTTCTTGGGCCATGTCTTCTATTTTCTTAGTATGGCTCATAAGTTTTTGCTAATATCTAGACATCTGATTAGGATGTAGTTTACTCAGATGCTCAATCTCTTTCTCTTTTGTAGGGATTTAGTGGCAGGAGGCTGTGAGTTAGCACAGCTCTTTGATTTTTGGCTCAACCTGGATTTTTAGGATTGTCCTGATGGTTGCTCAAAACTGCACCCTGGACCCAGTAATTGGTTGTAAAGTCAGGGAGGCTATAGAGGCCAGAAAAAGCCTCTCTTTCTTATTTGTAATTTCTTGAAAGTACTTCCTTGGTCTGCCAGGAGATGGCTGCTCTTTGGCAGCTCTCAGTTCAGGGTTGGTAGAAGCATATTTGTTGCAACACAGACCAGATCAATGTGATAGAGCTTCCTGTCTGGAGGCTAGGAGCCTTGTAATTCAGACTGCTCCCCTCTGAGTCTTCAACAAATCACTTCCTGTTGGTAGAAAAGGAGATTGGGAGGGTTGTATATCTTTAGCCCCTTGCAGGCTCCAAGGCAAACAATGGCGCAGCCCCACTTGGCCTGGAAGGGCTCCTGGGACACAGCAGACCAAATTTGTGAGTCAAAAGCTGAGTCAGCATTAGGCTGTGTCCCTCTCTCTCCCCTTTCTTGTGGAGTCCTCAACAATTAGTCCAAGCTAGAAGAGAGGGAGATTCCGAGGGTCGGATTTCTCCAGTCCTTAGTCGGCTCCCAGGGCAAACTACTGTGTGGTCTCACCTGACCTGGAAAGACTCGTGGGACACAGCAGACCAAATCTGTGGGTCAGAAGCTGAGTCAGCCTTAGGCTGTGTCCCTCTCTCTTCCATTTCCTGGGGTTGTAGATCCCTGGAGCCCCCTTTGTCTGTAGTCGCAGGCTCAGAGTCCCGAGAATTCTGAAGAGTCTTTAGTGTGGGGGAGGGTGTTGGAACTGCCACTGGTTCCAACTCACAGTTCTGTCCTCACGATTTCCCTCTTTTGTCCCTCTCTCCTCTGGGTGGTGTGCAGCCTTCACCTGCTGTCCTAAACCCTAGAAGAGTTTTTTCGGGGCTGTTTCAGCCTGTCCTCTAGCTATTTTTCTGGAGAAGAGATTCCCATGTCTTATGTCTTATGTCTTCTGGAGAAGAGATTCCCATCTTCCCGGAAGTCTCCTGCAGTATTCTTTTATAACTCTTTTTATGTCTTTAAGGTCAGTAATAATGTCCCACTCTCGTTTCTGATTTTAGTAATTTGTATCCTCTCTCATTTATTTGTCAGTCTGGCTAACTAAAGGTTTGTCAATTTTATTCATCTTTTCAAAGAACCAACTTTTGCTTTATTCTGTGTTTTTTAATTCTATATTTCATTTATCTCTTCTCTAATCTTTATTATTTACTATTTCTTTTGCTAACTTTGGGCTTAGTTGCCCTTCTACTTTTAGTTCCTTTTGGTATGAAATTAGGTTATGGATTTACTATTTATTTTTTTTACTATAGGCTTTTACAGCTATAAATTCCACTCTGAGCACTGCCTACACCATTTCCCATAAGTTTTGGCAAGTTGCATTTTCATTTTCCTTGGTCTCTAAGTATTTCCCAATTTCCCTTGTGGTCACCTCTTTGACCCCTATGTTGTTTAAGAGTATGGTGTTTAATTTCCACATATTTTTAAATTTTCCAATTTTTCTCCTGTTATTGATTTCTAGCTTTCATTCCATTGTGGTCAGAAAAGGTACTTTGTATGATTTCATCCTTTTTAAATTTATCAAGTCTCGATTTGTGTTCTAAGAAATGATCTCACCTGGAGAATGATCCATCTGCACTTGAAAAGAATGTGTTTTCTGCTGCTGTTGGGTGGAGTGTTCTATGTATGTTCATTAGGTCTAATTACTTGATATTTTTTATTGATCTTCTATCTGGATATCCTCTTTATTATTGAAAGTAGTGTTGCAGTCTCCAACTATTATTGTAGACCTGTCTATTTTCCCCTTCATTTATGTTAATTCTTGTTTCATATATTTTGGAGCTCTGTTGTTAGGTATGTATATCTTGGTAATTGTTGTATCTTCTTGCTTGATTGAACCTTTTAGCAGTATATAATGTCCCTCTTCGTCTCTGATAATATTTTTTGATTTAATGTCTATTTTGTTTGGCAGTACTATAGCTACCTGTATTAGTCAGCCAAAGGGGTGCTGATGCAAAGTACCAGAAATCTGTTGGTTTTTATAAAGGGTATTTATTTGGGGTAAAAACTTACAGTTAGAAGGCCCTAAAGAGTCCCTTGACTGTGTAGCTAGAGGTTTATAATTTTTATTGATCTTTTTATAGAACCATTTTTTTGTTTCATTAATTTTTTCTGTATTGTATGTCCATTTTCAATTTCATTAATTTCTTCCCTTCTACTTAGTTTTGGTTAAGTTTGCTCTTCATTTTCTAGCTTCTTAAGGTTTAAAAGTTGAGTCATTGATTATAAACTTTTCTTGTTTTCTAATATAATCCTGTAAAGTTGTAAACTTCCCTCTGAATATTGGTTTAGCAAATTTTGATGTTATATTTTCATTATCATTAAGGTAATTTCAAATTCAGTTAAGTACATTTTTTTGTATTAATTTTTAGGAATTGCCCATCCTTGTTGATTTAATTTTGCTTTTTGAATAGGTCTAACATTTACATGATTCTAAAAGTCAAAACTGTACAAAAAGGTGTGGTTAAAGATGTGTCACTCCCTCTCCTTCCACCTGTTTTGTCTCTGGCTTATCCTTCTCATGTTGCTCTTTGCAAAAATAAATAAGTATATGTATATTATCTTATTTCCCCCTATTTATGTGAAGGGTAAATGTATTCTAGGTATACTCTTTTGTACTGAGCTTTTTTTATACTTAAATCCTTGAAACCACTCTTTATTAGTTTACAGAGAGCTTCCTTATTCTTTATTACAGCTTTGTATGTATACCACAGTTTATTCAGCCAGTTTTCTCTGTTGGTCATTAGTAGATTCCAGTGTTTTGTAAATTCATACAATGTTGCTATGAAAAAGTCATGTGCATATATACTTTAAAATTTTTCATTTTAATTGGAAGTGTATGTTTAGAATAAATTGGTAGAAGTGGGATTGCTGGGACAAAGGGTAAATTTATATGTAGTTTGCAAGATCCTGCCAAACTTTCCTCCATAGGCATTACATACAATGGTGATATTCTAATTCCATCATTCCCTTCTCATTTATACCCAGTAGTATATCTTGTATAAGAAAGTCGGGATAAAAACTTGATTCTATCCTTTTACTAACCAGTTTTCAAATAATTCATTACTTCTGTAACATTCTTCAGCAATAAGCAATTAGTTTTTTGTTTTTTTTTTAAGTATCATTATGAAATCATAGTTTTAAACATACTGCATTTATTACCCTTATTGATACTTAAATTGTCCCCTTTTGGCCAGTGACAACCTTTTTAAGATGGCTCCTAAGTTCCCCACCTCCCCCTACTTCCTTTTTTTTTTCTAAGGTACTGGGGCCAGGGATTCAACCACTGAGCCACATCGGCTTCCCTGAGTTGTTTTTTTTCATTTGTTTGCTTGTTGTCTGTTTTTGTTTTTAGGCGGCTTTGGGAGCCAAACCCAGGATCTACCATGTGCGAAGCACGTGCTCAACCACTTGAGCCACATCCTCTCCCATCCTGAGTTCTTTTGACATGACTGTAATAGAGTCAGACAGCTTCCTTGCTAACAGCTGTGAAAAATATTCTAACTCATCTTGTACATTTCATGCTCCAGATTTGGAGCCACCCATTTCTTTAAGTTACAAGTTACCTCAGTTGCTTTTAATGGGAAATGGTGTTTAGCAATCACAGTTTGGTCACTAGAGATTTCCTTCTCTATTGGATCAATCAGAATTCTACAAGTAAAATTACTCTGGCTAAATGTTGACCATGAAACAGTGTGGTATACAGCAGAGAGCCTTGGAGTGTAGGAGTCAGTTCATCCAGTTTTTGATCATCTATCATATGCCAGGCACTCTTTTAAATGATCAAGAGACAACAGTAAGCAAAATAGGCAAGACCCCTTCCTTCATGGGAGCTTAAGTCTAACTTTAACCCAGGATTTGTGTTGTGATTGCTGCTAGTGATCTTGACCAACATCTTTCCTTTTAGGACTTTCCTTATTTTTAAGATTATAGAATTGTGCTAAATGGTCTGTGGTATCTTTAGTTAAGAAGTTGAGTAATTCTATTTCTTGTCTCCATGCTTATTCTATGTTTTTGGTGTCTTCCCAAATCTTCAGAGATGACAGAAGAAGAACAGTTTGCTCTGGCTCTCAAAATGAGTGAACAGGAAGCCAGAGAGGTGAACAGCCAGGAGGAGGAAGAAGAGGAGCTCTTGAGGAAAGCCATTGCTGAAAGCCTGAATGTAAATATGCTGTCGAAAAGTTTGTGGGCATCGATCAGCGGAATTTTTTTCCTTCTTCAGTATTACAGTTGTTTAGGAAAGACCTAGCTATAGTAGTTCAAAGAGTTTCAACTAACCAGTTTTTCCAATAATAACTTTTAAAGTCTGTGTTGAATTGTTGGTGTACCCAATTTGAATTGTTTTGCTAATTCTGTATGAAAGAGTTTTCTTCTACCCCACAGATTTTCATTCTATGGCTTAGGAGAACCGTAGTATTTGGCAGCTTCTGAAAAGAGTTACTGAGTACCAGGAACCAAAAGGGAGCAAGATGAGGTGTCTGTCCTCCCTTGTTTTGTGGGAGGGAATGAGAACCAGAGGTGGGTTATGGAGAGAAAGACTGGGCAGCTAAAAAAATAATAAAATAATGCTAAATTATAATTTGAATATGTGCAGTTGAAATTATTTTAAATGTGAAGAATACTTTCCAATAATAGGTCCTAAGCCATCCCTTACGTCATTCACCTCTCTTTATTAGAAAAGGGTTTTTATAGCATTATGTGCTACCACAGCACTTTGCATGTGGTAGGCATTCAGTACTTGTTTGTGGAGTTCATTTGAATTCCTCATTTACATTTTGGAGAGTAGAAACTATTAGGGCGTGTGCCCTCCCCTTTTTGTCCTTCCTGTGACCCAACATATGTAGTTATTTTAATAATAAATCTGGTCTGGGGTGGGATCACTTGTTTCAGAGTTGCCGGCCTTCTGATGCCTCTGCTACCTGCTCTCGACCTCTGGCCATTGGACCGTCCTCACAGTCCCACCAAGAGAAAACCACAGACTCTGGGACCACTGAAGGCATGTCTCCCTGTTCTGACTCCTTCCACTCATCGAGTGTAACCATATCACAGGGATCTCATACTGAGAGTTAGATATACAAAGATGCCCGAAATCCCTCTGGTGGTATTAAAAGCATACTTTTATTTCCAAGGAAAAGTCAACATTTGGTTAAACCCATAGAGGAGCCATTTTTACCCACATTATTTAATTCTAGTGATAGTTTACCAAACCCTCTTAATTAAAAAAGTTTGTCTTTAGCCCTACTTTTTCTCAAATACCTACAGGCATATGGCAGCTGGCACCTCCATCACTGTTTAAAGGCTCACATATCAGTAAGGGACACGAGGCTGAGGAAAGACAGGAGCCTTGGGACCACACTGAAAACACTGAAGAGGAGCCGGTCTCCGGCAGCTCAGGAAGCTGGGACCAATCAAGCCAGCCAGTATTTGAGAATGAGAACGTTGAGTCTTTTGACAGATGTACTGGCCGCTTGGCTGAGCACACACAGTGTGGGAAGCCACAGGAAAGTACTGGGAGGGGTTGTGCTTTTCTCAAAGGTGCCCAGGGTAGGGGGGACACATCTAGGCCCTGTCTGCCTGCCCCAGCAGATGCCAAAGGTCTCCAGGACTTTGGGGGTACTGTGCACTACTTCTGGGGTGTTCCATTTTGCCCTGCTGGAGTAGACCCTAACCAGTATACCAGGGTCATTCTTTGCCAGTTGGAGGTTTATCAAAAGAGCCTGAAAATGGCTCAGAGGCAGCTCCTTAAAAAAAAAGAGTTTGGGGAACCAGTGTTACCTAGGCCTCCTTCTCTGATCCAGAATGAATGTGGCCAAGGAGATGAGGCTAGTGAGAAAAATGAAGGCAACTCAGAAGATATGGGAGATGAAGACAAAGAGGAGAGGCAGGAGTCTAGGGCATCTGTCTGGCTCTCAAAATCCAAGGATTTCCAAGAAAGCCCAATTAAAAGCTTGAAAGAGAAACTTTTGTTGGAGGAAGAACCAACAACCAGTCATGGTCAGGTAAGGGTCAGTGATGCTATAATTAAGGATAATTTATTCACACATAAGCAAGGATTATTTTAGCTATCTGTTCTTTTTTTAGGTCTTTTCCCTCTGGTTATTAAAGTAATAAATGCTCACTACAGAAAATCAGTAAAAGTATAGAAGAAAGAAGGAAAAAATAATCCCAGTATCAAGAGACAAGAGGCAACCATCATTATTTTGAGTCTTTTCTTTGCTTGTAAAAAATATTTTTTTAATTTTAAAAGAAAATGAAGACTCTTTGTAAATTTTGCTTTTTCTTCCCACTTAACAGTTTATCTTAGATGTTTTCCTATTTATTAAGTATACTCAAAAATATCCTATCATATGGGTGTTCCATAATTTGTTTTATGTTTTAAAAACTTTTAAAGAGTTCAGAATTTTTTGGCTATACCTTTTTGCTTATACCTTTTTGAATTTTTTAAATACCTTTTTGAATTTTAAGCTGTAGCTTAAAATTCAAAAAGGTATAAATAAAATGTCTTTCCCCTATCCCTATCCCTATCCCTATCCCTATCCCTATCCCTATCCCTA
>JAKSZT010001079.1:1623310-1725729 GCA_026826555.1 Tolypeutes matacus | reverse complement strand
CCCTATCCCTATCCCTATCCCTATCCCTATCCCTATCCCTATCCCTATCCCTATCCCTATCCCTATCCATCTCCCAGCCAATCAGTCCCTTTCTCTGGAGGTAAACCATGTTAACTGATTTCTAGTGTATCTTTCCAGCTATTTTATGTAGTATGTGCAAATGTGTGAACACATTCTTTTCCCCACCTTTATATACACATATGACAGCATACTATATACATTATTCTGCAGCTTGCTTTTTTCATTTAATATCTCTGTGAGCTCATTCTGTAATAGTACATAAAGAACTTCTGCATTTGTTTTTTCAGGTGTGTAATATACCATGAACGGATGAGTAATTATTTTATCTAGTGCTCTGTTAGTGGACATTTAGGTTGTTTCCAATATTTTACAGTTCTGCAGCAATTAATCTTGTACAGAGGACATTTCAATTGTGTGAGAAATATTTGTAAGATAATTTCCTGTAAATGGAGTTGCTGGATTAAAGAATAGATGTGTTTGCAATTTTTTTAGCTATTGCCAGATTATCCTCCATCGAGACTGTATCACTTTACACTCACAATGTCAATGTTTTGAGTACCAGTTCTTCCATACCCATACCAGCACAATATTATTGTCAGACTTCTAAATCTTTGTCAATCTAAGAGATGAAAAATGTCACCTCTATATAGTCTTTATATGCATTTCTCTTATTATGTGTGGGGTTGAACTTTTTTCCACATGCCTAAGCCCATTTGTATTTACTTTTCTGCTTTTTTAGATCTTATAGTCATTTTTCTTTTTCTTAGTGGTTTGTAGGCATCCTTTAAATATTGTGAAAATTCATCCTTTGTCTTTGATATGAAGTGAAGTAGTTTTCCAGTTTATTTTCTCCTAATAGTATATTTCTGATTTTGCTTGTGGTGATTTTCTATAATTTACTTAAACCATTTCTCTGTTTGGAGCACTTGGTTTGCTTTCCCAGTTTTGTGTTTGTTTTTTTGTTTTGTTTTGTTTTGTTTTTACCTAGTTAGGATTGTATTATATAAAAATCATATATGCTACTTTTTTCTCTGAATATTATAAAAACATTCATAATTACAAACTCTTTATAAGCTATCATTTTAAGGAGCTACAGAGTATTCTATTTTCTTTTCTTTTTTTTTTTTTTTTTTTTTTTTCTTCTTAGAGTATTCTATTTTATGACCATGCTGTGTTTTGTTGCTATTTCTGTTATTGGACTCTGAGTTTTTGGTTTTGTTTTACTGTTATCCTATTTGTTCTCTTTTTTTTTTTATAGTAGTGTAAGGATTCAAGAATTGGTAGCTCTGAGCAGCATTGTAGCATAGTGGAGAGAACATGAATTTGGAATTTTTTAACTTTCATAGTTTAGTAACTGCTTCTTTGAACAAGCCATTTAACCTCTCTGAATCTTAGTTTTCACATTTGTAAACTAGGAATAACAATTCCTATCTTTGAGTAATTTTAATGATTAAAGCAAATTTATGTAAAATGTCTATATAATGCTTAGCATATTATAGGCACATAATAAATGGTAGCTGTCTGTAAGGTACTAGAAAGTCATTCATTGCAGGTGCCTTTGGGGTTCATTGTTCCTTATTAGCCCTTTTAATCCACATTCTGGAAAGATTACTTTAAAGGAAGAGAAAGCATTTTTCTTAACAGTTGTTTTAGCGACTATCCTTTTTTCCAAAGGAAAATTAGACGATGCTTACAGTAACATGTTTTGTTTATTAGCTCTTTGCAATCCAGAGATGCTTCCCATTGAAGGAATGGATTAACTATAGAAGAGTCAATGTTTAATAAATTATTGTAATTCAAGTTGTTAGCTTGAAAGATCCCAGGGGCCAGAGTTCTAGAGAACAGACTTATGTCAAGTTCTGAGGTTTGAAAGCACTGCCTTTGGAACAGCCTGGAAGTGGTCAAAACCTAGCAGCTGGTCTTTTTAGGTTGAAGTTCTCTGACTCTAACTTTATTAGTGGGTACAATATGGCCATACAAACCAAATCAAGTTAGTTTAATTTAAAAAGAGGACTTTATCATAAGGAATTAAGGTGCTTCATAAATTCTAAAATGGAATTGTGGGAAGCGGCTGTGGCTCAATCAGTAGGGCTCCCGTTTACCATATGGAGGCCCCGGGTTCGGTTCCTGGGGCCTCCTGGTGAAGGCAAGCCCGCCCGCACAGCGTGGTTAGCTGACCCAGCGAGCACAAGCAGCAAGGGGGGGATAAATGAATAAATAAAATCTTAAAAAAAAAAAAAATAAATAAAATAAAATAAAATGGAATTGTAACCAAGTCTGAAGAAGGTACTGGGTCTAGAAAACCATCTTTAATTTTTCTGTATCTCCTCTCTGTATTGTATCTGTTTTCATTTTTCTCCCTGCAGACTGGCTTCCTTTGCTGCTTTGTTACACATGGTAGGTGGAAGCCACTGATCCTACAGTTCCCAAATTTAAATGATAATTTATCTGCAGAGAGATGTACTCTTTCCCAGTTCCAATTCCAGATTTCCTGGAAAAGAATTATGGCTCATTTGGAGTTAATAGCCATCACTAGCCCAGTCAGCTGTGATAGAAGGGGTTATGTGTCACTTTGTACAAAATGGCTGTGACCTATTGAGAGAAGTATAAGTGTCAGTCCTCAGTAAAAGGTGACCAGCCAGACAACCTAGTAATTTTCCACCATTCTCATTAACATTAATTATAGACATCACTTAGAAATATTGAAGAATGAACAGTTTAAAGAATAAAATGAAAAGCATCCACAGCCCTGCCATCCAGTGATAGATTCCTTCATTTTTCCCCATGCCTATTTTTTATAGTTCAGATCATATTATTTTTTTGTCTTTTTAACTTAACATTATTTAAACATTTTCTCATGATGTTAAAATTTATATATTTCATTTTTAATGACTATGTACTATTCCAACTTAGGAATTTACCATCATTTTTAAACCATTTTCCTATTGCTGGCTCTTTTAGTTGTGATAAACATCTTTCTACAGAAAACTTTTCTCTATTTAAGATTAATGTCTTTAGAGATAGAGTGCCAGGAGGGAAAATGCTGGGTTAAAGAGTTATGGACATAAAAAAGACTTACTATTAATTGCCACATCATTTTCAGATGGATTGCTCAAATGTGTATTCCCTCCCTCTAGTAATGTATGAGAATGCCTAGTTCACTGCAGCCTTGCCAACATAGAATATTATCTGTTAAAAAAAAAAAACAAAAAAAAAACAAATGAAAGCAAACTTAAAATTTTATAGGCAAACAATGAAAATCTTAACGTAATTTCACCTTTCGTTTTGATCTTTTGCTTTCAGGAACCATAGGTAGAAAGAATTTATGTGTTAGTGTGTTAAACATTTTTTATTGAACATGGTTAAATGGAGCTACCTACATTTGAGGTTCCTTGGTTGATAGAAATAGCAAGAGAATTCCAGAAACAGGGAACTCAGAAAATATTTACTTAGGGCAAATGGCTTAGTCCATAGAATGCTATAAAAGCTTTAGAATTAGATAAGAACTGATTTTTGACATCACAGATGACAAGAAGTGAAGTGGATAGAATAGTTGATGTGATCGCTACTTTTTAGGGTCTGATTTTTAATTTTTCAGTCCAGATACTGTAATTTGTTTCCCAGAAATGATGAGCTTGTGGGGAGTTATGAGGACTGACTTTAACTAACTGAACTTCAGGCTGATATAGATACACCAAATTCTAGTTGTTTCGTTTATTATGGAAGAGAGATATTTTCAGGAACCCGAATGCTCAGACTGCCATCTTCTGTACCCATATCATAGGATGAAGGTATCTGGGAGGTGGAAATAATAATCAGAAAATGGGAATTTGAAAGGATGGTTCAACAGTAGATGCAAACACCTGATGTGTTACTACTGCTCTACAACGGAAAACATTTCTGTGGTGATCAAATGTTCCATTCACTGTCATTTCCCAGGCGTGGTGTTGAAGATGATGCTTGATTCTGGAGCTTTGAGTTTTTCATTTTTAGATTTAATAGCAACTGTTCCCTTTCCATTAACATACCATTTTTTTGAAGACAGAGTGCAATGTATTAATTAGGCCACAGGTTCCTCAGTTAAAGTTATATTTCTGTAATGCTTCCCTGTTCTTGATTAGATTTGGGTATTCCTGTAGTGTAGCTTGCTTGTTTTACTATCTTATTTTCATATCTTGGAAGAGCCTTACTTTACCCCTGTGTTCAGATTACTCCAATTGAAGTGTAAGCTTAGAAATTAAAAGTTATTTCTTGAAATGAAGGCATTTTTGGAGTTCTGTGTTGAAAATGGTTGGGAAGATCATTTGAGTAAAACAATATAACAGTAATGGTTAGAGTATAGATTTTGGAGTCAGACAAGTCCCAGGTCCACTTTTTTATTGGACAAATTATTTAACCTCTTGAAGTTTTGTTTTCCTCGTTTCTAAAATAATAATTCTACCTCATAAGGTTCTTGTGAGGGTTAAAGGAGATGATGTCAAGTGATTAGCATATGCCTGGCTCATGATAAGTGCACAATAATTTTTTTTTCATGTTTTTAAATTTTTTTATTGAAGTATATCATTCATACATTAACATATATAGAAAATAAGTGCATAGTAAAAGTTGTGAGCTTACAAAATAAGCATGCATAACACCATACAGGGGTCCCATATGCACAATAATTTTTTTAACAGTTACACCAGGAAGGTAGAGATATGCTTTAGCCTAATGTAGAGGTTGAGGTGTCTTATAACCTAACAGTGCCTTCATTGCTTCTGAAGCCGAAGGCTTAGGTCAGCCTATCATACCAGGAAGGTAAAATTCTATTAGATGGACACTAGGTGTCAGTACTGTTGTACTTTTTTTTTTTTTTTAAGATTTCAGGAATGAAGCAGTGTTTTGTCACTGCTGAGTTCAAACAAATAGTCAGGTGAAGTATTTATTGCTGTCGTATTTTAGTCCTTTTGACAGTTTTGTTCAACCCTCGTTTTTCATAATGACTACATTCCCAATCGTTTTACAACTTTATCTTCCCTTTGACTGAAGGTTCAACTCAAGCTATTTCTGTTTTTCAGTATATTTTATCATTTACCTGAGTGGTAGAGAGATGCCTAACTTGTTTAGGTTATTTATATTCTGTTGGGAGACACTGAAAACTTCAACTACTAGCTTTACAGCTACTGGAAGAAGCCTGCACAGTTTAGGCACTTCCTCGGAGGTTCCCTAAGGATCAGTAACTGGTCTTTCGATACTCTTCTGTGCATATACATTTAATGAGGTGACATTTGTACCATCTCTATCATTAATCAAAGAAAATAATCTTTTCCTTATCATTACTCTTCTTAAAAGATAAACTTGTAGCTAGACATCAAAACCATACTGACAGATTTGTAACAAAAGGAATCTTTCTAACCTTCTCTTTGGGGGTGTCCTGTGTTAAGACTTGGTTGTGCTCAGAGAGACTTCTTTCTTGGGTTGCAGTGTTTTTTCCATTTCCTTGTTTCCATTGAAAACTTGACTTTTCTCTATATTTCTCCTTCCCACAACAAAAGTTTTATAATTCCTTTTCTGAAGTTATCAATCTTTTGACTTCCTAATTAATATTTATATGCATTATATACATTATTTTGTTAATTCTCACAATAACACTCGGTGACGCAATTGTTAATATCCATTTTAAGATGAGGAAACAGTCAGAGGTGACTATCCATATTTATAGTTAGTAGGTGATTCAGCTGAGATTTAAACCCCAGTTTTCTGATTCTACAGGCTATGTATGCTCTTTCTATTGAAATGTACCAACTTATGTAAAAAAATTTTTTCTTATTGCTTATTGCTGAGTGATCTTGAACAATTAATTTTTTTAAAAGGAAGAAAACCATAACTCATTTGTGCCTGCATATTTAGGATGTTACATATTTCTTTTCAGTCTTCCCAAGGGCTGTTTGTTGAAGAAACTTCTGAAGAAGGAAACTCTGTACCTGCCTCACAAAGGTGAGATTGTATGTTGCTATGGGCCTGAATTCCCTGATGGTGTCAGCATAAGGGAGATGAACCACATGAGTGAGACTGTACAAGTACAGCTTCCCAGAGAACTTTTAGCTCAGTTATTAGCTCAGACTATGAAAAACTATTATTATTTCCCAGTTTGAGTGTTTATGTATGCATGTGTGTACGTGTGTGCGCATGTATCTCATAGAAGCCCAGAATATTAGGTCTAGAAGAGATCTTAGAGGTGTTTTTATTCAGTCCAGCCATGTTGACATAAATCCCATTTACACTATTCCCCAAAAGTGGTTACATCTTGCTATTCTCTTGCTTAACTAACTGTACTAGCTTTCATCCCAATTTGAAGGCTCTAGACAGATTTGATTTCTTTATAGTCTTTCTATTCCTCATATCCCCTTTCTCCTTGTTTTCTTTCTGCTTACGCTTACTTTACCTGCATATCCAAATCTTACACATTTTTTATGTCAGCTCTTAAGAGACCACATAGAACCTGTATCACCCTCATTCTCTGTCCTGTGCTACTTTTAATCTGATTATATCTCATCTTTCCTTTAAATGATTGTATTTACAATACCTCTTCAGTTATTCAGTTGATTGATTGACCTTCTTAAGTCTTTCTACTTTGTTAATGGATAAGGGTTGATTGGTTACAAATTGCACTATTAACTGGATCAGTCACTTTCCCCTTTCATCAAGTTAGTTGACCTTTGGAGATTTCTCGAGCTTACTTTGTGTAAAGTGACCATCATCTTCCATGTGGAAGTTGAGATCCATTTGCCATTTGCTATAGTTAGGTGTTATTCCTAGTCTTTTGGTAAGTTGGTAGTATTAGGTATTTCTTCCTGGGCTGAAGAATATGGCTTTGGTTTGATTCTCCTGCTGTTTGAGATAGTTTTGGAAATGCTTTTAACTGGAGTAGGCCTTCTGCTTTCTGCAGGCCTCTGCTTTATTGTGGTGAGCTCTGTGCAGAGCAGATGTAGATTTTAATAAATGATTATATGCTTTGTCACCAGGAGACAATTGGAATCGCAGGCAATGTGGTTTGACTTCAAATTGATTAGCCCATTTTATAAATGTCAGCAAATTGTTTTGTGATGGACCCTTTGAATAGAGCCCTAATGTTACATGCAGAGTAAACTATGTCTGGCTTAGGTTTATAACAAATGCTTTGAGATGTTTTATTTAGTGAGAGAAATTGCTTGTGGTTTCCTATCAGGATTTCGTTATTAATCATCAATCAGTGGTGGCTATTCTCTCTTTTCTGTGGTTCTTGGTTGATGTGAAGATTTGTGATTTTAAGCGTCAAGTCCTCTTACATACTTGATCAAACTAATTGTCAGGATCTGTGAAGCATAAGGGGGCTAGATCTCTCAGCCATGTGTTCCTGTGTCAGGAAGAAGTTGCAGTTCACAAGTAGGGAGGGAAGAAGCAGGATGTTGGATGAGGGAAGCCATTCATAGTTAAGTTTTGTGCAGAAGAGATATTCAGCTTGTGTGGGCAGATTATTACTGAAGGGCAGCTTTAAATTGTATCTTAATTTTGTTGCTTAGAAAGCCACATCTTGAGATACAGAGGAAATTTAACTTTATGGTAAGGGAAAAGCTAGTATGTTGTCAGGAGACTCTCCATATCCTCTTATGAGTTCACAAATCTCTAGCTTCAGAAGACTGAGACGGAGGCTCAAAAAACACCTTTGACATTCTTATATTAGAGTGGGGGTTTTGTCTTTTGTTATATTCACAGATAGTCCTTACCCATAACCTTCTTTTGTGAAGACTCCAAAAGGGGATATTTGATTCAGAGATTTCACTGGGACCAAAGTTGTGAGCATGTTTGTTTTGTTTCTGGCCTAGTTTTCACTACTGATTTCTTGCTTCCTTATTGAGCTTTATTCACTTGGGATTCCGTTTTTTCACAGCATTGCTGCTTTGACTGGTAAGAGAAGCTCAGTCCTTATGCCAGAGAGTTCTGCAGAAGAAATCACTGTTTGTCCTGGTAAGTGCCCCACCGTAGTTTTACTGAATTTCTAATACCTAGCTACATACCTTTTAATGCCTTTAAATTTTTCTGACTTTTCTAAACCTCTCTGAGGAGGTTTATATGTGATTGATGTGTATGTATATAAATACATGCATACATATATACACACATACATGCATACATACACATATATTTTTTTAATGGGCACACTGATTCTCAGCTTTATTCTTAGGGATATTTTAGTTTTTAAATTAACGTGTCTCTTTTGTTTGCTTGTTTGCTTACCATCCTCATCAGAGATGCAGCAAAGTATGAGGAATAGCACTTCCCTACTTCACTGTACTTTCAAAACCAGAAGGACTTTATGTTTTGGTTTATGTGTTCTCAAAGTTGATCTGTCCTCCAGTTTGCTTGTCATTCAGATTTTTCTCGGAGCCTTTTGCTAGTTGGTTTTATGATGCTATTAACCGAGCAATGTAAGGAGTTCAGAAATTGAATTTTGTGCACAGCTCTGTCATTAACTTATTTTTTATTTCAGAATCACCTAGCCTTCTTAATTGTAGAAATGGAATGACCCATATATCTTGCTTTTGTGTACAAGAGATGTTCATACAGAGTTGCACATGGATGGATTTAGATATGTAAAAATGATTTTAAATGAACTAAGATACATACTATCTAAGGGAACTTGAGTTGAATCATATGATATGAATAATTATTTTGTGATATGAACTACTTTTTAAGAAATTTGATTTAGCTTGTATTTTCTTATTTAAATTTTCTTATTAGTGGAGTCCATTGTATTTGTTACCTCACTCATATGAGATGGAATTCCTATTCATGTTTAAACTGTTCAGATGGCAAGTGTGTGCCAATTTTATTATAAGTCATTATGGTCATATCTGAGGGAAATTCTGTTTGATCCTGTTAGGGTCAAAGGGATTTGTAGGTTTATTTCAAATATTTATCCATAGAGACTCAAACTTAGTTTACTTGTAGTCTAGGAAAGTCCTGTAAATATTTTTAATATTTGACAATATATCATAAAGTTATTTATTTATATTTTAAATTAAACTACTTTGGTTGTTATTGAGAGTGGTTTCTTTCTTCTTTCTTTCTTTCTTTCTTTTTTTTTAAAAAAGGAGGTACCAGGGATTGAACCCAGGACCTTGTACATGGGAAGCAGGGTGCTCAGTCACTGAGCTATACCTGTTCCCCCAAGAGTGATTTCTTAATTCATTTAAAATGTATTTGGATTACTACCTAATGATACCTACTATGAGACCCTACTACCAAGCGCTCTGAATTTGGTAGGAGCGCTCAGGAATGCTATAGTATATTTGAGAAAAAAAGCTTTACCTGCCCTCTCTGGGACTGCTAACTTATTCCATCCTGCTGGTGAGTTAGTCTTTCCCTCTAGGATGATAGCATGTGATGTCACCGTGGGGTCTCACAGGAGGAACCTTGCAAATACAATGATCTTGAAAGGCCTAATTAATGAGAGAGGAAAAAGCAAGGCCCTCATGACTGAGGTTAGGTAGTTTTTATGACCATGGCTTGTTGTCATTAGCCTGGTAATAAAATCCAACTGTTGGCTGACATAAACTGCTTATAAATGAGATCACAAAAGGTTTCCATAGCATAATGTTCCTTATGCTACGAAAATATAACTACTTTGCATGAAACCAAACTCCTGAGTCTCTCTTTAAATATATATATGATTTAAGAGCTATACATCTAAATTGTCTGAAACATTTGTTATAAATGAGTAAAACACAGATTGACTAGTAGTCCATGTTACCTATTTCCTTTTATGGCATATTTCTGACAGTTTCAGGGGTATGCAACATACTTTTAGTGTTATTCTCTTTGTTGAGGGAGCAGGATGATATTCTTAAGCCAACCTGTGCATGCTACTAGCATTATTTCTGAGGAGTTAATGCCCTCTTAAGTTGTCTTTATAGTTGAATATTTTAGTCATCCACAAAAAACTAAATTGAAGACTTTATTATTGCAGAAGTCTAAGTAATGAATGGACTGAATATGTTTTTTGTTAACATCTTTCAGGGAATCTTGACAAAAAAAATTTTGAAGTTTGTGTACTATAAGCCTTTTTCCAACAGTGGTGAAATATGTATTTGTATGTGTCCAATTTTCAAAAAATTATAATGTATTAAAATATAGTTGATAGAATAGATTAAAAAGTATAGTTAACACTAGACAATGTATTTAATCCATTTTTTTAATTATTCAAAAGATAGTTCAGAATCTTGTAGGTACTTTATCCACCACTGGCCATTCATTGTGTATGTGAAGCACAAAAGTATCAGTTAGAGGTACAGTGGATACAATGTCAGATAACAGAGAACTTATTGGATTTGCATTCTAGGATAAATTTCTTTCCCAGATTTATTTTCCTTCTCTGAAATATTGTTAACATTCTTTTGTTACGTAATAGTATAACCTAGACCAGGGATTGGCAAGCTTTTTCTGTAAAGGATCAGATAATAAATATTTTGGGTTTTGGGGGCCATACAGTTTCTGTTGCAGCTACTCAGTGCTGCTTTTGTAGTGCAAAAGCAGCCGTGGACAATATGTCAACAAATGAGTGTGATGGTATGCCAATAAAACTTTATTTACAAAAATAGGTGGTTGGCCAGATTTGGCACAGGAGCAATATAGTTTGCCAACCCCTGAACTAGAATATAAGAGACTTCATCTTACATCTTTATATTGCCAGTAGCTATTACAATGCCTGGAACTGTTCAATAAATGTTAGAATAATGTTGAATGAATAGATGCTGCCTAAAGAATATATTACAGAAGGTATATCTTTGTCTAGAAAGTATTTTCTATTTCTGCTTCCAATTTAAGCCTTCTTTAATCATCCCTTTAACCTCAGCACTAACATTGGCAGGTTTTTGTTTTCTGCCTAAAAAAAATACACTTTAAAACTAGAACTACAGTGGAAACAAGCAAAATGGATCAACAGGTGAATGGATAAACACACTGTGACATATCCATACAATGGAATACAACTCAGCGATAAAAAAGAATGAATTACCTATACATGAAACAACATGGATGCATCTAAAACACCTTATGCTAAATAAAAGAAGCCAGGTACAAAAGATTATACACACTGTATGATTCCATTTATATGACATTCCAGAAAAGGAAAAACTATAGGGCCACAAAGTAGATTGGTTGTGGTAGAGACTGCAGAGGCCACCAAAAGATCTCTTTGGGATGCTGGAAATATTTTATATCTTGATGGTGATGGTGGTTACATGATTCTACATTTGTCAAAATTCATCAAACTGTATAGTGAAAATTGGTGAATTCTTTTGTATGTAAATTATGTCTCAGTAAAGATTTAAGAAGAAAATAAAATTAAGATTATATTGTCACTGCAGTAGGATTATCATACCCTAAACTTTAGGAAAAATAGGTCTTTGTTTTTTTAAACTATGAAAACACAAAATGAAGATTAATGGGTTTTGTACTCTGAGAACAGAAATGTGGATTTTTAAATTTTATTTATTTATTTTTTATTTCAGAGACACAGCTAAGTTCTTCTGAAACTCCTGACCTTGAAAGAGAAGTGTCCCCAGGTAGCAGAGAGACACAGGATGAAATAAGAATAACAGTGGCAGATAAGGAGGTGAACATTCTCCTTTCTAATTTTTTTCGGTGTTTTCCTTCTGTCAGTAGTCCAGTCCTCTCTCTGATGCAACACTGAACTTGACTAAAAAAGATTTAGGTGGCAGAAGGTTGTAACTTTTGGGACACTTATCTTGGGGAGTCTTACAGTGAAGATGAGTTTAGCACTCTTTCTAAAAATAACAATAGTTACCATTTCTTGAGGAATACTTTTATATGCATTATTATTTCCATTACATGTGGGGAAACTGAGGCTTAGCAAGTTCAAATAATTTGCTCAAATTCACACTGCTAATAATAATAGAATTAGAATTTGATATAAGTTTGTCTCCAAAGTCTAGTATATTTTCAATTATATATCACTAAGTAACAGATATGAACTATCTTGGAAAAAAGTCACTATTTTTATATTATGACATAATTTTCAGCTGAAATTTCTAGACATGATCAGAGATGCGAAGTCAGGATAGCTGCATGATAAAGTAAGCAAACCTCTATTTGCATTGTTATCTTTCTTTCTTTACAAATCTGGCAGCAACCATAAAGCTGATTGATATAAGTTTGTACTTCTGATTAAGATTCTCATTGTATGTTTTTCTTGTTGACTCTGACAAAACAATTTAACTACCATAAGTTCTTTTAGTATATCTCAAAAATCTATTGCTGTGAAAAGCACCCTGAGAATTAGCCTAAACAAAAAATTTGGTTACATTTGTGTATACTGTCTTACCCTGAGCACCTTCAAAAGAGTATTCTTTTTCTACTCTTAAGTTTCTGAAAGCAGTTTTTACAGTAGAAGTTAGACTCCTTTCTAGTCTCTGCACTGCAGGTAACTGGGTAGAAATTCTTTCATGAATCATGCACACTGCTTGGTTCCCTGGAATCTGCTCGGTCACAACTGACAAACCAAGATTCCCCTATGCCAGTGGTGGTAGAAAAGATGATAACTTCCAGTAACCTAGTTACTGAGGACAGACCTTGTTAGATAATGTCAAGATGGCCTCTGGTCCTTTTTACAGGAAGAGACCAGAACCTTCTAAATGGGGATGAGGGGGAAAAGAGTGTTGTTAACATAGTTATCCTAACATACAGAAAAAGCCCTACAAGTCTTTACTTAATCAAGTCTAATTTCTTACCCATCCATGATTGCAAAGGAGAGTATTTTTAGTTTGAGTCAGAGTATGAACCCTATTTAGAATTTAGAGTGTACATGTCTACACACTCCACACCAAATGGATGGAATGGTATAGCCTTTCTCACATCGAATGTCCTCTTTTCAGTGTTGCTGTTCGCTATAATATTTGAAGATTCCTTAAACAGAGAAGTTTCCATTAAAAGAAGTTAGAAATACTGTAGTTTTTAAGTCGAATAATCACTTATTAGTTACAATTCACTTATTATAAAGATGAAATCTGAACACTTGTGCTCAAAAATAGTATCATAAAGATTCTTGTCCTCAGAATCTGTTTATAGAGTCATTCGTCCTAAAATTTCTTATTGAAAGGTATTATGGTGTAGTACAAGGAGATTAGACATTGAATTAGAAAACATGACTTTGAATCCCAACCCCACCACTTAACTTAGTGATCGTGGCAAATTATTTAATCTTTTTATTCATTTATTCAGCAGATATTCATAATTTGTATACTGTATGCCTGTCATTGTTTTAGACTCTTGAGATGCAAAGATAAATAAGAAAAAACACAGTCCCTGCCCTCAAAGAGACTGGTAAGGGAAGAGACAGGCATAAATGGATAATTATAACTTTAATGTGGTCTGATAAATGTAATGATGACATGGTGCGTTGGCATTAAGATTAAGGGAGCACCAAAAAGGATTGCTTCTCTGAAGATCAGCTCTTTAGATATAAAATGGAAGTAAAAATACCTATTTCACCAAGTTGCTATGAGGATTAAGTTAGATAAGATAAGGAATGTAAAACACATAGAAATTTGGCACAAGGTATGTGGTGGCAGTTGTGATTTTACTGCTTTGTAATTTGTTGTGGCTCTTCAGTGAATTCGTATTCTAATGACAGAACTGCTCACCAGTTTCTGAGATGTTTGGAATACTCACGACAGAATTTAATTCCTCTTGATTTGATTTCCTGTAGCAATCAGTTCCTTTGGAAATAATGTTTTCTGAATGTCATGCCTGAGAGTTTCTCTGGGTTGGAATTTCAGATGGATATCCTCTTCTCAGAAGAACTAGTAGAAATTACTCAAGTTAAATAAGTGGTTTTTATTTTTAACTAGTCAGTAGGTTTTAAAGGCAACTATGTTAACAATCCTTTGATAAGAGAAGGAAAACTCTAAATAGCTTTCTAAGCTACACATAAAATGAGTGGGGGAGGAAGGTATTTGATGATTTATAGGACATGATTTTCTCTGGGTCCAGTTTTTGAGGTGAAATCTTTTGAGGCCAGAAGATAAGGAGGACCATCACTTTAAGTGATCAAGATTTAGTGTCCAAGTACCTCTTTTGAGAGATAGCTGTATTTTAAAGAAGTAGAAGCAGTTCTCCAGAGACTGAATCTCTGATTATGTGGTCCTAATAAAAGTTACTTCACATGTATTTTTCCCCCTTGAGATTTCTCCATAGTAGTTAATATTTAAATAGACCTTTTTAATAGTGCTGGAAAAAAATCTTATTTTAATACAAAAATGTTCAAAAACCAGGGTTGCCTATGAAATGTGGTTGGAAGTGGTCTCATATTCACAATAAGACAATAATAGACAGACTACTCCCTCTTGACTATGCTAATAGTTGAAGGCACATTCTCTGCTTTTCATAGAGCTGGCGATGAATACAAAGAAGTATAGTATAGGTTGTGAGCATCAGTGACATTCATGTCACATAACGTTCTTTGCTTGGTGAACCTTAGAATGCCAGGTAACTGCTGTCAGTTGCCACTGACTTTCCAGTAACTCAAGACTATTTGTAAATTTTAGGGTATATTGATTTTTTAAAATAAACTATTTATTTTTTCTAAGATACTTAGATTACATAAAATGTTACATTAAAAAAATGTAAGGGGTTCCCATATGCCCCATTCCCCACACCTCCCACTTTCCCCCACATTAACAACTTCTTTCATTAGTGTGGTACATTCATTGCAGTTGATGAACACATTTTGGAACATTGCCACTAAGCATGAATTATAGTTTACATTGTAGTTTACACTCTCTCCCGCTTAATTCTGTAGGTTATGGCAGGATATATAATGGTCATTGCAGTGTCATTCAGGACAATTTCAAGTCCTGAAAATGCCCCCATATTAACACCTCTTTTTCCCTCTCCCTGTCTTCAGCACCTTCAGTGGCCACTTTTTTATCCTTATCCTTCCAAGATTTATGAAGAGAGGAACCTGGGGAAGTAGGAAGCTCATTGAGTAAGCTTAGAATAAATAGCACCTAGAACTTCCAGATCCACTTGGCTCTCCCCACCCCGTAGATAAGAATAACAGAACCAGATAGTCTCCCAGTTCTTAGAAGGAGCAGCTTCCAGAAACAAAGTAGAGGGGAGGTTTTTTGCTTCTGCTACAACATGGTTTTGATGCCAAACAGGCCTGGGTTTGAATTTTGCTTATCTACGTACTAACTCTGTGATCAACAGGTTACTTTGCCTTAGCAAGCCTCACTGTTCTCTTCTGTAGTACTGGAGCTAGTAATGATACTCCGCTCCAATGGGTGTTGTGAGGGATGCATCTGTAAAATGCTTGGGAGAGCCTGACATAGTATAGGAACTCAACAGTTGTTAGTTCCTTTCTCATCTTTCTTTTTTTTCCTCTTTCAGAGTATGTCTTTATAAATAAAAGACAGGTGTGTTGAAAACAGGATGTTTTCTGGCAGTTGTCGAAACAGTTGGACTTGGTATTTAGATGGACTATTTCCCTCTCTGCTGAATCACATTCACAAACAGTAGATTTTAGGGATGGCCTAAACTTAGAGATCTAAAAAGAAAACAGAAACAAAAAACACGCAGTTGGGCTTAGAGCTCAAATTACCTACCCATTGCTGATATGGTCCTGTTTTGTTCTTGTACATGAAGAGGGTTTATTTTTTCCCCTTAGTGGGGCGTAAAGACAGCCCAGGTGCTCCTTGCACTTTAATGGAAGTAGTGGCTATGCAGGACAGTTTTACATTGATTGGCTAGGACATACTGTCCTTTGAAGCAAGTATTAGGCAGTAGTGCTGCAGTCCTTGTGCATACTGTTGAATTAATCACTGCAGAGTTTTCAGCTCTGACCTGTACAAGTAAAATAAAACTGCCTCTGAGAGACACTGACAACTAGAAGAGAAATAATGATAAAACACTGAGCGGAGTAAGAGAGATAAGATATCAGAATGGCTTCAACAGAATTGATTGTCTTAATTAATGACTTTTTTGGGGCCCTATTTTTGAGCCTTGGTTCTGTGTTTCCTCTTTTAACCCAAAGAGTTAGAATATCACTTCCAAATAAACACGGGAGGTGTTTTGTTTTACTGGTCTAAGCAGAGGCCTAGGTTCTTACCTTAAATCCTAGATGAACTGCTTTTGGCTTAGAGCCCTTTTGTTTCCTAACTCTTATACTTCAAAGTCACAATGACCACAGTTCTTTTGTGAGATTTATAAAGTGTCTTTAAGAAACTGTGGCATAGAACTGAACCACAATAGACCAGTGACCCAAGGAAGCCAGTGCCTTGCAGTGTGGCACAGGATTTGAAGCCAAGTAGTCCTTGGTTTGAATTTCAGCTCTGCCACTGCTTTGTTCTGTGGCTTTGGACAAGTTGCTTTACTGTTTTGGACAAGCCTTTTCCCATGTATAAAAAGGGTATGTTAATTCCTTTGTAAGAATACTGTGAGGATTAAGTGGGTAATATATGCGAGCAAATACTTTATTTGTAGTATCTCCTAATCTTCAGTCCTGAATTTAGTAAATTGATTGGTATTGCCTCTTTGAAAATAAATGAAATAGTCTCTTGCAATTCTTTAGGGGAAAATATATTTCATAAACTTAAGGCTGTTACAATTGCTGTTTGTCATATTCTTCAGGTTGGTAACAGGGAAGATGCTGAGATGGAAATACCTACTTCTACCTTCTCATCCAGTACCCAGGTATCCTGCCCACTATGTGACCAAGGCTTCCCACCCACAAAGATTGAGCGACATGCCATGTACTGCAATGGTCTTGGGCAAGATACAGGTAAAGACTTATCAGGTCAGCCAAATGCTTACTTTTCTTTACCTTAGTTCTGCAAGGTGGTTTTATAATCTTGTACAATACAGTACAAGAAAACAGACAGCGCTTCTTTAAAGTTAAGGTTTTTTTCCCATCTAGTTAATTCTCTAATATTTTTTGTGTTATTACTTTGGCAGATATACAATTTTGCTACACATATCTCAGAAGAGGGGGAAGGAAAAAACCTTCCATCTTTTAGTATTTCAACTTATTTTTTGTCATAGGTAGACCAGAAGTCAGTACAGTGCAGTGTATCTTGTACTTCAACTTACGTCTTTGAATATTGAGACCCCTGTGGAACTTAAGGGACCAAGTGCTGGTTGCCTTTTTTTTTTTTTTTTTTTTTTTTTTTTTCATTCAGAATAAATCCCATGTGGTTTTTCTGTGGAAATTCAATCTAAAGACAGCAGCTGAGAAATATCCTTAATTTACCTTTATGCCCTACGTGTTTCTGCTGAGTTACCCTGGAGCTGTTAGTTTATCTCTCTGAGAGTGTACCAAAAGCCATAGTTTGTGTATAGCATGAGATATTGGCCAGGGCAGTCTACTTGTTGATCACAGCCCTTGAAATACCACCCTGATCTTGCCTTTCTGTCTTAAGATTTTAAATTCTACATATACTAATATCAGAAGTTTTCTGTGGTCAGACATGCTGAATGTAACTATACCTGAGATGATTGAAAGTATTGCAACAGTTTTTTTTCAATGCTACTTGATCCTCCACTTTAGAGGTATTTAAATCTGAAATTATATGCCTGTGAAGTATTTGATAAGTACAAGTTAAAATTTCTAGGAAGTACCTAAACTTGTAGTTTAAATAAATTTGTTGGTTTTTTTCTGATTATAAAAGTAATACATGTTCATTATAACAATAACAACTTATATTTATTGAATACATCCAATGAGTCAAGCATTGTTTACATAAATGGGTTCATATATACATTATTCTGTAACTTGCCTTTTTAAATTTTGCGGTAATAAGGGACTTTTTCTGTATCTACATGAAATATATTTTTCTTGTGTTTTGGGAAATCCAACAAGTAATACCTGAGGAAGTTGGACATGAAGCCCCAATGAGATTAGGCAGATGGCAGGTCTGTTGGGGTGTTACACTCAGTTCCACAGACTCCATAAGCCCAGACCATGAAAACATGACAGAAGCATCCAGTGGAGCATGGGGCTTCCAACCAAAGGAGGAGGATGCCAGTGGAAGTGGAGGCTTGGCCCTCTCAGGAACCAGGGTGGCTTCATGGACCACAGAGAGTGTGTTTGAACATGGAAAGATCACTGTCTGTAACCCAAGATTCTCTGCCCATCCAAGACTGGCCAGGCTTATGACCTCAATAGGCAGACGTGATGATTCAGGGCCTCTGAGAGGCCAATTTACTCCCTATTGTCCTGTCCATCCAGGTGGTTGTCCCATAATGAAGCTGCCCATGAATTTTCTTTAACCCCTGATGGCCCAATCCTCTGCCCTGTTTCCTTAGCAATGCCACACCTGTTTCTCTCCCAAGCTTGATATTGCCCTACTTAGAATCCAGCCAATCAAGGTAGAGTAGCTGCAGTCAGTAGCTGACCACAAAAGTTAGTTAACCACGTAATAGGATTTTCCTGTTCTTAGTGCAGACTTAGTTTAGTAGTAGAATGAACTTCACTGAACTTTAGTTTGTTATAATAGTAAATTATATGCCTGTGGGTGGGAATTAGATGCCATTTTGTCTACATGCATGATGTATGACCAAGCATGTAGCTTTCCCTGTTAAACATGTCATGCTATAGAGCATGCACAAGTTGCAGCCCTTCCCACCTGTCACTCTCCTTAACTCAACCCCTAACTCCTCCTCTACACAAAGCAATATAATGCCATTCTACCTTTGCAGTAAATTTAGATCTTTCCTTGTGCAGATATATTTTTTACATATTTGATAACCAACTATGTAAAATTTTGTATTTTTTTCTATTTCTAGCATAAAATTTCCCCCATGTCACTAAAAGTTATTTGTAAAAATATTTTTAACACCTACATAATACCCTGTAATGTGGATTGCCTCCCTTTACTTAACTGTTGTGTATTTAGATTGCTTCAAGTTGCCACTGTTATAATTACATGGCATCAAGCATCTTTATGCCTATAACTGTCTCTGTGTTTTGGGATATTTCCCAAGAATAGACTTCTAGTACAGGGTGGTAGTAAAAAAATAAAATAAAAAAAAAGACTCTGAGTCCAATTAATCTGAGGTTGAGACCCATGTCTACTACTTACTAGTGACTTACTGGTGACTAGTGTGTGAACCTGTGTTAGTGCCAAAGCCCCCCTTTATTTACCTGTCAAATAATAGTAATTACCTTATTTGTTTTTTTGAGGTTAAATGAAATCTTTCATGGAAAGTGCTTAGCACCGTGCCTAGCACAGAGTAACTATTCAGGAAATATTAGTTGCTTTTATTATTTCCAGTGGTGGAATTACTAGGTCAAAGATTTTGAACATTTTTATGGGTCTTTATGCATAGCACTAAACAATAACAGCTTCCTCTTAATCTTCCCAATAGTGTTAGCTTGTTAACCTGAAAAACCCCCTATGGTGACATTTTAGGTCCTTCGAGAGAGAGTTTGGAGCAAGGGGTCCTTACTGAAACCATCCCATTCTCTGCTTATTCCTCTACTTTCCTGGGAATAGAGTTTGGGGGTGGGGA
Source organism: Tolypeutes matacus (assembly GCA_026826555.1). Lineage (NCBI taxonomy): Eukaryota > Metazoa > Chordata > Mammalia > Cingulata > Chlamyphoridae > Tolypeutes > Tolypeutes matacus. Next base: position 1,706,160 of record JAKSZT010001079.1, on the reverse strand, counting down.
ATAGTTAGAGGATTATGCAAAGCACCTGCTAGTGTGCCTGGTTCATAGTAGATCCTCAATAAGTTTTCTGTCTTCACCTGGTTGCCTGCCTCCACTCTTCTTTGCCTGAGACAAAAGTTAATGATTGTTTTGGTTCTTCTCAGCTTTATGAGTCAGAGGCTGGAATCCCCCACCCCCAGCCTAATTTTTGTTCTTAAACATTTGATTTTGAAGTAATTTCAAACTTTCAGCCCAGTTGCAAAAATAATAAAACCCGTACAGAAAACTCCATTATACTTCCCGCCCACCACCAGATACCCAGATCCACCAATTTTTAACATTTTGCCTCCTTTGCCTTACCATTCTATCTAGCCATCTGTCTGTCTCTCAGTCCCTCCATCTGTCTGTGTCTGTTTATTCTGTTTTCTCAACATTTGAAAGGTTGTATTCATCATGCTCCTTGAACATATAATACTTCCATGTACATTTCCTAAGAACAAGTATTTACACTTACGTAATAAAATACAGTTATCAAGGTCAAGAACTTTGACATTGATATAAAGCTTACCATCTGTATTCCAATTTTTCATATGTCCCAATAAGGTCCTTTTGGGCCTTTTCTTTCCATTTTTAGATCCAGTCCAGGCTTGTGTATTGTATTTAATTGTCATCATCTCTTCAGTTGCTCTTTTTTCTTTTTTTAATTGTGGAAACCTGTGTACAGCACAAAATTTTCTATCTCAACCACTCCCAACCACACCATTCATTGGAATTAATCACATTCACAATATTATGTTACCCTTACCACCATCTATTACCAGAACTTTTCCATCACCCCAAATAGAAACCCCATACCCATTATGGATTAACTCCCCATTCCCCTTTCTCCTTTCCCCTTTCCCCCTGTCCCTAGTAACCTGTAGTCTACTTTCTGTCTGTATGAGGTTGCATATTGAAGCTATTTCATTTCAGTGGAATCCTACAATATCTGTCCCTTTGTATCTGACTTATTTCACTCAACGTGATGGCTTCAGGGTTCATCCATGTACTAGCATGTATCAGAACTTCATTCTTTTTTAGGGCTGAACAATATCCCAAGATATGTATATACCACATTTAGTTTATCCATTCATCTGCCAGGGGACACTTGGGTTGTTTCTACTTTTTGGCTATTGTGAATAATGCTGCTGTAAACATTGGTGTACCAAGTATCTATTCAAGTCCCTGCTTTCAATTCTTTGAGGTATATACCCCCAAAAATGGGATTGCCTGGTCATATGATAATTCTTTAACTTTTTGATGAGCCACTAAACTGTTTTCCACAGAGGCTGCACCATTTTACATTGCCACCAACAATGTATTAGGGTTATTATTTATCTGCATCCTTGCCACCTAATTTTCTAATCTTGGTAAAAGGAAGCTTTTCCCACTGTGGAGGAGAAAGAGTTAATCTTATTGAAGTCACAGAACCCAGGTTGGGAGACCATTAACCCAGTGCCTAAGGGGGTGGAATAAAAGAGAGGACTTACTTTCCAGAGTTAAAGATCCAGTTTTCCCCTCCTCCAGTTTTCCCCTGAAGCTGATCCTAGACATGCTTGGTTTGGCTGTGTAAAAGAAATAGTAATTAGAGTCATTTACATGACGTGTCTACCATTTATACCTAGTTACTGTGCAGCACAATAACAATTATGCATATCATTAAATATGTGTCTGATTAACTTTGCTGTAAGTTTTATTTGATTATACTACACTCTGGTTAGGTTGTCTCATTCTGCTCAGTTTGTTGCTCAACGACATGGCTATCTATTCACAACTGAGAAAAAATTAAAGGGAATGTTCTTTAAAGGCATTGTTTGGGGGAGAAGATTTGCCAAGTTTATCTGGACTAGGACCAAGGCAGGTTGCCTTTGCATTTGCTTTCTGGAAGATGGATTTGAGACCATTTTTATTTAAGCACCCAGGAAAAAAAAGGGCCCCTTTTACTCATTCATTAAACATTTATTAAGTACCTATTATATGCCAGATACAGTGAACAGAATAGATTAAGTCCTTTTTCCCATGGAAATTATATTCTAGTGGTGGAGAGAGACAACAAACAAGTACATATTCAATATGTCAAGTGGTGATAAATATGATGGGAAAAAAAAAAAATAAAGCAGTGGAAGAGGGGGATAGGGTGTGTTGAGGTCAGGAGGTAGCGATTTAAAATAGGTAGTAAGAAGGTCCCTTTGAGAAGGTGACATCTGAGCAGATAGGAGTGAGGAAATGAGCTAGAAGGAACTTTTGAGCGGGGGAAGAGGAAATGTTACAGGCAGAGGGAACAGCCTGTGCAAAGACCCTGAGGTGTGAACAGATTTGGCGTGTATGAGGAATGACAAAGAAGCCATTGTGACTGGCTGGAGTGGAGTAAGTGAGGGGGAAATAAATAGTGAAACCAGAGAGGTAATTGTGGGGAGAATAGGAGGACAGATCCCATAGGACAGATCCCATAGTTAGGGCTTTGGCTTTTATTCTGAGTAAGGGATGACCCATTGCAGGCATCTGAGCAAAGATTAATATCTAACTTTTTTTAAAAAAGAATCACTCTGGCTACTGTGGGGAGAATAGATTGTTGAGATGGGGGATGAGGGTGGAAGCTGGGAGGACATGGTCAATGTTTTATTTCTGGCAGTATGATAGAGGAGGAGAAGCATGGGCTTTGGCACTAGACAAATCTGGATTCAAATCTCAGCTGTGATACTTGCCAGCTGGGTAGTATTTGACAGGTTACCTTACCTGTTTGAGGATCAGTTTCCTCATTTGTAAAATTAGTATGACAATATCAGACTTGTTGTGAGAATCAAAAGACACTTCATAAAGTGCCTAGCACTTTATACCTGGCACTGTGCCTGGCATATAATAGATCTTCAATAAATGGTAGCTGCTGTTATTACTGAATATTCTTTCCTGTCTGTGTAGCCTTTCTGAGGTCTGAGTTTCTGTGTGCTAATACATAAGGGATAAGCCATCAGCTGGGTAGAGCTAAGCAAAAGATGAAAGGCAAGAAAAGGTATAAGAGTCAAAGTGGTAAGAATAAGTGAGTAAGAAGTAGATCATAGGAGGGTTAGGGGAGCTGAAAGCATTAACTGTATACAGTTTGGGCCTGGATACGGGACTGTTTAGGATCAGATACTGCCAGAGTGGACTTTCTCTTCAGATATATCTCCTGGAAAATAATGGGGTTTAGGGAATCCTTTTTATGGATTTCCCTGTGAGCTAACAGAGAAGGACTAAAACCTAGAATAGGCTTGACTTGGGTGACCCAGCAAAGACTACAAGACCTGAAGATCTCTAAGTAGAACTTATTTCTTAAATTAGACAAAGTTAGTCCTTTTCTGTTTTATATACCTACATTTGCCTACCTGAATGTAATTGTTTTCTCTTCAGACTTGTTTTAATGTCTTTTGTGATAACCAGGACAATTAGATTATGTATACTGCTGTTGACACTTAACTACTGAAATGTTAACAATGGGTTTAGTAGAAACAACCTGGGTTTTGGAGACAGAATGACCTGTGGGGAGATACACAAATCAAACACATACCCTGATCTTACTGAGATTACAGTTCAGTTGGATAGGTAAGACACATACCTGAATATAATACAAAGTCAAAACTACTAGGTACTATAAGGGACATACAGATAAAATCTTGAGGTGTTTCAGAGAAAATATGATTAGAGAGTGAGAGGTAAGGGCATTAATGTAAGAGGACAGTAGGCAAAAATCACATAAATAGAAAAATGTGAAGGATGTACAGGAAATAGGAAGCCATTTAGTATGGCTGTAGTGTGGGCATTCTGAAAGGAAATAATAGACAATTGGAGAATGACAAATGTAACTTGAGTTATGTGGGGGTAAGATGAGATAAAATTGTTTTCAATTCTAACAGTTATTTGTATGTTTATTACATTGAAGTATATAGGACTCTTTTGGATGCAAGTGTTGGAAATAAAATTCAAGTAGCCATAAGCACAAAAGAAAAGATAGTTTATTTAATTAGGAAATACAAGATAGACTTCAGTCAGAGCTGGATCTAAAGCTCAGATGATCTGTCTTTTGACTCTCCTTGCCTCTATTCAGTAGACAGGCTGTTTTCAAGGGACAGCAAAATGACTGCCAACAGCCATAGACTTTCAGCCTTCAATGGAGAGAAGCACTACTTTCTCCTAAAACCATTGGTCAGTCTGGAGAAGGTCTCTGATTAGTCTTCTTGATTCAAGTGTCTGCCCCTGGTCTAGTCAGTGTATCCAAGTTGACGGGTATGCATTGTTATTAATAAATAACAGATCAAATAATGGAAAACCCTATAAGTACCTGCCAGAAACTCTTAATAGTATTTACCAGAAAAGCCTATCAGCTACAATAATAGGAAACCTAATCAAGAGTGGGTTTAACACATAGGGTTTCTTTGTCTCACATAAGTCTGATGTGAGTCAGTAGCTTGGTGATGTAATCAAGGACTTAGGCTTTTGTCTTTCGGCTTCATAATCCTTAACTTGTGGCTTCTTGACTCACAGTTTAAAGATGGCTGGTACATCTCTAGACTCATATCTGTGTGCCAGGCCAAAAGACAGAGAAAGGGTCAAGGGGCATGAGTACTGATTCTACCACAATCTAATACTCATTCCTGCAATCTCATGGACTTGAGCTTCCTCCAAATTGTGGTAGAACTAAGCCAGTCATGAATTTAGTGTTTGTTCATGTTTTTTTATGTGTATTTATGTGTTGCTTTGTGTGTAAAATTATACTATCTCTGAAGTCATTGCTTTGTACAGTGATTCAACTTAAACATTTTTTTTTTGTATTCTATTATTAGTAAAGTATTATACTAGATGCTGAGGGACTTATGAGGTGGTAAGAGATATGATACAGAGCTGAATGGGACCTCAAATATGTCGTCAAGGAATTCACAGTCCAGAGATGGAAACAGACGTGGATAGTAGAAGAAAGTAGAAGAAACAGAGAAATAGTAGAAGAAATAGTAGAAGAAACAGAGGAACTAATCACCACAGAGGAGGAAGGGATTAATTCTAATTGGTGGGAAAAGGGAATGAATCTTACTTAAATATTCCCCTAATATTGGGTATGACTATTTTACCTTTTTTTTTTTTTTTTTTTTCCCTTTTAAAGTTAAGCATCTAAAATAGCAATGAGCTTTGAAGTATATAAATTGTCTGAAATTCTGATTAGAGTTATTTCCTTAATTACTGGATTACTAAAAGAATTACTTGATGATATATATAAAGTTTTAAGATTGCTTTATGGAAAGGTTATACCCATTTGAATTTTTACCAGTAGCATATGAGATTGTTTCCCTTGCTACATCATTCCAAATATTGCAGAAAAACATTCTTAAAAAAAAAAAAAATCATAGCATATTTGATAGGTAATCAATGGCATTTCATTGTATTTTAATTTATATTTCTTTGATTAGTAGTAAAGTTGAAGTTTTTCTTTTTTTTTTTTTTTAAGCCAATTTTTATTTTTTCTTTGAAGAGCTGTTCTCTGAACTTTGTCCAAGTTATCTATTGGAATCTTAGTATTTTTCTTAATCAGTATATATAAGTCATTTATAAGAGGTTTACCTTTTGCTTCAATGGTGCTTTCCAGTTTTTTTCTACCCATCAATTTTCACTAAGATTCCAGATTTATGTAACCTGGGACAGCAGCTCCCTTCTTGTGTGAACACTGACAAAGCTTTTATTTCTTGAAGCAGAAGCATTGCTGATCCTGCAGAAAGATCTAATCAGTGTGAAGAGAAGTGGTGCTTCCAAAGAATATTGGAATCCATGCAGAATTAAGGAGGATTGGGCAGTAAAGAGAAAGGAAAAGGAATTCATTGCCATTAATGTTGAGAGGAGGGAGCTAAAGAGGTAGAAGAGGAGAGAGCTTGGTTCAGGGGTTAGTGAGAGCTGGACACTCAAAGTGGTACATTTAAAGGAATTGGGACAAATCTCCAGAACAACTGGGAATTTTGAAACATACTCTTCTTTTTTCCTGATTATAAAAGTATAGAAATAAAACCAACGAAACCACTATAATATTTCGTTATGTTTCTTTATTCTTGGGGGGTGGGATTTGGAGCATTTTTTTATCTTGTTTTCAAGAATCATGTTTGGATCATGCTACCTATATATGTGTGTATGGGTTTGTGTATATATATGATATATGTATATATATATGTGTGTGTATTTTTATGTATATATCCTGTTTTTTACATTTGGCTTTTTTCTGCCTAATATTATATCATAAGCATTGCCTCTTGCTGTTAGAAATTTATATGCATGAGATTGTTTACCATTTTTAAATTTAACAAATTAATCAAAATGTACTTAATTCTTTGTCTTCAGAAATGATTTTTGACAGGAAACTAAAGTAGCAGGAGCAGCTTATAAAACCAAATGCAAAGGTTTTTAAGAAAATGATATTTTGGGACAGAACCTTGGACTGGGTCTTATCAGCTGTGAAGTAGATGCCTCTTCAGTAGGATTGATCTGAGAAATGCTGTTTTCTGGAGAGGCTGCCATCTTATTTGAATGCCTGTGGTACTGACATAGATACATAATAACTCTTAGCTATTGGAAGAATTCTTCAACTAGTACCTCCATTACACTGGATGTAACACTCTCCTCTTTGATTAATATTATAGAAGCAGTTTCCCCCCATGGTCTCAGTTGTCTTTCTTTGGAACATTTCCTCATGTAAGCTCTACTGTTGTGCCTTAATATAGTTGCTATGTGACGTGGCATTTGAAATAGCAGTCTGATTGCTGTCCTTGTCTGCTTGAGTCCTCAGTGCCTTCACTTTTCCCATCTTGCTTCTCCTAGTGTTGACTTAGCTTTTGCTTCAGTTACTCCCACTGGTGGCTTCCTCATTGTGCCTTCAGGGTCTGAACTCAAGATTTTTTTTTTTCCCGGCAGTTTTCTTCTGCCAGATGTGCTTATTCCTTCCTTGAAAAATAACATAGCTCTAATTAACACCTAAGTTAATACCCAAAGTGTTAGGTTTTGAAGGAAGATTAACAGCTCAAAAACATTTTAGACAAGTTCTTTTACTTCTTGATCTTAAATTCAGGCATCTAGAACATTTTAAGAAAGAAGAAAGCATAGAATTAATATTAAGTCATTGATCTCCATTAGAACTATCCTAGAGTCACAGTCAAGACTATAATTACCTTAGAGGTTAGGTAGTATTGTTAACTCCATTTCACAGATGAGGAAACTTGTATCCAAGAGGTTTAGTACTTGTCCAGAGTCATGCAGTTAATAAGCAGGAGATCTAGAGTCCAAGCCTGGATCTGCCTAACTCCAGAGCTAACATTCTTTTTTACTTCTGTGTTCTATCTGTCTTCCCAGGTATAGACACAGGGACACAAATAGCCAGGGAAAAGGTTGAGACCGTGGAAACTTCAAGGCAGTTTCAGGGAGGGAGAATACTAGAATCTTTCACCTCTGAATGCAAACATGAAATCTTATGTCATTAGAATTGACCTTGTCAGCTTTTCAATTACTTGGAAGAAACAGTTTGATGGATTCAGAGCCTTTCCTGTTGAACAGAGCCCATGTGACATAAGTCACCTCTGCAGAAGCATGTGAGCAAAGTCAAGGGATCTGATGAACAATTACTTCTGGTGTGGCTATGGAAATTGACCATACCCAGACCAATTTGTTACTAAGGCGTTTTATAAGGGCTCATATAAAGGAAACACTTGATAGCATGATATTATTTTCCCATTAAGTAAAAGCAGTTAATTTGCCAAGCCTTTCTAAGTTATACCTAACATTAACCAACAATAGCCACCATTTATGAGTATCTGTTACATACCAGGAACTGTGCTTTTTGTATATTTTGTTAAATCCTCACAGCAGTGTTTTGAGGCAAATATTCACTTCTGTAGAAGAGGAAACTGAGGCTTGACAGGTAAATAATTTCCCTAGCATCACATACTTAGAAAGTGACAGAGCTAGGATACATACCAGGTTTAAACTCAGAAGCTGGTACTAAAGAGATCCATGAATGTTCAGTTTTTGTTTTGAAAAAAAAAAAAAAGTAAGTTCAGAAAATAAATCCAGCATAATAGTCATTATATTGTTTAAGAATGTGTAGTAAAACTGTGTGAGAAGTGTGTGTGTGTGTGTATAAGAACAAGTAATGATGATGTAAGTTATAGAATAAAGGCTGTCTCTTGAGGAGGGGTAGAGGCAGAGGGATGGGGTCAGGAAGAAGAACACAAGTAGCTAATTAGTTTTGATAATGTATATAGATGAAACATTATAAAAATTTTAAACAGGTTGTACTTTTTCTGTTACGCTCCATTGTCAGAAATTAAATTTTCAGAGGAACCCTGGTAAATAAAACATCCACTAGTAAAATTGAGAGATGGGTAGACTTTTTTCTCCAAATGGAACTCATTTAGTATTAATCTTAATTTAGGTTCTGATGATAGTATGGCACCATTAGACTTGATTGCCAATAATGATTCTTTAGAACAGGGGTTCTTCACAGAGGGTCTATGAGCTTGACTTGAAATGCAAAAAAAAAAACATTATTCTTGTAGGGACGTGTTGGTACGGAAGTGATATATTTATTAAATAATATACAGTAGAGTGTGAAATTAGTAAGGGGTAGTGGTTTTCACCTGACTGGCAAAGGGGTCCATGGAACAAAAAAGGTTAAGAACCCCTGCTTTAGAAAGAGGCTTCTTGGGCTTCTCTCTAGGTCCTTATATCAGTTCTACCTGCCTCTCATACCAGTTTCTTCAAAAGACAATGGCTAATTTAACTTTGATTGTGGTCTTGTAAAAGGACTGTATGTGTGTGTGACTTTTTATTTTAAAGATTTATTTATTCCCCCCACCATTGTTTGCATTCACTATCTGCTCTCTGTGTCTGTTTGTTGTGTGCTCTCTGTGTCTGCTCGTCTTCTTTTTTTAGGAGGCACCAGGAACCAAACCTGGGACCTCTCATGTAGGAGGGAGGTACCCAATCGCTTGAGCCACATCCGCTCCCTGCTTGTTGTGTCTCTCCTTGTGTTTACTCGTTGTGTCATCTCATTGCATCAGCTTGTCTTCTTTAGGAGGCACCAGAAACCAAACCTGGAACCTCCCATGTGGTAGGTGGGCGCCCAGCTGTTTGAGCCGCATACACTTCCCTGTGTGTGACTTTTAATTTCAGAAAATTTTAAACATGAAAGTTGAAAGAATAGTACATTAAACCTCCATATACTACCCAGTCATCAATTTATGACCACTGTTGTTTCATCTATATTCCATCCATATCCTGTCCTCCCCAAATTATTTCACATTAGTTCCCAGATAGCAGTTATTTATTTTACTTACATATCCCTAAAAAAGAAAATTGTTTTAAAAAACCTAACCCTAATACTGTTATTACACCTAAAAAATTGATAATTATTCCTTAATATCATCAAATATCTGGCCTTTTTAAATCTCCTTTAGTCTCGTAAAAGTTTTTTAGAGTTGGTTTGTTGAAATCAGGATCCAAACAATGTTCACTCATTACAGATGATTTGTGTTTTTTTGAGGTACTGGGGCTGGGGATTGAACCTGAGACCTCTGTTTGTGGGAAACCAGCACTCAACTACTAAGCCACATCAGCTTCCCTAAGTTGGTTTTTTCTTTTGTTTTGCTTGTTGTTTGTTTTTGTTTTTTTCAGGAGGCATCAGGAACCGAACCCAGGACCTCCCATGTGTGAGGCGGGTGCTCAACTGTTTGAGCCTCCTCAGAGAGTTTTTAATGCTAATATCTCAGGCTCTTTTAATTTACAGAAGAGTCAAATTCAAAAAAGTTCTTTTTTAAGATGGTACCATTCATAATTTATACACAGAAGCTTAGTATTGTTACTAACAATCCCTGTGTCAGTTATTTTTATTCCCTCCACAGCATCTAGCACAGTGCTTATAAAATGAGCCTTAAGAAATATAAAGCAAAGGTCAGCAAACTTTTTCTTAAAGGGTCAAATAGTAAATATTTTAGGTTTTGCAGGCCATATGGTCTCTGTCATAACTACTCAACTTTGTCAGCTATAGATGATATATAATGAATGAGGTGGCTGTGTTCCAATAAAACTTTATTTACAAAAGTAAATATGGAATTAGTTTGCCCATCTTTGTTCTATGGCATTGGTTTTTCAACTATGGATCATTAAGGTTCTGTGAAGGATGGGAAGGGGCAGGACCCACCCCATCCAGAGCTCTACATTTATATATTTGATATTGGATGTCACATGAGATTTTATTTGAATACCTGTTGTTTGTTTGTTTTTTAAGTTAAAATCCATGAATCTATAATATACTTCTAATCTTTATAGTAACAGTGACTACTCTTAGTACTGCTTTGTGCCCGGCACTCACTTAATCTTTGTAGCAACCTTACAGGTTCAAATTTTTTAAGCAGTTTTATTGAGATATATTCACATACCATACAATTAATCCAAAGTTTGCAGTCAGTGGCTTTTAGTATAATTACAATGTTCTGCATTCATCACCACAGAAAATTTTAGAATGATTTCATTACTCCAAAAACAAAAACTCCTTAGCAGTCACCTCTATCCCTCTCTCCTTGCCCAGCCCTACATAACCACTAATCTAATTCCATCTTTATATATTGATTTATATTTACATTTTATATAAATGGAATCATACAATATGTAGTACTTTGTATTTGGTTTCTTTCACTTAGAATGTATTTTTTTCCTGGTTTTAACATCTTATAACATTAACATACATTTGTTCAGTTTCAGAGAAAAACAGTCATATATATGCAATATTACTGATATTCATATTTCACATGAGATTTCACTATGCTATACAGTCCCATGTTACTTTTTTAGCTTTCCTTCTGTTAATACAGATGACCTTAGACTTTCCCTTTCAACCACTGTCATACCCATTCAGTAGCAATGCTAGTTACAAACACTGTTATGTGCTTGCACCTTTTCTATTCATTTCCAAAGATGAACAAACAACCTTTTTATCAATTCTGCACAGGTTAACCCCTCAGAGTTTCACTCTCTACCCTCACTCTATTTTCTGGTGACCTTTATTCTAGTTAATAACTCCATGAGTTTACACAATATATTTAGTTCATAATAGTACAGTCTTACAGATTCAATTCTATCATCGCCAGGGGAACTAAATAGCCTGCTCAAAATCACTAAGCTAGTTAAGGGGTAGAGTAGGGCTTGGGACCCAGACTTGTCTAATTCTAAGGCCTAAACTTTTTTTCTCTTTCTTTCTTTTGAAAATTTTCAAACCTGTAGAAAAGTACAAGACATAGGACTAGTTTTCTCTATCTCTGTCTCCATCTCTGATATATATATATCTTTACATGCATACATTTTTTTCTGACCGTTTAAGAGCAACTTTTTTTTTTTTTTTTTAGTTGGCAATTCACATAAAAAGTCTTTTTTTTTTTTTTTTATTATGGGTAAAAATCAAAATTCTCACAATACATACAAACATTTGTAAAATGATATATAAATATATATGCATATATGTGTATTTGCTTACAAAAATGTTATTTTTTATATATATATATACATATATTTTAAGAGGTGCTTAGATTACCTAAAATATTATACGGAACCCACTCGGATTCCCATGTTGCCCACCTCCCACACCTCCCACCACATCCAACACAAACATCTCCCATAGTGTGGCCCACCAACCTCAATGAACTTACACCTCCTGGAGCCTTGCCACCAACCATAGACCACAGTTCACACTGTAGACCACACTCTCTCCCACTCAGTTCTGAGTGGTGTGTGCTGATTTAAAATGGCCTACATCCATTGCCACAACAGTACTCAGGACAACCTCCAACTCCCAAAGAAGCCCCTGTATTTCAACTGCTCATCCCCTCCCTACCCAAAAAACTGTCAAGTGGCCACTGGCTCCACCTCATTGTTATAATTTCTTGCATTGCAAGAATCACCATATGTGAGCAAGAGAATACCATCAAGTCCACTCTAGTCCATAGTTCTTCCCCCAATCCAGAGGCGACTGGGATGGTGATGTCCACTCCAACTCCAAGTGAGAGAGGGCTTATATCCCATGGATATGGTGGTAAGAGCAACTTTAGACATCATGACACTTCACCCTTAAATTCTTTAATTAGCATGTATCTCTTTAAGAACAAGGTCATTCTCCTACATAATCATATTATTATTGTACTCAAGAAATTTAACATTAATGCAATACTGTTATCTAATATACAATCAATAGTCACATTTCCTTGATTGCCCCAATAATATCCTTTGTATCTTTTTTTTTTTTAATCCAGGCTCCAATCAAGGATTATACATTGCATTTAGTTGGCATGTCCCCTTTAGTCATTTTTAATTAAGAGTTTCCTAGTCTTTTTTATTTTTAGTTGTGTTTTTTTCCATTTCATTATGAAAATTTTTGAATATACAACAAAGGTGAAAGAATCTTAAGGTGAACATGTGTGTACTTATTACACAGATGCTGTCAATAACATTTTACTATAGTATTATTACATATCTGTCTCGCCCTCTCTCTCTTAATCGATATTATTTTTTATGTTTTTCAAAGAAAATCGCAGGTATCAATTCACTACCTTTTAAACACTTAAGCATGCAAATAATTAATAGGATACAATATTTTTGTGAAATTTACAAATATGAAGTGTAAATTTGCAGTTTTGGAAAATTTATACACCTATTAAGGTATAGAATGTTACCATCATCCCCAGAAGCTTCCCTCATACTTCTTCGTAGTCATTCTCTACCTCTTCTCCCAAAGGCAACCACTATTCTGTTTTATGTCTACAAAATTTTACTTTTATCTTTTCTAGAATTTCATATAAATGGAATAATACAGTATGTACTCTTTTGTGTAAAGCTTCTCATTTTCTGAGATTCATCCATGTTGCATATATTGGTAGTTCCTTTTTATTGTTCCATAGTATTTTATTGTATGAATACCAGTTTATTTATTCTCCTATTGATGAATTTTTCACTATTATGAAGAAAGCTGCTGGAGAACATTCTTACATTAAGTTTTTTTTTTTGAACATAAGGTTTCATGTCTCTGAAATACCTAGGAATGGAATTGCAAGGTCATGGGGTAGGTGTATATTTAGTTTAATAAGAAACTGCTAAACCCTTTTCCAAAGCAATTGTATGATCTAACGTTCCCAGTAATAATGTATAAAAGTTCCATTTATGCCACATCTTTGCCAACACTTTTTTTTCTTCTTAATCTTAGCCATTCTAGTCGGTATGTAGTCGTATCTCATTGTGGTTTTAAATTTGCATTCCCCTGCTGCCTAAATATGTTGAGCACTTTTTTCAGGTGAAACTACTTATTTGTATATATTTTATGAGGAATTTGTTCACATACTTTGCCCATGTTTTAGTTGGATCATTTGACTTTTTATTATTGAGACAGGAGTTCATTATATGTCCTAAATACTAGCCAAAATATATGTTGTGCATATATTTCCTCCTAGTCTGTGACTTGCCTATTCATTTTCTTAATTGTGGCTTTTGATGAGCAAAAGTTTTAAAATGAAGTCTGATTCTTCAGATTTTTTCTTTTATGGTTATTTTCTGCGATCCATTTTCCATTTAGATTTTTTTTTTAATTTAAAAATTTTTTTAAAGATTTATTTTATTTACCCTCACCCCTCGTTGTTTGTGCTCTCTGTCTGCTCTCTGTGTCCATTCACTGTGTGCTCTCTGTATCTGCTTGTCTTCTTTTTAGGAGGCACCAGGAACCAAACCTGGGGACCTCTCGTGGGAGAGAGGCACTCAATCGCTTAAGCCATCTCAGCTCCCTTCCATTTGGGTTTATGATCCATTTCAAATTGATTTTTGTGTATGGTGTGAGATAGAGGTTGGGGTTTACATCTTTCATTTGGATAGCTAGTTATTCCAGTATCATTTGTTGAAAAGACTTCTCTTGTTGGATGGCTTTGGTGCCTTTGTTGAAAATCAAATGACTATATAAGTGAGGGCTTATGTCTGGGCTCTCTATTCATTGATCAGTTTGTCCTTATGCCAGTACCATGAGAGTTTTAATTACTATAGCTTTATACTCCTTCTTTGTTCTTTTTTAAAAATTGCTCTGGATATTGTAGTCTTTTGCATTTCCATATAAATTTTGCATTGCATGTAAGTATGTTTAATTTTCAACTTTATCTCTGACAATATTTTTACTTGAAGTGTATTTCATCTGATAGAATAACTAGACATGATTTTAGCCGTTTCAGCTTTCTTATGCCTACTTTTTGTCTGGTATGTCTTTTTTCATTTCATTTACTTTTTAAAGTGTGTCTCTTGGGGACAACATACCTTTGGGTCATACTTTTTATCCATTCTGACAATCCCTACCTTTTAATTGGAAAGTTTAGTTAATTAACATTTAATGTAATTATTGATGTGGTCGAATTTAGTCCTTCCATTTTATTGTGTTTTGTTGTTGTTATTTGTGTCTTTTATTTTTTCTTCATTTTTTTCTTTTCTGTCTTCTTTTGACTATATGAATATCTTATAGAATTTCATCTTTTTTTTTTCTAGCTATACCTCTTTGTATTACATTTTTAGTGGTTGCTCTAGGGAATAGGCTTTTCACAATCTATGTAGAGCTAATGCCACTTTACGAAAAGTATTGAAACCTTGCAACTGTTTAAGTCCATTTACTTCCCTCTTCTTTCTTTTATGCTGTAGTTGTCATATGTTTATGTTCATCTACACGCATTATAAATCTCACAAAACAGTGTTACAGTTTTTGCTTTAAACAGTCCTGTGTATTTTAAAGGAATTTTAAAAAATATTGGGAAGTGGATGTGGCTTAAGTGATTGGGCTCCCATCTACCATATAGGAGGTCCAGGGTTCGATTCCCGGGGCTTCCTGGTGAAGGCAAGCTGGCCTGCACAGAGAGCTGGCCAGAGTGCCTAGCCCACGCATACAGCTGGTGCTGCAAGATGACGCAACAAAAAGAGACATAGAGGAGAGACAATATGAGACACAGCAGACCAGGGAGCTGAGGTGGCACAAAAGATTTGAGTGCCTCTTTCCCACTCCAGAAGGACCCAGGATCAGTTCCTGGTGCTGCCTAAAGAGAAGACAAGCAGACACAGAAAAACACACAGCAAATGGATACAGAGAGCAGACAGTGGGTGGGGAGAGTAAATAAATAAATAAATAAATCTTTAAAAAAAAAAGAAAATAGTCTTTCATATTAACTGTTTTGCAATATCTGTTACTCTTCATTTCTTCCTGAAGATCTGAATTTCCATCTAGTATCATGTCCCTTCAGTCTGAAGAATTTCCTTTAGTATTTCTTATAATAGGTCTGCTGGCAGTAAATTTCCTTACCTTTCTTATTAGCTGAAAATGCCTTTATTTCACCATTATTCTTGAAAGATATTTTCTCTGTATATCGAATTCTGGTTTGACAGGTTGTGGCAGTTTCTAAAGATCATGTCCTTAGAGCTAATTCATTCCTGTGCATGTAAACTTATTGTAGATGGGACCTTTTGATTAGATCACTTCAGTAGGGCATGACCTAGAGTGGGTCTTAATTCTTTTACTGTGGAGTCCTTTATAAATGGAGTAATAAAAGTCTCACTCACAAAAAAAGCTGCAGACTCAGAGAAACCCTGAGAGATTAAGAGAGAGGTCCCAGAGGCTGGAGGCATCAGTGGAGCACAAAGGCATGGAAAGAGGCCCCCTGAGAGTCTAAAAGAGAGGAGGCCCAGGGGAGAGGAGAGAGACTAGCCATATGCTTGGTCACCCACAGCTGAGCTCAGAAGAAGACAGAGCCACTATTATGCCCTGCCATGGGCCTGGTATCCCATAGCTGAGCTCTGAGAGAAAGTATCTTTAGATGACACCACCATGTGCTTGGTTGACCATAGCTGCAACTTGGTGAGACAGCATCTCCAGATGATACCTTGATTTGGACACTTCCATGGCCTCAGAACTATAAGCTTTTAACCTAATAAATTCTCATTATAAAAGCCAACCCATCCATTTCTGGTATATTGCATTGGCAGCCTTTAGCAAACTAAATACAGGCCTTTGGGAGGGGCGCGGGTTGGTTTTTCTTTCAGTACTTTAAATTCGATTTTGTCCCACTGTCTTTGGGCCTCCATAGTTTCTGACTAGAAATCTGCAGTCATTCAAATTGTATAAATTAAGAACTGCTCACATTTTCTTCTTCTCTTCGTATGTTAAGAAATTTTGGATTGTATCCTAGACATTGTGAATGTTACATTGTACATAGTCTAGATTCTGTTTTATTCCTCTGAAGAGTATTAATTTTTGTTTGCTTTATCAGGCAGTTAAGTGGTTGGATTCAGACTACAAACTGTCTCTTGGGAGGCAGTTCAAATCTCAGTTTCATTCTTTTGTCCTTAACTGGAGCCTGTCTAGCTCATGAACGGTTCTAGAGTCAGCCAGAGATTTGAGCAGAGTTTATTCACAGAATTTCAGGCTCCTCTCTGATTGTTCCCCCTCTCTGATTTTTCCTCTCAAAATTTTTCCAATTTATATTTGTCTGATGTTTCCTTATGATTAAATTCCAAGTAAACATTTTTGGTAAGAATGCAACAAAGGTAATATTCTTCTAGATGTTTCACATCAGGGGGCAGATGATATCAGTTTGTACTTATCATGGTGGTGGTAAATTTGATCTCCTTGTTAAGGTGATGTCCACCAGATTTTCTTCTGTCAAGGTACTTTTACCCCTTAGTATGTAATATGTGGTGTGATACTTTGAGGCTGTATGAATATCTTATTCCTAAACAGGCTTTTTATTCATGGTTTTAGTGTCCATTGGTGATTTTTGCTTAAATTAATTATTACCGTAGTGGTGGTATGTACTGATGTTTTTATTTCTGTCATTCCTTCTGTATTGATTAGCTGATATACTTCTGTAAAGAGGAACTTTCTCTCCTTAACTACTTAATATATTTTTTAATGCAGTTTGGACTTATGGGATACATATTTTATTTAATGTGTTATAATTCATCCTTTTCAATGGTCATTTTGATGCCCAGATTGTTCAAAATTTGGCCAGTGAGAATCCTTTCAGGTTGTCTTCTATAACCTTTTAGCATGTGCCCATCAGTTTTTTGAGCACTTTCTTGTTACTGAAGAGGTTGTGGGATTACCTTGACTTTTCCTGCTTCACCACTGGGATTTGCCTCTTATCCAAGAGCTCCACTCTTAGTCATTCGGCTGTTCTGCCTTCTGACAATTAAAAAAAAATTTTTTTTTTAAACAATTTATTGAAGTATATCATTCATACATGAACATACATAAACAATAAGTATACAGTAAATACTGTGAACTTACCAAACATGCATAACGTCATACAGGGCTCCCACACATCACCCTACCACAAATACTTTGCATTGTTGTGAAACATTTGTTAAGAAATTATGAAAGAGGGAAGCGGATGTGGCTCAAGTGACTGGGCTCCTGTCTACCATATAGGAGGTCTAGGGTTCGATTCCCAGGGCTTCCTGGTGAAAAGCAAGCTGGCCCGCACGGCAGGCTGGCCCAGGCAGAGTGCTGGCCTGTGCTGTGTGCTGGCACACGAGGAGTGCTGGCCCGCGCAGAGAGCTGGCACAGCAAGATGACGCAACAAAGAGAGACACAGAAGAGAGACAATAGGAGACGTGACAGACCAGGGAGCTGAGGTGGTGCAAGAGATTGAGCACCTCTCTCCACTCCGGAAGGTCCCAGGATCGGATCCCAGTGCCGCCTTAAGAGAAGACAAGCAGACACAGAAGAACACACACAGAGCAGACAGCGAGCACAAATTAATGAGGGGTGGGGTGGGAGGGGAAAAAATAAATAAATCTTAAAAAAAATAAAATAAAAATAAATTATGAAAGTGTATCATCAAAGTATTACTACTAACTATAGTTCATATCTTACTCCCCTATACTTTTTTTTTAAGGATTTATTTACTTATTTACTCTTATCTGTCGACCACCCCCCCGCCTTTTGCTCTTTTTATGTCCATTCATTGGGCAACTCTCTGTGTCTGTTTCCTGCCCTCATCCTTCTCCTCCTGTCTTCACTGGGATTCAATCCTTGGAATCACCGATGTGGGAGAAAGGCGTCCTACTGCCTGCGCTACCTTAGTTCCTGGTTTTTTGGCGCATCTTGTTTTGGCTCTCCCTTGCATCACTCTCCTGTTACATCATTGTTTTTTTTTTTTTTTAATACGTTGTCATATATATTATAACAGGTAGAAAGAAAAAACAGAAATTGCAGGACTGTATTCCTCAGTGACGATCCCGTCTTATGCCATTAATGGGGCAGTTAGACTGCCCTCACCTTCATTCAGGTGAGCGTGGGTCTGGCAGAAAAGGGCATGGGCCTCTCCTGCACAAATGCTGGTCATCTGTCCAGGCCCACAGATGGCCCAGAAGTTCACAGTCTGCAAGATGGTACAACCACTATGGAGGACTGTTTGGCAATTCCTAAAGAAGTTGAATATAGACTTGCCATGTGACCCTGCAATACCACTACTGGGTATATACCGAGAAGAACTGAGAGCAGTGACACGAACAGACATCTGCACACCGATGTTCATAGCCACATTATTCACCATTGCCAAAAGTTGGAAACAACCCAGGTGTCCATCAACAGATGAATGGATAAACAGACTGTGGTCTATTCACACGATGGAATATTATGCAGCTGTAAGAAGAAATGAAGTCATAAAGCATATGGCAACATGGATGAACCTGGAGGACATTATGTTGAGTGAAGCAAGCCAGACACAAAAGGACAAATACTGTATGAATGCATTACTATGAACCAAATATATTGTTTGATTCAAAAAAAAAAAAAAGACTTTCTGAAAGCCAATGCTTATTTAACAAATCCCAAGGAAGATCATTTCCTGGCCAGTTGCAGGTGGGAGGACTGTGCACGCACGCTGCTCAGGTGGCCTTGTAGAGGTGAGACAGTGCCGTCATGCTGCGGCAGGCCCAAGCTGGACCAGGGCTGACTGGAGGGGCGACAGGAGTTTACAGGATACATCATTGTTTTGATGCATGGCTCGCGGGGCCGGGGGGGCTCACCCGCTTGCAGGACCTGGTGGCACACCCACCCCTGTGCGCCTTCTATATTTTTCATTTTTTAATTTTTACCGGGAGGTCCCGGAGATCGAACCCAGGTCCCTCCATATGAGAGACGGATACCCAATCGTTTGAGCCACATCCGTCCCCCTGCTATATCTCTTAAGGTTGACCAAAGATACCTAGAGTTACAGTCATTTCCCATACAGGATGGTCATATAATAAATCAGGCTTAGTTTATCAATCTAAAGCCATACCTAGGGAGAAAAACTAGGTCTGGGGACACATGCATGGTTGCTAATACAGTGAATGTTTAGCCTACCCTGATTATCACAAAATCAGGACAGCGAGAATATTTGCATTGACAATTATTTTTAAATAGTACAAATTTACTTAAAAAATTCACTCATGGCATAGCCATCCAACCCAAACCATTATTAACAGTTTGATGAGTATCTTTTCCTTACTTTTTAAATTTTTACATAAACATCTTTTAAAGAAGCTGCTCTATCTAATAGAACTTTCTGTAGTGGTAGAAATGCTGTCAAATATAGTAACCACTAGCCACATGTGGTTGTTGAGTACTTTGAGATTGGCTCATGTGACTGAATTAAAATTTAACTTTAAATAACCATGTATCTCAAAGAGTGATAGATAATTAGTTATTATGATAGTCTTTTTGTTGGGACTAGTCTCTTAGGCCAGTTGGTGTGGAGAGGCAGGCAGCATTAGGGCAGAAAAATGTGGTTGCC
Source organism: Tolypeutes matacus (assembly GCA_026826555.1). Classification (NCBI taxonomy): domain Eukaryota; kingdom Metazoa; phylum Chordata; class Mammalia; order Cingulata; family Chlamyphoridae; genus Tolypeutes; species Tolypeutes matacus. The sequence continues at coordinate 1,686,301 of JAKSZT010001079.1, read as the reverse complement.
TTGCTATGTACATGTGGAACTTGTCTTCTGTTCTTCCTGTTAAATCCTACTGAGGGAGTGTTAGCCTGGAGGTGGGGTGGTCTTAGCAGGAATACCAGGGACTCTGTGGCTTCCTGTTATTTCTTTTTTGTTGTTTTTGTTTGTTTGTTTGTTTGTTATTCCTCTTATTTTCTACTGAGGTGGCTTTGAGGTTGAGAGAGACAAGCTGAGAAGACTTTAGCCATTATCATTCTGCCAAGTCTCTCTTCTTTGTATATATACAAAGAGTCTTCTCTGTTTGCAATACTAAACCATATGCTTTTATTTTTGATTACTTGTCTTCTTTGGATTTTGGAAATGAATACACTGATGTTTATATAGTATTGGTAATTATTCTGGAATGCTTAGGCTATTTTCTTGGCCATTCTGTTTGTACAAATTAATATGGGAAGGAGCAGATGTAGCTCAAGTGTTTGAGTGCCTACTACCATGTACGAGATCCCGGGTGCAATCCCTGGTACCTCCTAAAAACAAACAAAACAGCTTTCATTGGGGAGCGGATGTAGCTCAGTGGTTGAGCACCTGCTTCCCATGTAGAGGTCTTGGGTTCATTCCCTGGTACCGCCTGAAAAAAATTTTTTTTAATATGGGAGCCACTTAAGAACTAACCCAAATTGCCAACTGGCTGGCAAGCAGTGGTTATCTGAATGAGCTTAAGTGTTTTGAGAAGACTAAGAAATAAATCTAGAAGAACAATGAGAATCACAAACAGATAATAACAGATAATATTTGTTGAGTACTTCCTGTGGCTGGACACTCTTGCAGCTTTATGTGGATCCTTACTATAACCCATGAGTGTAGATGCTGTTATTATCTCATTTTACAGGTGAAGAAACCCAGAGAGGTTAAGGAATTTGCCTAAGGCCTCAAAGCTATAGAGGCCCACCTCAGACACAGTTCTATCCAACTCTAAAGCCAGTGCACTTTACCACTAAGAAATACTGCTGCTTTGCATCTTAACAATGCCAAACCACAGTCCCAAATGTAGCTCCTTGGGCATTTTCTGTTCAATAGAATATAAATGTCCTTTAGGGAAAGCTACTGACTGCCCCTAGGGGCTGAGTTGATAGTTGCATGTTTATAGGTGGCTCTCTCATTTCTTGGTGATAGCCATCCTCTTCTCCATTTTGCTTACCTTGCTCTGGTGGGTTGTATTCCTGGTGGCTATACTCAGCTTCTCTTGTTCCTTTTCAAAAACTGTGGCAGCAGTGGGTTTTGGACTTAAGTTTCTTAGTGAATTTTCTGCCTGCAAGTAGTTGAAATGACTATACCAGCCCTCATCAACTGGAGTAAGAGACTTGTTTAGTAGGGGCAGTAGGTTTCAAAGGAAAAACAGCAGTAAGACCCAGTCCAGTGAGCTCTGATCATAACATTTAATAATAGAATTAGCATATAGTCCCCAACCAGATGCCAAGTCTCTCTCTCAAATTCTTTTCTACCTGCCCACTCACTTAACCACTTATCACTTTTTCCTTCCCATCCTTTACTCTCTTATTTCCCAGGAGAGGCAGCTTGCTCTATTAGAAAGAATATATACTTCTTTAAAGTCGGACCCGTATTGCATTCCTGGTACCTTTTTTTTTCTGCCCCTCAGGTTTGTGACCTTGGTCAGGTTATTCAGTACTTCTGAACCTCCATTTCCTCATCTCTAAAATAGAGATAATATATATGCCTTGCAGAGATGTCATAAAGATTAGAGATTATATTTTTTAATTTCCTGGCACATAGTAGGTCTTCATAAAACAGGCGCTCCCTCCACCTTGAATTCATCGAGATGATTTAATTTGGCAAGTATTTATTAACTTGTAATCTTTGCTAGACTGCTGAAGATGCTGAAGAGATAAAAAGCAAAATAAAAAAACACAGAAAGTCTCTGAATTCAGAAAGTTGCATGGTGTAGCAGAGTGACTAATATATAAACAAATAACAATAAAAATGTGGTAATAGAGGTTTGCATAAAGTGCTAGAAGCAATTAATTCTTTTTCCAGCCCTGTCTGTGGAGTGGTTTCCAAGTATTGGAAAAATATTTGTTAGGCAAGATGGGATCAAATAGAAAATGGGCAGGGGGGAAGAAAAGCTCTTAGAGGATTTTGTACTCTTTGAGGTGCCAAACTTTCAAGAATTGCTTTCAAGCAAGACACTTGATAAAATCTCTTATTGAAGCCCTTATACATACGATGGAGAAATGTGGGCTGGCTGATAGAATAGGACATGGATTTGAAACTGGCCACACAACTATGTTCAGGATATTGTTCTCCTGCAGTATTTTTAATTACAAAATCTCTGGGTTGGAAGGAACCTTAGAAATAGATCATCTACTCCAACCTGTGCATAAGACCTCTTTGTAATCTGATCTCTCCCCCCTCCCCTTTTAAATTTTAATTCAACATTACATGAATGTATGTATGTAATACATCTCCCTCCTATTCCAGGTCCCAAGTCTCCCTGTCATCCTCCCCAGAGACAGCCTCTATTATTAGTTGCTTGTGTGTGTGATCTTGTTTTATGATGTTTGTCTCTTTATACCTTATGTTATGGTTGAGTATGTGTTGCCTCCCTTACTAAATTGTAAGCTACTTAAGAATAAGGACTCTGCCTCTTATTTTCCTATACTTGGCACCTTGAGGTTTCTCAATAAATATTTTCTTGATATTAATTATTCAAACGAGACTTGGACCAGGGAAAGGACAGTCTACTCTGGTGACATGCCAAAGTTTTCTGTCCTTGGCCATATCCTTTACAACCTATTTTTCCCTGGTGACTTGGATGAAGATACATAGATAGCATACTTGTCATATGTGTAGATAACACAGAGCTGGAAAAGAGAGCTAATAATATCAGATGACAGAATCAGGGTTGTAATGGTCTCAACAGAATGGAATGCTCAGCTGAAAAGAACAGGGCCAAATGTAAAGTCCTATGTTTAATGGTGTGGGGGAAGGTGAGGACAGGGAGCCAACTACTTAGTTACCAAGTACAGAATTAGGGAGAACTGTCTTGGTATCAGTTCAATTGAAGATTATTTGGGAGAGTAGAGGATGGATCTTAATTGATTTTAGCTTAAACTCAATTTAAGCTGATAGTATACTGGGATTGTCAGTAACACAGCTTTGACTGAATTTATTAGAATATGAGTCCATATGGGATAGCTCATGGTTCTTCTGTTTACTGGTCAGATTCTTTGTTGAGTTTTAGGTTCAGTTTGGGGTGCCACATATAAAAAGAAGGACTGACAAATTAAGGTTGTGTGCAGAGGAGATTTAGGAAGGTAAAACGTGGGTATAGGAATCAGGCAGATCTAGGTTCTCTTCTAGGTTCTGCTACTTACCAGTTGTGATAACTTGGTGAAGTCAATCCCTCTGAGCTTGTTTCTATACCTTTAAAATGGGGGGCAAAGTAATTATACCAATCAGGTGGGCCATTATAAGGATTATAGCTAACATAGACACTCCAAAGATCTGCAATCCAAATCTTACTAGTAATTGGCTTAATGACTAGATAGAGTCCTTGCTTTGAAGGAGATTACATTTAGTAGGGCAGACAACTGAGATTCTAATGCAGCTTCTTAAGGGTTCAAAGACTTAATTTGTGGGAAAGGGAAAAAACTTTATTGCCCCCTATAAATGCTTACTGAGCCAGATTGCTCTTTAGCAATAGAATGGATTTCCCTGGGAAGAAGTGAATTCCCCTCAGCGAAAGAAGATAGGCAAGCTGAAACTATGTGATTACTTGTCAGGAATGCTTATAGAAGGTATATTTCTGTATGATAGGAGGTTGGACTAGAAGGGTAGCCAGGCGTGGGCCAAATCCAGCCAAATACCTATTTTTGTAAATAACGTTTTATTGGAACACAACCACACCCATCTTGTCTGTGGCTGCTTTCCTGCTACAATGCAGAGGGAACAGAGACCATATGGTCTGCTACACCTAAAATATTTACTCTGGTCCTTACTGATAAAGTTTGCTGACTCTGGGTTTAGATAAGTGCTTTTGTGAACTAGTAGCCTTTCTGAATTCTCTGTGGTGGGGATTTCAGGTGCAAGAGAGAGAAAGGCAGGGTTTGAAGTGAGTCACAGAGTTTGAGATAGTCACAGTTTTTCTTGTTAGTGCAAGGAGTAAAGACTGGTAAACACTTGATTTAATGTCTTCTAAGAACCTTTAAGAATCGATGTTTATAAACAGACACCCTTTGGTGTGAGACAGAATATTTGTATCCCACCTAAAGCCATCTAGACCTACTAGAATTGAGAGGCAATCCTCATGTAGTAGAAAGATTGGTTGTATTAACCAGCCCTTCTGAACTGCAGTGTCCTCACTTGTAAATGGAGCACTTCTCAAGGTTTTGTAAAGTTTGGAGCTGATGTAGGTACTCAGGGATAACTTTCATTACTATTCCACAGAGCTCCTCATTGGAGTGTGTGTTAGACCAGACAGAATTTTGGTTGATAAAGTATAAATCCCTCCCTTGAGTCCTTATGTAGGAGTAGTACACCAGAACCGTTCTTGGTATGGACTTGAGCTCTATCTAGATCTCATAGATTAGCAAATAAGAGGGAATGGAAATAACTCATGACCAGAAGTTTCAGTACATATATTACAGGTGTTATTTTCTATACTAGAAAGGCAGAGACTCCCCATACAATGCACTTCTAGTGGAGTCGGATTTTAAACTTCACTTCTTCCAATACATTTTGTCATTTGTATTCAGAATCTATTGCCAGCTAATGGTTTTTCTTTTTCTTTTTTCATTTTCTGTTGGAAGTGTTGACTCGAAGACAAAAAGAGGCCAAGAGCAAGAGTGACAGTGGGACTGCTGCCCAGATGTCCCTAGACTTTAACAAGTAAGTAAGTATGCTGCAATTCATGGAGCTCTTGTTTCCCATATGATTGCTCAGACCAAATAAAGAGACCAATTTCTATTTTATCCTGTGTTTCTTTGGCCTGCCAATCACTTCATTGCTTGGATGCCAGAATTTTCTTTTCTTATTCCCAGTTTATATCAGTGTAGGTGGCCTCTGAATCCCTTCTCAGTACCCTAAAATAAAAATCCTGCCACTTACTCCACTTCAACATTGCTCTGAGGTTTCTGTTTTCTTTGAATTTGTATTGGTATGTGATGCTTTGGGGAAGCAGTGGGCCATTTTGCTATGTAATAGTACAGAAGTTGAGTTGCAAATGGTTGGGCAATATAGAAGATAATAGAAGACTTTCTTGGGTTTTGGGTTGCAGTTTGACTAAGAAAGTGCATTCTAAGGGAGAGATCAGGTGTAAGTGCTGCAACCCAAAAGTAAAGACATTAGACTTTACCAACAGTACATTAGAGCAGTTAATCATTAGGCAGAAACTTTTATCTGTGAAATATAGATCGCAGACCCTAAATTTCAGGGCTCCCTTCCCTAATCCAGTTGAGCAGAGCTGATCACTTGATCCTTTGGACTCCTGCTGTGGACAGTTCTCTAGGACTGTATTCATTACACTATTCAGTTTTTTGGGTTTGTTTGTTTGTTTGTTTTTTAACATTTCTGTCCCTGTGGCTAAACAGTAAGTTATTTGAAGGCAGATACTTGTCTTCATTCATGTTTATATCCCCAGCATCTAATAAAATGTATCTGAGACAGCAGCATATACAATAATAGCTGTTTGTTGAACACCTAATATTAGTGCCTGTGCTAGGTGCTTTATTTACTTTATAATTCCTAAAATATTTGATACTTATTCTTTCTTCCTTTTTAAACAAAATAAACTGAAGAGAAATTATAAATACTTGATTCAAAACTTAGGCTCTTTCCACAGTGCTGCTGTCTTTCATGTAGTAGGGGATTAATAAATGCTATTTGTATTAATTGATAAACCTTGAAAAGTACACTAGTCTTTTCTTTCCTCTTAAGGTTTTACTTCCAGATAATTACGGACTTGAGAGACTTATTTTGCCAATTTTAAAGACCTCCAGAGAAATTCTTCCTTAGAGCTACTCCAAGCCTCTTTTGCTGTAGTTATTGAATAGTAATGGCCAGAAAAAGAAATCTAGGATAGCATGCTTTGGAAAGTTTTCTTTAGCTTCTCACAAGAATGAAGATGATCTTATGAGTCAGACAGACCTGGGTTCTGACAATTATTAGCTATATGACCTTGGAGAGAATACTACATTCCTAATAGGGCCGAAGAATTGGTGGAGAAATTGTGCTTAAAAGGCCTTGCACCAGTTCTTAGCACAGAGAAAATGCTTAATAAATATTCATTTCTTCCTTTCCCCCAAAGATTCCATTTTCATTGGTATCAAATAAACCTTACCTCATGGACATAATCAGTTTCCTCTCCGTCCCCAAATTCTACTTCCTGTTAGCTGCTGGACTGTGATGAAGATAAAAGTAAATATGCATATAAAATAATGGACAAGCCTGTGACAGAACCACATCATTTTATTTTTTTTATTTTTTTTTTTTCAAGTTAACAGCAGCTTTATTTTTTTTTTTTTTTTTTTTTTTTGCATGAAATAATTTCTTTTATTAGATGTCAATACCATTTTTTCTTTTTTAGAGAAGTTATGTGTTTACAGAAAAATCATACATGAAATGCAGAATTCCCATATGCCACTGTATGGTTAACAGCTTGCATTGGTGGAACCACATCATTTTAGTAACTTCCTAGTTGATGTTGCAGGTTGTAGTATTAAGGAAGTCAGCATATAGACAGACTTGATTCACTAATCAGATAATTTCATGCATCCTAGGAAAAATCATCTTGAATTTTTGCTCTTGGTGCTCCCTTTTCTGTTGAAATTTTAACTTCCCTTTGAAAAATCTATTACACTTAATTTCAGAAGAGTTTGACAGAATATTTTATGTCTGAAGAGCAATCAGCATTGCTTGAGATAGTTAGAAGAGCTGATTTCATTACCATCCCACTGCTGCAACAGCAGGGTACAGAGAAACAGCCAGGGAAAGCCGCTAATCATTCAGTCCTTTTGATTGGCATTGGGTTAGTTTTATTGGTGATCCTGCTGAGCAAATCTGCATTCGTTGACATGTCTTCTCCACAGAATAACTTTGAGACATAAAAACACAATTTGAGACATATCTAGGAGCCCAAAGGCAAAAGCGAATCTTAAAACTGCTTTTTCTCCCTGTCTTCTGATTGGCTAGGAGTGAGAAGTGTTATCTCTGTAAATCCATGGTCCCGTTCAGAGAGTACCAGTGTCATGTAGATGCCTGTCTCCAGCTTGCCAGGGGTGACCAAAGAGATGGGCCTGAAGGGAGTGGTAAAGTGTGCTCAGCTGTAGAGGGGAAGCATCAGCAGCGACTGAGGAGCACAAAGGTATGTATGGAGTGTTGTTAGGAAAGGCTGCCTAACCCTTCTGGTTATTCTTACTCAGTCTTAAGAGGCCACAATTCTGTCTGGCTTTTTTACTTCTCTTTCTTTTTCCCCTTCTCTCTCACATCCTCCTTTCCCCACCCCACCCCTTCCTTCATTTTCTTCTGTTTATTTCAAAAAAAGATTTATGCTTTTTACAACTGTTTATTATTTTTTAATTTAAAAAGTAGTGTTCATTGTAGAAAATTTGGAAAGTTCAAAAAAAGTATAAAGAATCGGGGGAAATTATCACCCGTAATCTCCTCAAAGGCAACAACTTTTAATATTTTGGCCTATTTCCTTCCACTTTTTCTTTCTATGCGTTTTTAATGTAATTGGCAACACACTATAAATACAGTTTTCTATCTATAACATTACTGTTAATATTTGTATCACATAGATGGTTATTTAACCATTCTCATATTACTGGACATTTAGATTCTTTTCAATTCTTCTGTATTATAATACTATATTTAAAACATTAATCAGTCTTTGTGTCACTCATTTTCTTAGAATAGATTTCCTGAAGTGGGACTACTAGACCATTGAGTATAAATGTTTTAAAGTCTCTTGAAACATATTGCTAAATTGCTGTCCTGAGAGGATATTCAATTCGTACCCTATTACCAGGAGCATGTATGAGATCAACTCTGTTGAACTCTTTGTCTGCCCATTCTTAGGAAGCTAAGGGATCTTGTCCATACGCAATGGAAAGATGGATGTGCTTTCTGGGCCTTTTTGACTAAGAGAGCAGGGGAGCAAATATTGTCTTAGTGATCAAAGATAAACAGGGAGAATTGTGGGAAGATGGTGGAGTACGATGATCTAAGAAACAACAAACAACTGTTGAACTGGGAGGAACCATCTGAATCAACTGTTTTGAAACTCTGGAGTCTCTAGTGGAAACTATGGAGTCTCTAGCATCCAGTGAATAATTGCTGTAAATATCTGTGAATTTCACCCTTCATGTAACCGCTACCATCCTCCATTCCCCAAGCATGTGGCAGGCAGCAGTGTAGACTGCAGCCTGGCCTCCTGTTGCAGCTTGCTGGTGCCCGGGTGGACTATAAGGACATAGTCCTCCAAAATCTGGGTGGGTGTAGGAGTCTTGAAGAGGCAGTACCTTTTTTTTCTCTCTCTCTCTCTCTGTTCTCTCTTCATTCCCTATTTGGAAGCAAAAATAGTTTGTAAAAGTAAACTGATAGCTCCACCTCTCAACAGCAACAAAACCTAGCGATCTGAGAGGAATAGAAGAACTAGAGTGCCTGAGTTATAACAACATAGTACTCAGAATGTCCAGTTGGCAACACAAAAAATTACAGAAGAAACAGGAAAGCATGCCCCTTTACGGGGGGGGGGGGGGCCAAGAAACCATCCCTGAAAAAGCTCGTACATTGGAACTATTAGTTAAAGACTTTAAATAAACTAACTTAAATATATTAACTAAGCTAAATGAATCCATATATGAAGAACAAAAGGAAATTATTAAAATGTTGTCTGAACAAAATAAAGAGGTGGAAGCTATGAAAAGGAACCAAATGGAAATTTGGAATTTGCAAAGTATAGTAATTGAAATGAAAAACTCAATAGATGGATTCAACGGCAGATTTGAACAGGTAGAAGAAAGAATCAGGGAACTCAAGACAATGGAAATTATCCAGTGTGAGGGGCAGAAAATAAAAATAATGAAGAAAAATTAGCAGAGCCCAGGGGACCTATGAGATATCGTCAAGTGTACCATCATACCCATTGAGTCCCAGAAGGATAAGAGAGAGAAAGGGGCAGAAAACGTATTTGAAGAAATAATGGCTAAAACCTTACCAAATCTGATGAAAGACATGAATATACACATCCAGTAAATTCAACAAACTCCAAGCAGGATAGACTGTAAGAGAGCTACACCATGACACATTATAGTGAAATTGTCCAAATCCAAAGACCGAGAAGATTTTGAAAGCAGCAGAAGAGAAGTGACTTGTCATACACAAGGGATCCCCAAAAAATGATTAACAGTGGATTTCTCATCAGAAACCATAGAAACCAGAAGACAGTGAGATGGCATATTTAAAGTCCTCAAAGAAAAAACCTATCAACCAAGAATTCTTTATCTGGAAAAATTATCTTTTAAAAATGAAGTAGAAATTAAGGCATTTGAAATAAACAAAGCTGAAGGAGTTCATTATCGGAAGACTTGCCCTACAAGAAATACTATAGAGAGTCCTTCAACCTGATATAAAAGGACACTAGATGGTAACTCAAAGCCATAAGAAGAAATAAAGAACTTTGGTAAAGGTAACTGTATAGGTTACCTATATTATTATATTATATTATTATACTTTTGGTTTGCAGCTGCTCCCCATCCAATATGATTTAACAGACAAATGTATAAAACAGACAACATTTTAAATCTATGCACAAACATGGAGATATAGTTTGAGACAACAACAATAAAAAGGGAGAGGGATGGAGATATATAGAAGTAGGGAATTTGTATACTACTGAAACTAGATTGGTACTAGTTGAAACTAGGTTGTTATTAGTTTTAAATGTTAATTGTAATTACACAAGTAACCACTAAGAAAATAAGTAGATAACACAGGGAAACAGATAAAAGAAGGGAATCAAAATGGTACACTAAAAAAAAGCAACTAAATATAAAAAGGCAGTTGATGGAGAAACTGAAGAACAAAAGACATGCAGAAAACAAATGGCTAAATGGCAGAAGTAAATCCTTCCTTCTCGGGTATTTCTTTAAATGTCAATGGATTAAACTCCCCTATTAAAAAGGCAGAGATTGGGAAGCGGCTGTGGCTCAATCGGTAGGGCTCCCGTTTGTCATATGGGAGGCCCCGGGTTCGGTTCACGGGGCCTCCTGGTGAGGGCAGGCCCACCCGCACAGCATGGTTAGCTGACCCGGAGAGCACAAGCAGCAAGGGGGGGGGGATAAATGAATAAATAAATAAATAAATCTTAAAAAATAAATAAAAAAATAAAAAGGCAGAGATTGGTAGATTGGGTGAAGATGCATGATCCTTCTATATACTGTCTACAAGAGATTCACAATAGTTAGAAAAACACAAAGGGCTTGAAAGTAAAAGGGTAGAAAAAAGATATTCCACACAAACAATCAAAAGAGAGTTGGAGTGGCTATATTATTGTCAGACAAAACAGTTTAAGTGAAAAAAAGACTACAGAAGACAAAGAAGGATATTATGTATTAATAAAAGGTTTAATCCAGCAAGAAAATAGAGCAATTATAAATGTACATGAATGTCACAACAAAGCCCCAAACTATATGAAGGAAGAATTGATAGAATTCAAGGGAGAAATAGGTCTACAATAATAGTTGTAGACTTCAATACATCACTTTTAATAATTGATAGAACATCTAAAAAGAAGATTAGTAGGGAAATAGAGGACTTGAACAACACTATTAACCAATTAGACCTAATGGGACGTATATAGAACATTCCACCTAACAACAGTAGAATACACATCCTTCTCAAGTGCACATGGAACATTTTCCAGTATAGATCACATGTTAGGCCACAAATCAAATCTACATGAATGTAAAAATATTGAAATCATACAAGGTATCATCTTGGGCCATTATGGAATAAAGCAAGAAAGAAGGAAAACTGGAAAATTTACAAAAACTATGTGGAAATTAACACACTCTTAAACAACAGATGGGTCAAAAAAGAAAATACAAGGGAAATTAGGAAATACTTAGAGATCAGTGAAAATGAAATTGCAACATGCCAAAACTTAAAGGATGCAGTGAAGGCAGTGTTCAGAGGGGAATTTATAACTGTAAAGGCCTACATTAAAAATAAAAAGAAGAACACAAATCTATAACCTAATTTCATACCAGGAGGAACTAAAAAGCGAAGAGCAAACTAAACTCAAAGGGAGCAGAAGAAAGAAAATAGTACAGATTAGAGGAGAGAGAAATGAAATAGAGAATAGAAAAACAGAATCAATAAGTCAAATGTTGGTTCTTTGAAATGATCAATAAAATTGGCAAATCTTTAGCCACATTGACAAAGAAAAAGAGACCGTAGACACAAATAACTAAAATCAGGAATAAGTATAGGGACATTTTTATTGACGTAACAAATAAAAAGGATTATATCAGGGTACTATGAACATTTATCTTGCACAAATTAGAAAACTCAGATTAAATGGACACATTTCTAGAAACTGTACAAATGACCTAATCCGATGTAAGAAGAAGTAGAGAATCTCAACAGACCTATAACAAGTATAGAGATTGAATCAATAATTAAAAACCTCCCAACAAAGAAAAATCCAGGACAGGATGGTTTCATTGATGAAGTCTATCAAACTTTTAAAGAAGATTTAACACCAGTCCTTCCCAAACTCCTCCATAAAATCAAAACGGAGGGATTACTCCGTAACTCATTCTATGAGGCCAGCACTATTTTGATACCAAAGCCAGATAAAAACAAGAAAAGAAAATGAGACCAACACCCTTATGAATGTAGACTCAAATATCAGCACAATACTGGCACACCAAATCCAATGGTATGTTAAAGGAATTATTATTACAGGAATGCAAGGTTGGTTCAACATAAGAAAATCAATCAATGTAGTAATAATTAAAAAAAAAATAATCGATACAAAAAATGTATTTGTCAAAATTCAGCATCCTTTCATGATAAACACACAGAAAACTAGGATTAGAAGGGAACTTTCTCAACATGATAAATAGCATTTATTAAAAACCTACAGAAAATAATGGTGAAAAGTTGAAAACTTTCCCTTTAAGATCAGGAACAAGACAAAGATGCCCACCGCCACCCCTGTTATTCAGCATTGTACAAGAAGTTCTAGCCAGAGCAGTTAAGCAAGAAAAAGAAGTAAAAGATCTACAGATTGGAAAGTAAGAAGTAAAATTATCCCTCTTTGCAGATGATTTGGTCCAATATGTAGGAAATCCCATAAATGCACAAGAAAGCTATTAGAACTAAAAAACTAATTCAGCAAAGTTGCCAGGGTACAAGATAAATGCATAGAAGTCAGTTGGGTTTCTATACAACAGTAATGAACAATTGCAAGAGGAAATCAAGAAAACAATTGCATATACAACAGCATCTAAAAGAATAAAATATCGAGGACTTCCAGGAAGATGGAGGGCTAGTAAGACACAGGAATCTCTTCTTCAGAAAAATAGCTAGAGGACAGGCTGAAACAGCCCCCAAAAAGCTCTTCTAGGGTTTTGGACAGCAGGTGAAGGCTGCACACCACCCAGAGAAGAGAGGGACAAAAGAGGGAAATCTCAACGACAGAACCGTGAGTTGGAACCAGCAGCGGCTGCTGTTGCCGGCACCCTCCCCCATAGTCTTTAGAATTCTCCAGCCTCTGGGCCTGCGACTACAGACAAAGGGGGCTCCAGGGATCTGCCACTTCAGGAAAGGGGAGAGAGAGGGACACAGCCTAAGTCTGACTCAGGTTCTGCCCCGCAAATTTGGGCTGCGGAGCCCCATGGACCCTTCCAGACCAGGTGGAACCACATGGTGGTTTGCCCTGGGAGCCGGCGAAGGACTGGAGAAATCCGACCCTTGCAATCTCCCTCTCTTCTAGCCTGGACTAATTGTTGAGGACTCCACAGGAGAGGGGAGAGAGAGCCTGGGGCTGACTCGGCTTTTGACTCGCAGGTTTGGTCTGCCGTGTCCCAAGAGCCCTTCCAGGCCGGGTGGGAATGCGCCATTGTTTGCCTTGGAGCAAGGGGCTAAAGATATACAAACCTCCCAATCTCCTCCTCTACTAACAGGGACCGATTGTTGAGGACTCAGAGGGGAGTGGAAATATTTCCTAGCTGGGAAAAGGGAGGGGGCTGCCAGAGAAGACTGGAGAACTGTCTCAGAAAGTTTGAATTACAGGGCTCTTAGCCCCCAGACAGGAAGCTCTATCACAATGATCTGGTCCGTGTCGCAACAAATACACTCTGACCAGGCATTGAATTGAGAACTGCCAAAGAGCACCATCTCCTGGCAAACCAAGGAAGTGTACATAAGAAAATTAAAAATAAGTAGGAGAGGCTTTTCCTGGCCTCTATAGTCTCCCTGCCCAAGGCTCTAGGAAGTGACTCTACAACCAATTACTGCTTCCAGTGCCCAGTTTTGAACAACCAGCAGGTCAATCCTAACAATCAAGGTCAAGCCAAAAATCAAAGAGCTGTGGTAACTCACAGCCTCCTGCCACTAAATCCCTATAAAAGAGAAAGAGATTGAGCATCTGAGTAAACTACATCCTAACCAGATGCCTAAACACCAGCAAAAAATTACGAGCCATAATAAGAAAATAGAAGACATGGCCGAAGAAAAGGAATACATCAAAGTCCCAGAAGAAATGCAGAATTTGAGAAAACTAATCAGCGAGATGAACACAAATTTCCAAAATCAAATTAATGAGATGAAAGACAATATAGTTAAAGAGAGAAATGACATCAAGAAGACATTGAGCAAACGCAAAGAAGAGTTTGAAATCCTGAACAGAAAAGTAACAGAGTTCATGGGCATGAAAGACAAAATAGGTGAGGTCAAAAACACATTTGAGACATACAACAGCAGACTCGAAATGACAGAAGAAAGAATAAGTGATACCGAAGACAGAGCAGCTAAAATTGAAGAGAGAAAAGGACGGAGAGAGAAAAGAATGGAAAAAATTGAGCAGGGGCTCAGAGAGTTGAATGACAACACAAAACGCAATAATATACGCATCATGGGAATTCCAGAAGGGGAAGAGAAGGGAAAAGTGGCAGAAAGAGTATTTGAGGAAATAATAGCTGAAAATTTCCCAACTCTCACAGAAGAAATGAACTTACATGTCCAAGAAGCACACCATACCCCAATCAGAATAAATCCAAATAGACCTATGCCAAGACACATACTACTCAGAATGTCAAATGTCAAAGATAAAGAGAAAATTCTCAGAGCAGCAAGAGAGAAGCAAGCGATCATGCACAAGGGACGTCCAGTAAGACGTAGTGCAGATTTCTTTTCAGAAACCATGGAGGCAAAAATACAGTGGTATGATATAATTAGGAAACTGAAAGAGAAAAATTGCCAGCCGAGAATTCTTTATCCAGCAAAAATGTCCTTCAAATATGAAGGTGAGCATAAAGTATTCACAAACAAACAGAAGCTAAGAGAGTTTGCAAAAAAGAATCCACCTTTGCAGGAAATATTAAAGGAAGCCTTAGAACCTGAAAGATAAAGGCAGGAGAGAGAGGCTTGGAGGAGAGTATAGAAGAAAGAATAACAGAAAGGATAACCAAAAGAGTAAAGAGAGAGACAAAAACAGATGACATGAAAACCAAAGAATAAAATGGAGGAAGTAAATAGTGCATTTACAGTAATATCATTGAATGTGAATGAATTAGACTCCCCAATCAAAAGATACAGGCTGATAGAGTGGGTAAAAAAACATGAGCCACCCATATGCTGCCTAGAAGAAACTCACCTTAGACCCAGGGATACAAACCGGCTGAAAGTGAGAAGTTGGAAAAAGATAATCCACGTGAATAGTAACCAGAAAAGAGCAGGGGTAGCTATACTAATATCAGACAAAACAGACTTTAAATGCAAAAAAGTTATAAGAGATACAGAAGGCCATTATATATTAATAAAAGGGATGATCAACCAGGAAGATATAACAGTCATAAATATCTATGCACCTAACCAGGGTGCCCCAAAATATATGAGACAAACTCTGGCAGAAATAGACATTTCTACAATAATCATTGGAGACTTCAACACCCCTCTCACATCATTAGATAGAACAACTAGACAGAATATCAACAAGGAAACAGATAACTTAGACAATATGATAAACAAGTTAGACATAACAGACAAATACAGAACACTGCATCCAAACTCAGTGGGTTATACATTCTTCTCAAGTGCCCATGGATCTTTCTCCAGGATAGACCACATTATGTCACAATACAGCTCTCAATAAATATAAAAAGATTGAAATTATACAAAGCACCTTCTCAGATCATAATGGAATGAAACTAGAAATCAATACCAGACAGGAAAAAAGTAAATTTGCAAATGTGTGGAGACTGAACAACACACTCCTAAGTAATCAGTGGGTCAAAGAAGAAATTGCAAGTGAAATCAGTAAATATATTGAGACAAATGTAAACGAGAACACAACGAATCAAAACTTTACGGGATACAGCAAAGGCAGTCTTGAGAGGGAAATTTATAGCCCTAAATGCCTATATTAAAAAACAAGAAAGAGCTAAACTCAAAGATTTAACTGAACAACTGGAGACACTAGAAAAAGAACAGCAAACCAATCCCAAAGCGAGCAGAAGGAAAGAAATAATAAAGATTAGAGCATAAATAAATGAAAATAAGAACAGAAAAACAATAGAGAAAATCAACAAAACCAAAAGCTGGTTCTTTGAGAAGATCAATAAAATTGACAAATCCCTCGCTAGACTAACAAAGAAAAAAAGAGAGGATGCAAATAAATACAGTCAGAAATGAAAGGGGGGAGTTACAAATGACCTCGCAGAAATAAAAAGAATCATAAGAGGATATTATGAGAAACTATATGCCAACCAACTAGACAACCTAGATGAAATGGACAAATTTCTAGAAGCGCACAACCAGCCTACACTGACGCTACAAGAAATACAAGAACTTAACAAACCAATCACAACTAAGGAGATTGAATCCATCATCAAAAATCACCCAGCAAAGGGGGGCGGATGTGGCTCAAATGGTTGGGCGTCCGTCTGCCATATGGAGGGACCTGGGTTCGATCCCCGGGACCTCCCGGTAAAATGAAAAAAATAAAAAAATCTCCCAGCAAAGAAAAGTCCAGGACCAGATGGCTTCACAGGTGAATTCTACCAAGCATTTCAAAAAGAATTAACACCAATCCCGTTTAAACTTCCAAAAAATGGAAGAAGGAGGGAAAATTACCCAACACATTTTATGAAGCCAACATCACCCTAATACCAAAGCCAGATAAAGATTCCACAAGAAAAGAAAATTACAGACCAATCTCTCTCATGAACATAGATGCAAAAATTCTCAACAAAATACTTGCAAATCGAATCCAACAGCATATCAAAAGACGTATACATAACGACCAAGTGGGATTTATTCCTGGTATGCAAGGCTGGTTCAACATAAAAAAATCAATCAATGTAATACACCACATTAACAAATTGAAGGAAAAAACCACATGATCATCTCAATAGATGCAGAAAAGGCATTTGACAAAATCCAGCATCCTTTTTTTGATATAAACACTTCAAAAGATAGGAATAAAAGGAAAATTCCTCAGTATGATAAAAGGCATATATGAAAAACCCACAGCCAACATCATACTCAATGGGGAAAGGTTGAAAGCTTTCCCTCTAAGATCGGGAACAAGACAAGGATGCCCACTGTCACCATTGTTATTCAATATTGTATTAGAAATTTTAGCTAGGGCAATTAGACAAGAAAAAAAAAAAAATTAAAGGCGTCCAAATAGAAAAAGAGGAAGTAAAACTCTCACTGTTCGTGGATGACATGATCCTGTACTTAGAAAATCCTGAAATATCCACAACAAAGCTACTTGAACTAATAAATGAGTTCAGCAAAGTGGCGGATACAAGATCAACAGGCAAAAACCATTAATGTTTTTGTACACTAGTACTGAACAACCTGAGGAGCAAATCAGGGGGAAAATTCCATTTTTAATAGCAACAAAAAGACTCAAATACCTAGGAGTTAATTTAACCAAAGAAGTACAGGACCTATATGCAGAAATCTCCAAAGCAATACTAAAAGAAATTTTAAAAGATCTCAATAAATGGAAAGACAGTGTTCATGGATTGGAAGAATAAATACTGTGAAGATGTCAATCTTGCCCAAACTGATTTATAGATTCAATGCAATACCAGTCAAAATCCCAACAGCTTACTTTACAGAATTAGAGAAGGCAATTACCAAATTCCTCTGGAAGGGTAAATGCACCCGAATAGCCAAAAACATTCTAAAAAAAGAAGAGCAACGTGGGAGGAATTTCACTGCCTGACCTTGAAACATATTACAAAGCTACAGTGGTCAAAACAGCATGGTACTGGCATAAAGATAGATACATCGATTAGTGGAATATAATTGAGATCCCAGAAGTATACCCTCACCTTTACAGTCAACTGGTTTTTGACAAACCTACCAAGCCCAAGCTAATGGGAAAAAACAGTCTCTTCAACAAATGGTGTTGGGAGAACTGGTTATCTATAACTAAAAGAATGAAAGAGGACCCCTATCTCACCCCCTATACAAGAATCAACTCAAAATGGATCAAAAATCTAAATATAAAAGCCAGGACCATAAAACTACTCGAAGAAAATGTAGGGAAACATCTTCAAGACCTTATATTGTAGTAGGTGGTGGTTTCTTGGACCTTACAACCAAAGCACGTGCAACAAAAGAAAAAATAGATAAATGGGACCTCCTCAAAATTCAACACTTTTGCACCTCACAGGACTTTGTCAGAAGGGTGAAAAGGCAACCAACTCAATGGGAAAAAATATTTGGAAATCACATATCTAATAAGGGTTTAATATGCAGGATATATAAAGAGATGTTACAACTGAACAATAAAAAGATAAACGACCCAATTAAAAAATGGGCAAAAGACTTGAATAGACATTTCTCCAAAGAAGAAATACAAATGGCAAAAAAACACATGAAGAAAGCAGTTGTAATACAGGGGCTTTTTCAGGACTTGGGAATTATCCTGAGTGACATTACAATGACAGATATAGGCCATTTTACATCAGCATATACCATGCAGAATTGTGTGGGAGAGTGTGTGGTCTACAATGTGAACTATGGCCCATGCTTAGTGGCAAAGCCCCAGGATGTGTATATCCATTGCAGGTGATGTGCCACACTAATGAAAGATGTTTGTGTGGGATGTTATGGGAGGTGTGGGAGGAGGGGAACATGGGAATCCCTGTAATTTTTGTGTACCATTTATGTAATCTAAGCATCTTCTAAAAAAAAAAATATATATATATATATATAAGCAAATGCACATATATGCATATATATTTATATATCATTTTACAAATATTGGTTTGTATTGTGAAAAATTTTATTTTTACCCACAATTAAAATAAAGAAAAAGATTTAGTTGGTGCCCTAGAGTTTGCAATGTAAAATTTTAACCAATCTAAATCCAAATAATACAATACCACTTTATGTGTAGACCAAGTTCTTCATGACAGAGTATTCTCAATTCAACTCTCATGTCTCTCATGACATTGCTGTGATCATTTTACGTATTATAGACTATCACCTAATACACTGTTACTATTATTACTTTAAGCAGTTATCTTTTAAATCAATAAATGATAAGAAAAATGGAAGAGTTTTATTTTAACTCTATTCCTTTTCCAGTGGTATTCCTTTATGTATATATCAGTTTCTGACAAGTCATTTTCCTTTACCCCAATAAACTTTTATTTACATTTCAAAAAAAAAAAAAGAACATGAAGAATTGCTCAACATCACTCATAATTAGGGAAATGCAAATCAAAACTACAATGAGATATCATTTCACACCTATCAGAATGGCCACTATTAAAAAGACAGAGAACTACAAGTGTTGGGGAGGATGTGGAGAGATAGGAACACTTCTTCACTGTTGGTGGGAATGCAGAATGGTACCGCCACTGTGGAGGACTGTTTGGCAGTTCCTAAAGAAGTTGAATATAGATTTGCCACGTGACCCTGCAATACCACTACTGGGTATATACCGAGAAGAAATGAGAAGAGTGACATGAACAGACATCTGCACACCGATGTTCATAGCCACATTATTCACCATTGCCAAAAGATGGAAACAACCCAGGTGTCCATTAACAGACGAATGAATAAACAAACTGTGGTCTATTCACATGATGGAATATTATGCAGGTGTAAGAAGAAATGAAGTCTTAAAGCATATGACAACGTGGATGAACCTGGAGGACATGTTGAACGAAGCAAGCCAGACACAGGACAAATACTGTATGACTGCGTTACTATGAACCAAATATATTGTGTAACATATTGTTTGATTAAAAAAAAAAATTTATATGTATCCATTACATTTAATTGAGAAATATATATATTTATTCATCTGTGTTTACTTTTTAATTTTTAATTTATTTTCAATTATTAAATGTACAAAAATAAAGTAAAATAAAATATCTAGGACTCAGTTTAACCTAGGAAAGACTTGTGCTCTGAAAACTATAAAACATTACTGAAAGAAGTTAAAGAAGAATTAAAGAAATGGAAATGCATCCCATGTTCATGGATTGGAAGACTTAAAATTGTTAAGAAGTCAATACTGCCTTAAGCGATCTACAAATTCAATGCATTTCCTCTCAAAATTCCAGCAGGAGCAGAGCAGGTGTAACTCAGTGTTTGAGCACCTGCTTTGGTTATATGTGGTCCCAGGTTTAATCCCCTGTACCTCCTAAAAAAAAAAAAAAATTCCAGCAGGCTTCTTTGAAGAAATGGAAATGCTGATCCTCAGATTCACATGAGGCCTCCAAATAGCCAGTACAACCTTGCAAAAGAACAAAGTTGGAGGACTCACAGGTCCTGATTTCAAAACTTACTACAGGGAAGCGGATGTGGCTCAATTGATAGGGCTCCCATTTACCATATGGGAGGCGCCGGGTTTGATTCCCGGGGCCTCCTGGTGAAGGCAAGCCAGCCTGTGCGGCGTGGTGAGCTGACGCAGCAAGATGACGCAACAAAGGGAGACAAGTAGACACAGAAAAACGCACAGCAAATGGACAAAGCGAGCACAAGCAGCAAGGGGGGATAAATAAAATCTTTAAAAAAAAAAACTTACTACAAAGCTACAGTAATTGAAACAGTGTGGTACTGGCATAAAGATAGACATATAGACACTAGAAAAGAATTGAACCCAGGGATCAACCCACATGACTATGGTCAGTTGGTTTTCGACAAGGGTACTATCTTATTTTGTCATGGGGCTGCTGATACAAAGTACCAGAAATGGGTTGGCTTTTATAATGGGCCACAAAATGTCCAAATCAAGGCATTGACAGAGATGCTTTCTCAGCAAAGTCAGCTTCTGGTGATCCTGGGGTCTTCCCACAAGGTGAAGCAAAATGCTGCTGATCTCTGCTAAGGTCCCTGCCTTACCCTCTGAGCTCACTGTCTCCTGGAGCCCAGCTGCGGGCAACTAGGCATAGGTCTTGTCTCTCTCTGGGCCTCCTCTCTCAGTCTCAGCTGTTCCACTTTTTTCCCCGAGTTCAGCTGTGGGCATAAGGCATCTGGCTCCTCTCTTCAGCCTTGAGCTGCTCCATGGGCCCAGCCTCTTGGGAGCTTTGTGCTTTATCTTTGGCTGCTAGCAATCCTCAAGTCCTCTCTCACATGGCAGGATCAATATGGCAGCTTCCTTTCTCTATGTGTATCTTTCTGTGTCTCCATTTATATAAGACCCAGTAAGAGGGCGAAGACCCAACTTGAGTCACGCCTCACTAGCGTAGTCCAGTCAAAAGTGACGTAATCAGGTGATCTAAAAAGGTCCCTTAACGACCTAATGCAATCAAAGTATCTCAGCCACAGCAACAGATTAGTTTAAGAGCATAATCTTTTTCTGAAATTCAGAAAATTCAAAGTGTCACAGGTACCAAGTTCATTCAATGGGGAAAGAATAGTCTGTTTAACAAATGGTGCTTGGACAACTGGAAATCCACATGCAAAAGAATGAATGTGGACCCCTACCTCTCACCATATACAAAAATTAATTCAAAATGGGTCAACAGTGTAAATGTAAGAGCTAATACTATAAAGCTTTTATAAGAAAACAGGGAAATATATGTAGGACCTTGTAGTAAGCAGTGGGCTTTTAGATTTCATACCCAAATCACAAGCAATAAAAGGAAAATAGATAAAATGGACTTCTTCAAAATTTAAAACTTATGTGCATCAAAGAATATTATCAAGAAAGTATAAAAATAACCTACAGAATGGGAACAGATATTTAGAAATCGTATATCTGACAAGCATTTAAGATCCAGAATATAAAAAGAACTCTTAAAACTCAACAACAAAAAGACAACCTAATTGAAAAATGAGTCAAGGATTTGAATAGACATTTCTCCAAAGAAGATATTCAGATGGCCGATAAGTGTATGAAAAGATGCTCAACCTCGTTAACCATTAAGGAAATGCAAATTAAAACTACAATGAGATGCCATTTCATACCATGCAGCCATGGTTGCTGTTAAAAAAAAAAAAAAAAAAAAAAAGGTAAACAAGTGCTGATGAGGATTTGGAGAAATAAGAATCATCCTACATTATTGATGGGAATGTAAAATGGTGAAGCTGCTGTGGAAAACAATTTGGCAGTTCCTCAGAAAGTTAAAAATAGAATTACCATATGACCTGTCAATTCCAGTCTTAGGTTTATACCCAAAAGAATTGAAAGCAGAGACTCAGATATTTGTATATCAATGTTCATTGCAACATTATATACAATAGCCAAAAGGTAGAAGCAACTCAAGTGTCCATCAATAGAAAAATGAATAAACAAGATTTCGTGTATCTATACAATGGAATATTGTTCAACCCATAGAAAGGAATGAAGTGCTGGTACATGTTACAGCATGGATGAATCTTGAAGACATCATGTTTTGTGAAATAAGCCATGCACAAAAGGACAAATACAGTAAGATTCTCTTATATGAAATACTCAGAATAAGCAAATTCATAGAGACAGAAAACAGAATAGTGGTTACCAGGATGGGGGGAAGGGGAAAGGGGAGTAATTCCTTAATGAGTATGTGTTTTAAGTTTGGGATGATGAAAATAGTCTGGAAAGAGATAGTGGTGAAACTTATATAGTATTATCAACATACAATGTCAAAGAATTTTCTATTTAAAATGTTTTCTACTTTAAATGTTAAAATGATTTTTGTTATATGTATTTTACATGTAAAACTAATTAAAATTACAATTAAAAAATAAATTATTTACAAAAAACTAGCAGTCACAGCACACTAAGATGGGGAATTAATTATGTGTCATGCCAGAAAAAGGGATCCCTCTATGAATGTTCCCCCGCCCCAAGGTGGTACTTATACCATAGAGCCAGTTTTTCTTCTGATATCAGTGCCTGTAGAAGTAGTTACCTTTACTCTATTGTTTTCTATTTTAAATATCCCCAGATCTATCACAGATCTTAAGCTGCTAGTTGACATGATCTTGTTTGACTTAATTTCGACTTGACTCCGATATCCATTCTTAGATAATATTCTTGGCATAGAGATAGATATATTTTATTCATCGTTGTTTGGTTTTTTACTCGTGTACCCTCATTTATTAGAAAGCAAAAAACTTTCCTAGATCTGTGTCCCACACCTCTTTTCTTCCAGAAACAGGTGTGATCTGTGCTAGAGCAGTTGTATTTTAGACTCTCTCTGCCATGAGGTAACTCTGTCTATTTTTCTCTGCCACAGGAAAAAGTCCATAATGAAGGCCGCCTTCTCAGCCTCTTGGAACAGTCAGAGCACAAGTCTGCAGGTTAGGACCCTAGGACTAGTTTTCTGGGCTTGTACATAAGGTCTGCCAATGAAGATAGCCACTTCCAACTCCCTATTTATTGGGGTTATGTGGGTCCACATTTGAGCCAGCCTCTGAGACCTAATCTTGATCATCTCTTCCTAAGAAAAGGGGCAGGGAAGGAGGTGGGGGTCTGTCTTATTCATTTGTTTCATTTCAGGCTTTATATAGCCTGGAATCAGGACCTCCTGTTGAACTCTGGGAAAAAACATTTTCATATCACAGGGGAATGATATAAGCACCAAGTATGCCTTCTAAAGGAGCAGGCATGGAAAACCAGGCCTGCACACATCACTGCCTCCTATTAATGCTTTGTGCATCATTCATATGTTATCTTTTCCCTAGTGTCCTTCCTGAGGGATTATGGGAAGTAATTCTTTCTCTTTGTGTCCAGTATTTTGGGAGCAGTAGAGTGGATTGGTTAAGAGCATCTCCAGATGTGTCTTTGAATTCTGATTCTGCTGCTTATCTTGCTGTTTGTCCTTGCACAAATTACTTAACCTCTCTGAGGTTATTTACCTCTTCTGTAAATAGAGGTAATAATATCAGCTTTCTAGATTGCCTGGATTATATTCAGGAAAGCTCCAAACCTTGTACCTGGCATAAGTAGACTCTTTTTTTTTTTTTAAGATTTTATTTATTTATTCATTTATCCCCCCCTTGCTGCTTGTGCTCGCTGGGTCAGCTAACCACGCCGTGCGGGCGGGCCTGCCCTCACCAGGAGGCCCCGGGAACCGAACCTGGGGCCTCCCATATGGTAAACGGGAGCCCTACTGATTGAGCCACAGCCGCTTCCCTATAAGTAGACTCTTGATAAATGTTACCTGCTATTGGTACTGTTGTTATTAGTTGCTATTGTTAAAATTCACCAGATGCAGATGGAAAAGAAGTTTCTTTAAGCCTGGTAGATTTGCTTACTGTCTAGTTCTAATAGTTCATTTCCACCAAGCAAATCTATAAAAAGGCTGCCTCTTCAAGCCTTATATCCTTCTGCCTCTATATAAGCAGGTTGTGAATCTCTGCAGGTGGCAGATTTCCCTTGGCAACTGCTTGTTCCTTAAGTCCAGATTTGAAGTAAATTCATTCAGAGGTTTTTCATTCAAAAGTGGTCACCTCGGTACACGTTCCATTGGTCTGGGGATTGGGGATCTGAGCAATCTGGATAAATCTGATGAAAGGCAGTGCCAAGAACACAGGAAACACATGATCAGGGAGAAGTGGTATGATTACCAGTACTACTACCAACATTATTACTTTTCATCTTCTATCGTAGATGCAGAGATAAAGACCAAGCCTTCAGAAACAGGAGCTGCCAGGTAAATTGGGGAGTGTTCATCGAAGTGTGGCTGTCATAAGTTCTAAAGAGTACAGGGCTGGTTCTGTGATCTTTGTGTAGTGTGATACTCAAACCGTTGAAGTAGAGAAATCACTGTGGAACTGTGTGACCTCTCTCTGGGCTAAGAATTGGATGGATAGCTCAGGTCATTCATGGTATTAAAACTGGTAGAGCAAATGCTGTGTCTTACTACTCTCTACCTCCTTATCTCCTCCCAACCCCTGTCTTCTGACCTGGATTTCAGGTAGATTGGGAATTTAGGTTTGAGTTCTCACTGTCATATTGTGGCTTTAGATATATGATTTAACCTCTTTATACCCAATATCCTCATCTGTAAATGGGGAATGATAATACTTACCTGGTTTGATTATTGCAAAGATTACATGAACTAATTTATGTGCAAGTCCCAGGTACAGAGCATGGTACACACTTGGTGCTTAGTAGGTGTATACTGAACCTGAATTTTTCCCTTCTCTCTAGGGTTCCCCCACCAGGGATGGAAGAGGCAGGATGCAGCAGAGAGACGCAGAGTTCCCTTGCGCACTTCGACTTAAATGATTCTCCCATCAAATCTTTTGTTTCCATTTCAGAAGCCACAGATTGCTTAGTGGACTTTAAAAAGCAATTTACTGTCCAGTCAGGTAGTCGGACACGGACCAAAGCGGGCAGAGGAAGGAGGAGAAAATCCTGAATTTTTAGGGTCAGGAGGTTGGCAAAGCCATTAGCAATAGGGGTGGGCCACGTTCATTAAGCTGCAGTGGCCTCCAGTTCGTTGTTGAACAAGTTTTGACCCTGCAGTGTTCATCACCAGCACCCACTCAGCATCCTTGTTTTTATGTTTTCTATGATCTATACAGACAACTGTGTATAGTATTTTGTTTTATAAGAGTCAGTTTGAGTTTACTTATAGTTAAAAAGAAAATTTAAATATATTTATCTATGTTTGTATGAAATCTTATTTCAATATTGGAGGTTTTCCTCCCCACCCCACTTTTTGTTGCCAAGGTTTGGGGGTGGGGGATATTTTAAATGTGGAGGTAATTCTTATACTCATAAATGATATGTTTCTGAATGAATTCCATTACTGATCTTTGACATACCACCTGTCTTCACTGACTGTGCAGTGCACATTTCTGAACCCTGTGTGGTTATTTCCTTCACCTTTTCCGGCATCATTCTGGAAGGCGCCAGAGGCATTAAATCCTACTATTTATTCTGCTTATTCCTGCCATTCACTGACCCATAACTTCATCTTGATGTTCTTAGCCAGTTAAGAATTCTCAGCTAGAGCATAGGACCTTTGAGGAATGTGTCCTACCATTCTTCCCAGGAATTCGTAAGTGAACACTCTGTTTTAAGTTCCTGTGAAATTATTTTTCCTTTCTAGATTAGCCAGTGGGGGTGCCAGGCATATTCACCTGTTAAAGCTGAGATTGGTTCTTTCTGCTGCCAAAGGTCATAGCAGCAACAGGAAGTACCTTCTATTACAGTAAGCTTAATGAAGAAGTACATATTCTCAACCACATTGCCCAGGAGCTTCCAGTGCAGAACAGAAATGTGGTCTGGCCTCAGTACATTGGCAGACTCCAAAGATGAAGGGCTGTTGAATGGCAGAAACAGCTACTGAGAGAAGAAACCACAAAAAGGTGGTTAAGAAAGTTAGCTTTGACTAGAGCTGATTTGAAGCTGTAATAAAAGAAGACTAGAGGGGGTAGGGGGGTGGCGAGGCGCTGCTGACCAAGAAAGGATCTTAGGACAGTTTAGACAGAGATACCACTCAGACTCTTCTGACTTATTAAGTCCAAAGGTACCTTTGCCTTTATTTTAAAATGAAAATGAGCTGGGATGGAAGACACAGCACAGGCCTTTAGGCCCCTGCTTACTGCCTTTGCACACAAGCTTTTTGAGTTAGAAAAAGGCAGCATGGTGGACTCACTGTTTATTCCTTCTGTAAACTTTTTTGGTGTTCAGTGAGACTGACATTGTACATAAGTAGTAACTATTTTTTCTTTTTTTTTTTTTTAACTGGAAACAGACATACAACATACACCTTCCCATCCCAACTCCTCCCAAGCATACCATTCATTGTGAATGGAATTAATCTCATTCACAATGTTGTGGTACCTCACCACCATCCACTATTATCACTTAACTTTCTTCCCCAAACAGAAACTCTACACTTATTTTGCATTAACTCCCCACTGCTCCTGGCCCCCACTCTAGGTAACCTATACTCTATTTTCAGGCTCTGTGAGTTTGCATATTCTCCAATATTTTCTGTAGCTTTATCTTTGAGCATCTGCTATGGTCCAGGCAATGTATGTTCCTTCATTTAATCCTCACAGCAACCCCATGAGGGTAGGTATTATCCCCATTTTTCAGATGAAGAAACAAAGGCCCGGAGGAACAAATAAAGCTGCTGCTTGTCTGTGAGACCACAGTGCCTCTGCTCTTCAGTCCTGAAAAATAGAATGCTATATATCTAGTATTGATTATTGTCATGCTTTCCCTCTAATGAAAAGTACCTTATCAATTATGTCCCACCAGCTTAACTCTCACTAATCTTCTCTCTCCTTAAATGGCAATGATTTATTGGCAGTAGAGCTCTATAAGTGGGATAGTGTGTTTATCTGTCTGCCTGATTCTAGAAAGTGAATTATTTAGCTTAAAATGCAGCAGTCTTCCTAGAACATGGGTTAGCTGCAGGAAGAAGTGCATCAGTAGGACCAGGAACAAGTAGGCTTAGTTATCAGCTAATGCTGAGTCAAGGGAGAAATAGCTACCCCCACCACCATACCACCACCCTCCCCCCACTGTCTGTAAGGGCTGCTTATCTGTCCACATTCTCATTCTCCCCATCCTAATGATCCTGAGGCTAGGAGCATTAGTGAAAGAATGAAGAGACAAAATGGAAAGAGTTAACAGACAGATCAACCTGAGTCTGAATCCCTGCTTCTGATACAAATTACTTAAATTCTCTGAGACCTAGTTTCTTTGTCCATAAAATGGGGGAAAGCATACTTCCAGAGTTCTTCTAAGGATTACAATAACATGTATGAGGATCTAACACAGTATCTATCACAGACAATAATGAGTAAATGGCAGCAGCTGTTACCAATGTCATGCTAGTATCCTGTGTCATAATCAGTGTTGCAATGGAAGGGCCCGAGAGGAAGGAGGGATGTGGGTACAAGAGGAGACAGTTCTTAGAAGAGTGTGCTCTCAGGAGGCTCTTAGCTCTGTCAACCACCAACCTTCTACACCAAGCTTGGGTCCTGGGCCTCCAGAGCTTTCTCAGGGCCTCTGGAGTTCTACTACTTTGGAAAGATGGGAAGAGCTGTTCTGCTGGTGTCTACTCACAAAGAGCTGGGAGCTTGGTGACCTTCACAAGCTCTTACCACAAATTGGGAAAGAGAAAGGAACTTCTCTGTGTTAGGCATTGTAATTGTGTTATTTCAGTTAATCCTTACAACAACCCTCCAGCACAGACTGCTCTGCTTATGTCCCTTGGGCACCACCATTCTCTTATACACCCACAGGGTCCTATTTCAAGTACCTGTCACTCTTGACCTCAGGACTTATCTTGGCTTGTGTGTGGGGCAGTCTGGGAATGCCAGAGAGTTAATGCCCCTGGGACAGCCCTCAGCCAGTACATAATGGAAGTTGCAGGTAAATAACCCAGCTTCCTCACTCTTGGGGTGGGGCAATTCTGAGGTGCATTCCACCTTGTCTCCCAGAGCTCCCCTATGGGACTGAGTCTCAGTAGTTCCCAGCAGCAGTTTAATGCACACTGTTGGCTTCCTTCCCTACCCTGCCTCAATTCCAATTCCCCTGTCAGTGCTTCCTGACTCAGGGTAGGGACTAGCATGAGGCAACTAGGATGAAAAATGTTAAAAAGGCACTTGCTCTCAGGTTCATTTAGTGCAGAATGGGCACTTGGACAAACCAGAGGGGGCCTTTTTAAACTGTGCTCTGGGCACCTCACTTGCCTCAGCAAAGTCCAGGCCCTGTCCCTGATCACTTGCCAAATAAACTACTTGCACGCAAATCAGGTCTGCTTCTAGAGGAACCGACCTGAGGTAAATCCTATGAAGGAATTGGTCTGCATATTTTATACATGGAAAACTGAGACTCAGAGAAGTGAGGAAATTTGCCTAAGGTCATACAGCTGGCAAATGGGATGGGCTTCAAACCCAGGTCTGTTTATACCAGAGCTCACACTCTGTACCATACTGGACTGCCTCCCACCCCCTGCTCAACTCAAAACTAGTGGTTCTGCACATCCTAAGTTTGGGTTACTTTGCTATTTGTGATGGACTCATTCTTGCCCTAATTTGATTTTAGCGGTAGCAGATGGGAATTTGGGGGACGGGAAGGCAGGTAGTAAGTGGTAGTCAGCAGTGGAAGATGGAAGCATGGAGAGGTTGCTGGAACAATATGCACTAGGAAGACAGAAAGGGGTTACTTATTTTCTCAGTTTCAAAACTGGACCATCACACACTCAACCACTGAGCTATGTCGAGAATGGTGGGTGAGCTTACCCAGGGCCCTGCGTGCCTGGCTGCGGAGAGCTTTGAGGGCAGTGAGAAGTAAGGCTGCGAGTAGCCCAGAGCAGGGAGAGACTGGGGCTCCCAGCATAGCAGTGGCACCAGCCTCTGCCCACTCTTAACCCTGTTGGCTTCCTCTCCCCATTCCTTAGTTCCTTCTGGACAGCTGGAGATTGGCACTAAGGTGCTATGAGGGAACCATTTTAGAACTTGTCCTTCCCTTTGTTGGTCAGTGGTCATCTGGTGTCTGAAGAGAACTGCTGGCATTGGCCATGCCTCTGCTTCAGTCAGGGCTGTCACAGCTGCTCACAGAACTAAAGCCCAGGCTGCCGAATCCACAATCCCTGACACAGACCTTCTTTTGCACACTGACTAGGGCATCAGAACCCCTGCTTCTGGGAAAGTGGACTCAGAACTTCCAGAAACACGGATGAGGAGACCTGACAAAACTTCCTCACCTGGGCTCAGGAAACTTCAGACTTTGGTTGTCAGCATCAAGAACAGCCTGGGCCTTTCATATTTCGTTCCATATTCTCCCTTCCCAACCAACCAAAGGCAAGGAAGATCAGAACCCCAGCCTCCGCTGTTGTGGGACACCACTGAAATTGTCCCTGGGCTAGGCAGGATGCTCTGTTGTGACAGGCCATTCTGCCCTCCCCAATACCTGACTCCTTTCTTGCATGCGCATGCATTCACACACACATCTTGCCTGACTTTCAGAGTCCGTATGCCTGTTTCGGTACCCAGGAAACTGCAGCAGGGCTGTCGTCTGGACTGGTTCCAGGCCCAACTGCTGAAACTGCTACAATGGATCCCTTCCCTGGTCTCCAGCCTATAGATAATGGTAGAGTTACCATTACTGCTGTTGAGGTAGCCTGAAGTTGTGTCCACCCACCAATTTCCCTGAAAGGAAGATTGTTCCAGTATGTCCTAGTCTCCTGCCATGGTGGGATTGTACGCTGAGGTCCTGTGGTATCCACAGACATGGGCATAGGGGAGAGAGCTTGGTGGCCACAGCTCCACTGAACCAGAAATTCCCCTTACCCTTCCACGGTGTGAACCTGTGCTCTCACCTTGGTCTCCAGAGTAAAGACTGTACTCCACAGATACCTGTGGTCTCCTCTCCCACTACAGTGCCACAGCTACACATATCCTCTCTAGGCCCTTGGAGCTACATGCTTTTGGCCCTTCATCATTTTGTACATGCTGTTCTTTGTCAAGGATCCACCTCTGCTACAAAACTGTTATTCTCCCTTCAAGGCTTAGCTTTCTCTACTTGCCCAGCCTACTGGTGGGCCAACTTAGTCTTTTCCTCTTGGGTTCCCATATCACCACTTACTCATTAGCACTTCTACATTTTGGAAAATTGTCTTGACTCCTCCAGCTCCTTTCCAGGAGTGTGTTTTATATACTTCAGGTCTCCACAACCAGTGCCTCACAACCCAGACTCAGTGTTTGCAGAATGAATGGAGCTTCCAACATTGCAGAAGGGATGGATGTCCTAGGGTCCTTGGCCCAATACAAGGCTTCAACTTCCTGTGATCATCTTGCTTAAGTTTGCACTACAGCTCTGCTTACACCCAGACTCCTCATAGGGCAGACTTGAAAGGAAGTGCTGTCTTCCTGAATTAGCTGTTGTCTCGTAAGTGGTGGAGGAAGAGGGTGGAGCTTGGGGACCTTATAACTTGGGTCACCCTTGAGTTTTACTTTGGAGTACAGACCAGTGTCACCGGGGTGGCTCACAGTGGGAGAGAAGAGCTCAGACCTGAGGAAAGTGACCAACTACTGCTTCTCTGGGGTAAGGCCTTATCCCCAGCCCCCTCACCCTTATTCCTCCTGCTTGATCCACAGTGGAGGAAGTGGAGCCTGGGAAAACTAAGTCAACTAGACCTGGATGGCAGCTCCCATCCTCAGCAGGGGTCCCTAGGTTGCCTTTTGCTGATTCAACTGAGAAGCCAAGAAGCCCTCAGTTCAAACTTGTGCAGACCATGAGCTGGGTCCTGGGGATATTTTCATCTGCAGATGAGACATGGTCCCATATTCTCCTTTCCCAACTAGACAAAGTTGAGATCGGAACCCCGCCCCAGTTGTGGGATATGGCCCCTTCCCACAGGAACTTTGAGTTGGCTGGAGGAGACGGACACAAATATGTTTACCCAGAGTGTAAACAATTAGGTTACTTGGGGAAAACTTCAGTTGCTGGCATGTAGAGATGCTGAATAAATATTGAGTGAATGAGGGAGTAAATGAGAGTGAATGAATGCATGGTTGAGCCAGCTGGGCCCCGCCGAGAAAGGCTCACCACATGTGTAGCTCCTAGTCCTTTCCAAAGTGCCTCAGTTACCTCATCTTATCCTTGAAACAGATCTGTAAGATAGCTAGAATGTTATTCCCATTTGACAGATTTGGAGACTGAGTGTAGGTGTACATGAGTTTGGGGAGATTTGTTGGAAACTGATTTCTTGGTTCCCCAAATAAAAAAATTTTCCCCTCAATTTTACAAAGTTATATTAGCTCCTATGTGTACCAGACTCTGTGCTGGACACTGAAGATACAGAGATAACTCAGACACCACAGGGCCATAGGGAGAGCCCTCCAGACTAAGGGAACAACATGCAGACAGGCCGGAAAGCAGAAGACAAGGAAGTAGTTTGCAGTCCATGGGGCTGGAGTGCAGAGGGGAGTGACAAGAGAGGAAGCTTAGACTGAGGATGAAGTGTGAATGCCATGATAAAGACTTCTGGCTTTTTTTTTTTTTTTTTTTTTTTTTCTGCAGTGGGAGCCATAGTGATTTGAACGTTTGCTTCCTTTTTTTTTTAGGAGCAAGCCGGGGAATGACATGATAAAATCTCTTTTAGCACAGTCACTCTGGTGATGTGTTGGAAGTTGGGGAGGTTGGTTTGAATCTGGAAGCAGAGGCTGTTGGAAGAATCAGATGGGAGGAAGGTCTGGGGCAGGAACAGGGGGCAGGGAACACAGAGGAGTGCTCTTTCACAGAGCTTGATCAGTGAGGGTCAGGCATGTGTACAGGCGACCTGAATGATGCTTCTAGCCAAGGTGGAGAATAGAAGAGTTTTGTAGGGAGAAGTGAAGGAGAAAATGAGCATGGCTTTGCCTGTGTTGTGTTTGAGGAGCCTACCTAGCATCTATGATATCCACCTGATGACCAAAATTTAGGATTTGGCTCGGGACAGCGGTGGGCTTGGGCATCCTCACACAGAGGTTTTAACCAAAGCCTTCAGAAAGGGTGAGATACAGAGGGAGTGTGAAGAAGACGGCGTGGACGGAAACCTAGGCACCTGGCATCTAAGGGGAGAGGAGAGGAAGAATTACTATAAAGACTGAGAGAGACTCAGTGAGGAAGGAGACCCAGAAAAGACTGGCTGTGAAGCCAAAGAAGGAGAGAATTTTGCAGTGAACAGAATGCCTCATGACTTGGCATGCTTGTGAGAGGGCAATGGGGAATGGGGAGAGCTGAGGAAAAGGCTTGAGATGGGGCAGTTAGGAGGTCATAGGTGGCCACATGGAAGGCAAATTCACAGGAGTGATGGGGTAGAGAGTGGGGAAGGGTTGCAGGATTGGGAAGGTGCTATCTTTCCAGAAGTTTTGCCTTAGGAGGAGGAGAAATGGAATAATTAAGTGGGCTGCATTCCCCTTTCCCTCCACTCCTAAAGGGCAGTCACCCTCGGGGATTCCCTGAACAGCAATACTACCTCTAGCATGGGTGAGCAAAACCCCTGACTTGGCTACAGTCCTTTACAGTCTGCAAAGGACTTTCATATCCATTAAATCCTTTCATCCTCACAAGAACTTTTTGTTGTTGTTGTTGTCATGTTACAGACAAGGAAATTGAGACTCCTAATGTTTCAGTTTAGAGTCAGCTAAATAAATCTGAAGGCGCACTCTGAGCAAGTTACTCTTGCTCTCGTTATCTCATTTGCCCCACACAGTCCTTTGGCATGTGTTGATCCCCATTTTGCAGAAGAAGAAAATTAGAGCTGTTGACAGACTTGGTGCCACTACCTTGAGGGGAGAGCTGGGTCCTCGACTCTGAGTGACGGGCCTTTTCTGCCCTGAATCTCTGCACCTTCAAAAACACACTCATGAGCTCACACTTGTATTGCCTGTTAAATTTCAGAAAGCACTTTCCCAGGTGTTACTCCATTCTCACTGCCACCTCGTGAGGGTAGATATAATTTCTCCTCCTGTACAGATGGAGAAACTAATTTTCACGCCATTAATTGAACCCCCTTCTGAAGTACAGACCTATCCGTGTTACACCCCTGCCCATATCCCCCCATCACTTTCAGAATTACATCTGCATGGCTTAGCCTGGCATCAAGCTGTCTGCTTGAAATAGTTCTCCAGCAGATTGTTGGCCCTTTCTTACCTCACATCCTTTGTTCCAAACTTCTAGCACATCCTGACCACTCCCAAGTACAGCATGTCCATCTCTGTCACAGCCCATGTCAATGGACCAGAAATGGTTGGTAAGGCTGTGAGGTCCCCGAGGGCAGGGCCTGGGTCTACTTTGTCTCCACCCCAGCATCCAGCCCAGTAGGCCTCAGGAACAGGTGAATCCGAGTGTGTGAATGAAAGAATGGCATCTGGACTTGAAATCAGCCTTCCCAGTGCTCTCCATTACACATGCTTCTGGAAAACAGTCTTCTGGTTGATTGCCTTGAAAGTTCTGAATTCTGTCCACAGCTTCCTTCTTGGCCCCTTCAGAAGAAAGGAAGTTGAGGGTTCAGGTTATGACCTCTTAGAGCTTATGGAGTAAGTGGTTCACCTGGGCTGTCCGTTTTCTCCCATAGGAGGCCAACCCCCATTGTGGAACCAAATGGACTCCATTGGACCTGTAGGGTTGCAGCATGGGGCAGGCACCCCAGACTGCCCCTCAGACAGCTCTGAGCTGGTAAGTTCAGCACTGGATTCTGGTCTCGTGCTTATTCAAGGCTGTTAAGAGCAGGATTGAGTGGAGATGCTATGGGGCCATGGGTTCGTTCCCTTGCAGCCCTTTTGAGTTTATCAAGCCTTTCATATCTGGTCACTATCTCCTTCGAGGTCCCAAACAACTGTAAGATGAGTAATATTCTCCTCATCTTGCAGATGAGGAAGAGGAGGCTTAAGAATTGAAATGACTTGAGTTAAAGGCACAACAGGAGCTCGGATTGCGGCATTTCAGCTCTAAACCTGTTGCTTTCGTCAGCTTGCCACATAGGTGCCACCCCTGAATGGGTTGACCCAGTTTGTAAAGGACCCTCCTGACACTGCTCACATTGCACTGAGTTTTTCTGGTAAAAAAAAGCCGTGTCTTGAACCCCATCCTTTCTCTACTTCTCTGGCTACTCCTGCACCTCTCCCTCTCCTCCACAGGGCTACTGCTGTCAGACACAAAGACAATTGTAGGGCTGGACTTAACTTTGCGGTTCTTACACAACCCGAGGGTTGGTTCAGAAATTAGTTTCTCTTTTTTCTCTAATCTTGACTAAGATTTAGAATTCCTCACACACCACACCCTCGAGTAGGAAACACTTGAGTAAGTTATGTCCTATCTCTTAGTCTCTGCTTCCTCATAAGCAAAATGGAGGAACACACAGTCTAAGACTCTGCACAACCTAGAAGATTAAATGGGCTGGTGCAGCTACAGGCCCTGCCTGGAGGAGGTGCCTATGAAGGTTTTTTTTTTTTTTTTAATTTTTAATTTTTCAAAAAAAGGTATTTAGATTACATAAATGTTACACAAAAAATATAGGGGGGTTCCCCGCTCCCCACACTGCCCACATTTTCCCACATTAACAACATCCTTCATTGGTGTAGTACATTAATTGCAATTGATGAGCACATTTTGGAGCATTGCCACTAAGCATGGATTAAAGTTTACACTGTAGTTTACACTCTCCCACACAATTCTGTAGGTTATGGCAAGATATATAATGGCCTGTATCTGTCTTAGCAATGTCATTCAGGACAATTCCCGAGTCCTGAAAATGCGCCCATATTACACCTGTTTTTCCCTCTCCCTGCCCTCAGAACCTCCAGGGGCCACTGCCTCCACATCAATGCTAAAAGTTCTTCCATTGCTAGAATCAGCATAAGTCTATAGTAGAATACCAGTAAGTCTATAGTAGAATACTAATACTAGTCCATAGTTCATTCCCCAATTCTGAAGATTCTCGGATGGTGATGCCCACTCCGCCTCTAACTGAGAGGGGGCTTCAGTCCCATACGGCCGATGGATAGGACTATCTTGCTTGCAGTTGTAGACTCTCTCAGTTCCCTGGTATGGTGGTTGTCCATCATCACCTCCTTGTTACTTGTTCTGGGTGAGTCCAATGAACTGGAGAGTAGGTGTTGCAACTCTGTTGAGGCTCAGGGCCATGAAGGGGTTCTTGAATCATCCCCTGCTGTTTCTTTAGTTCTCCAGGTGGCCTGAGGTCTACTTGACCAGGCTTCTTGCCTAAAGGGCTGGGGCATCAGCCCTCAGTGCATTCATGCTCCCCTGCCTCCCCTGTCCAACCTGTGCCCCTGGCCCTGCTGTACACCTTTCCTGAGGCCCTTCTCCATGCCCAGCCTATAGCTGGGTCCAGGGGTCACTGTGACTAAGCCCTGGGCCTGCCCAGCCAGGCCTTCCTGGGGGGTGCTGTCACCTCCAAACTGCCCCTCCATCTTGAAGCTCCCACCAGGTCCCACCTCTACCCTGTTGGCCTCCTTACCTACACCTGCAGTTGAAAGTCAATTCCCTTTGGCTTTGGGGGACTTTTCAGGAGGGGGCAAATTTTCACTTGGCCTTGGGCCCTGTCTCCACCTTCACAAGACGAACTGTGTGGCCAGTGCCTGGTCTGGTCTCTTAGAGACCCATCCCCAGCCCCAGCCCCCACCCCCAGACCTCTTTATCACCAGAAGGGGCATGAACTGGTGCTCTGCCGGCTGACTGTTCCTTGTGCTCTGAGGACAGGGAGCCCACATCTTAGTGAGTATCTCCTCTATGCCAGACACTGTCTGTATCGTCTTCTCAGTCCTCACCAGCATCTCCAAGGAGCAGGCCCTGTTATTGTTCTCACTTCATAGAGGAGGACACTTGCTCAGGCAGGTGAACTGATGGGCCCAGAGCGACCCAGCAAGTTAGTTAGAGGAGCCAGCTTTGAAACCATATTGCATTTCACACTCTCTCCAATGCTTTGCTCCTTGCTCTCCTGGCTGAGGTCTCTCCCCACTCTCGGGGAGAGGTGGGGAGTACAAGAGGGGGACTCCAGTACCTCCTCCTGGCTGGTGCCTGGCCCACAAGTCTGCCAGGCACGTGTTCCTGTCCTTCTTGTGGCTTCTGCCATTTCCTAGCCTCTCCTCTCCTCTTGAATTTCTCGCTGCACCCAGGAGGAAAAGGAAGCAAAGCATCAATCTGCCCAAGTCATTGACTTCTCCAGAACTCTGCTGCTTTCATTAAGCAATAATAAAACAGCCCTCACATTGAAACAGCACTTTACACTTTCCCATATATTATCCCCTTTAATTCTCAAGCCACCACAAGCATTTATCCAACAAACCCCTCCCAAGCGAGTGTGTGCCTCAAGCCAACCATTCTGCAAGGCCTTGCAGTACAGCAGTGAACAAGACACGGCCCTGCCATCGTGCAACTTCTGAGCACCAGGAGACTGACTTGCCCAGGGCCACAGAACCAGGAAGTGGGAGGGCAAGGACTCAGATAAAAGTTTCTTCACCCCAGAGACTATGGGGTTCCTTTGCTGCAAACTTAGCCTTGGGCCCTGTGCAGGTGAAACTGCTCTTTTTTACAACACTTCACATTTTTGTGGAATCATCTTTGCAATCAGATCTGGGTTCAAATTCCACCCTGCTCCTTAATAGCTGCCTGGGCTAGGAAGATGACTGCCCCTTGCTGAGCCTGTTTCCTCATTGGTAACATAGGAGTAATCCCTCCCAGTGTGCCTGGCTGCCGGAAGCATCTGCTATAACGTAAACATGGAATTGAACATCTGGCATCACATTAGGATTAGTTGCCTTCCTCAGGGGTCTGTTTCCCATTGTCTTCATAAAGCAGGGAGTGGGGCTGAGTTGTCCTTAGGTGCAGCCACCTCTCCCTGGTGCTCCCTGGAGGTTATCCAGGTGCCTGGGTGCAGTTTAGAGCAGTGGGTTAATGGGGGGGGGTGCAGGGAGGTGGGATTGGGATCATGACAAGGAACTGTGGGAGACAGGAAGTAGAATTTGAAGTGGGATGGCCTTGGAAAGTCCAAGACCAGAGAGGATGGAGTCGCAGGGCTGGGAACCTCCAATGAATCCAGGGAGGCTGTTGGAACATCTTTGAAGGATAAGAAGGTCACCCAGTGGTGGGATGGGAGGTGGGGTTCTGTACACAAAGGTGAGGTACCCAGAGCACTTCCTAACCCCTCCATGGTCATATGGTGGAATGAGAACCTGGGGCATCCCATTCTCCACCTTTCCCGACAGTCCTCTCTTCAGATTCCAATCCATTCCTCGCCCATTTCCCCTCATCCCCAAATCCATCCTCTTGTTCTGAAGAAAATCCCTTTATGCACTCTCCCCAGATCTTAAACTGGCTCATCTCCTTTCTTCATTGACATCATCTCCTCGGGGGGGACCTTCCCCAACTGACTGTCTAAAAATAGCTTTCCCTCCCAGGTCACTGGTCACTCTAACTTCTAATCCTACCTTTAAACACACACACACACACACAATCACTACCATAGCATCTGCTTGTTTGCTTGTTTTCTTTTTCTCACACTAGAATATGAGCTTCATAAGAACAGGACTCAGCTGGTGCTTGAGCTAGTGTAGGGTTTAATTGACCCCAGGTCCTTCCTTTGCAGATTGGTCCCCCAGCTCACCTTGCTGGGCTTTCTTGGACTCCAAGTGAAGGGTGGATGGGGAGAGAGGAGCACTTGGATTTGAAGAATTCAAATGTTCACTCATTTGTTCATTCATTTGCTCATTCAATGGCCACTTGCTGGGCAGCTACAGTGCATCTGGGTATTGCGGGGAGCCAGGTGTGATTTGGCACGGGATAAGCTGTGTCAAATTCTGAATTCGGAGGAGTGGAGGTCACGGGGCAGAGGCATTAGGGGGCTGTGAAGTAGCCAGTAGGAATGGAGTTGGATGAGGAGGGAGATGGGTTTTCCCTCCAGAATAGAGCCTTTTGAGCATGCAGGAACTGGGTATGGGAGAGCCAGGTGGGTGAGGAGGGGAGGAGTGGGGCTGAGCAGACGCTGGGGAGACCACGAGACCATGAGATTCAGAGAGGGCTCTAGCCAGATCCCTGAGGGAATGGTGCTGGCCTGGACTGGGGCAACTGATGGATCGAGTGACCTGGAGTTGGGGAATCTGGCTGGGCCAACATGGCTCCACTGTTGGCCTGTTTCTTCCCAGGTGCAGAGGTGCTTGCAGCAGTTCAAGGTGTCAGAGGCACAGCTGCGGCAGATCCAAGCCAGCCTCCTGGGCTCCATGGAGCAGGCACTGAAGGGGCAGACCAGCCCTGCCCCTGCGGTCCGGATGCTGCCTACCTACGTGGGCTCCACCCCGCATGGCACAGGTGGGCAGCTGAGACTACACCCCCAGGGCAGAGGGTGTTGATCTGGGGGAGGCAGAAGCCCCTCCTTCCCACTCCCCACCTCTAGGTTCCCTTGACCAGACACTGCAGGCTTTGGGA
Organism: Tolypeutes matacus; assembly: GCA_026826555.1. Taxonomy (NCBI): domain Eukaryota; kingdom Metazoa; phylum Chordata; class Mammalia; order Cingulata; family Chlamyphoridae; genus Tolypeutes; species Tolypeutes matacus. The sequence goes on along the minus strand of JAKSZT010001079.1, from coordinate 1,647,714 downwards.
ATGTTCCTGAGAGGCAGAGGGTCTGGTCAGCTGCATGCCTTCCTGTGTCCCCAGAACAAGGAGACTTCGTGGTGCTGGAGCTGGGAGCCACAGGGGCCACACTGCGTATTCTATGGGTGACCCTGACAGGCATCAGGGGACACAGGATGGAGCCCAGGAGCCAGGAGTTTGCCATCCCTCAGGAGGTGATGCTGGGCCCTGGCCAGCAGGTGAGGGTCATGTTCCAGCCTCTGGGGCCTGGCATTTGGGGGGTGACGGTAGTGAGCGCTGGCAGGCACAGCTGAACCCCCCGCAATTCCCCACAGCTCTTTGACTTTGCTGCCCGCTGCCTGTCTGAGTTCCTGGATGCACTCCCTGTGGGTGGTCGGCACCTGCAGCTTGGGTTCAGCTTCTCTTTCCCTTGTCACCAAACGGGTCTGGACAAGGTAAGGCTGAGAGGGTGTGGGGACAGAGCAGGGGGAGAGGGATTGCCACCCTGTGAAGGCCGTCAGGGAAGTGATCCAGCTTCTCTGCCCGCAGAGCACCCTCATCTCCTGGACCAAAGGTTTTCGGTGCAGTGGCGTGGAAGGCCAGGATGTGGTCCAGTTGCTGAGAGATGCCATCAAGAGGCAGGGGGTGAGCGGGGGTAGTGGCATTGGCAGAGCTGCCCCCATGCCCGGGCCCAGGCCTAGCCTGTGCGTCTGAGTTGCCTTTTCCAACAATGCCCCTCACCAACCCAGGCCATGCTTTCCTTTCCTATTCATATCCTTTACCCAGTTTCTTAATCCTGGGGGAAATGTCGTTACTATTCTTATTTTACAGGTAAGGAAACTGAGGCAAAGAAAGATCAAATAAATGCCAGGACCCTGGGGTGAGGGGGAAACAAAGCTGAAAACACTTTGACCCTGTCCTCAAGGAGCTCACTGTCTAGTGAGGAAACATCCAAAGTCAGACTGGTACCACTGGGGAGGTGTATTCGGGAAACTCTGGGAGCACTAGGGATTTGAAGGAGGAGACATGGGCTGCAGAGCCAGGCTGGAGAGGGTGATATATTCTCAGAGAATGGCATGGGCCAAAATGTGGATGCCTGAAAGAGCCCCACACTGGGGTGTGGTGGGGGGTGGAGGGGGGGAGCCTGGAAGCAGGGCCTGGAGGAAGGGATGCAGGGAGCGAGGCCAGGCCCAGGGTGAGCTCACCGAGGCACAGTATTTAAGGAGGCGGCACCTCAGGTACCTTGGGGGATGGGAGGTCCCTCTCCAGAGTGGGAGGCCTACAGTATCTTTGACAGCACAAAAGCATGGGGGCACACAGGTGTGTTTCATGGACTCCGGAGTCTCCATCAAAGCCATGGCCCAGGGGCTACTGAGACTAGGCCCTGGGCCTGCCCAGTCAGGTCTTGTTGGGGGGCCTGCTGTCACCTCCAATCTGACCCTCCATATTGAAGCTCCCACCAGGTCCCACCTCTACCCTGCTGGCTTCCTTTTACCTACATCTGCCGTTGAAAGAATTCCCTTTGGCTTTGGAGGCCTTCTCAGGGGTGGGGGGTGGAATTTTCCCTTGGCCTTGGGCCCTGGCTCCACCTTCACAGGGCAAATTGTGTGGCCGTCCCTGCCCATCCCCCAGGTTCCTGGCTCTGGCCGCTCCGGCCAGCCTGACCTCTGCCCTCTCCGTTGCCCAGGCCTACAGCATTGACGTGGTTGCCGTGGTGAACGACACGGTGGGCACCATGATGGGCTGCGAGCCGGGGGTCGGGCCCTGCGAGGTCGGGCTCATTGTGGGTGAGCCGCGGGCCACTCCCGGCAGTGGGAGGGGCTGTGGGTGCCCCGTGGGCAGGTCCTGACACCGTCGTCCCTGCCAGACACAGGCACCAACGCATGCTACATGGAGGAGACACGGCACGTGGCAGCACTGGACGAGGACCGGGGCCGTGTCTGTGTCAGCGTCGAGTGGGGCTCCTTTGGTGATGAAGGGATGCTGGGGCCAGTGCTCACCATCTTCGACCGTGCCCTGGACCACGAGTCCCTGAATCCTGGCGCCCAGAGGTGGCCTGGGGGGTGGGGTGGGTGGGCTCTAACTTTCTCCTCTGGGACCCTATACCTGACCTGCTCCCCAGCCCCTGGGCTCTGCCTGCAGGCCCTGTGTTCAGGTCCTTAAGCCCCTCCCTCTCGCTCTAAGGATCTCCCGGTTGCTCCTAGGGAAGTAGAGGTGGGCCCAGCTGGGTTCAAGGAAAGGGCTCAAGAAGGTTCCAGAACCCCCGGAGTTCTCAAGTTATTCCTGACCTTGGTTAACCCTGATGGGGGTTGGGGAGGAGCTGCCCTCCTTTGGGTCCCACCACCCCTCTAGGAAACCTCTGAGCTTAAAGTAGGCCAGAGTGGGGAGAGGGCAGTGGGGTCTTTGCAAATACCCACTTATCTCCTGGGAGGCCGTTTGCTTCTGGAACCTCCAGTGTGGTGACCCCCCTCCCCCAGAAACTGACTCCTTTTGGGGAGCTCTTGGAGGCTGGGCCAGGCAGGCTGAAGGCTTAGGAAAGGCTCTGTCCAGCCACCCTTGCCTCCTTCAGGTTTGAGAAGATGATTGGGGGCCTGTACCTGGGAGAGCTGGTGCGGCTGGTGCTGCTCCACCTGGCCCGGCGGGGGGTGCTCTTTGCAGGCTGCACTTCCCCCCAACTGCTGACCCAGGGCAGCATCCTCCTGGAGCATGTGGCTGAGATGGAGGAGTAAGTGGCAGCAGCCCAGCTCCGACAAGGGGATCTTGGTTTGGGAGGGGAGGAGGGGAGGGGATCTTGACCAGATCGTGGTGCTCTGTCCCCCAGATAGCAGAGGGGTGGAGCTTCGGTGCGGGATGTGGGTGGGGAAGCCGTTCCACCTGATCCTCAAACCAGCACTGCGCCCCTCCCCAGCCCCTCAGCCGGGGCAGCCCGGGCGCATGACATCCTGCAGAGCCTGGGCCTGAGACTGGCGGCATCGGACGCTGCGCTCGTGCAGCTCGTGTGCGCGGCCGTGACCGAGCGAGCCGCCCACCTCTGTGGGGCCGCCCTGGCCGCAGTCCTCTCCCGCCTCCAGCGCAGTCGCGAGCAGCGCGTGCTCCAGATTGCGGTGGCCACAGGAGGCCGAGTGTTTGCTCGACGCCCCAGGTGTGATGAGTACCCAGGCGGGAGCCTGAACGAGGGCCCCTAGGTACCATGAACGTGTGACTGAGACACTCGGGGACCACAGACATGTATGCGTGTGAAAGCCAGTGGGTGCAAATGAGAGAAAAGACGCTTCTCCCTAGGTGTGTGAGGGAGGGGGTGTTGCGGACTGGGTGGATGATTGGTGCACAGGAAAGATCTAGAATTGAATGGACTGGAGGTGATGGGCCCTGGGGGTGTGTCTGCCCGTACAGGTTTCACAGCCTCCTGCAGGAGACAGTGATGCTGCTGGCCCCTGAATGTGATGTCTCCTTTGTCCCCTCTGTGGACGGGGGTGGCCGGGGCGTGGCCATGGTGACCGCCGTAGCTGCCCGCCTGGCCGCCCACCGGCGCCTGCTGGAGGAGACCCTGGCTCCGTTGAGGCTGAACCGGGAGCAGCTGGCAGCAGTGCAGGCACAGATGCGGGAGGCCATGGCAAAGGGGCTTCAAGGGGAGGCTTCCTCCCTCCGCATGCTGCCCACCTACGTCCGCGCCACGCCTGATGGCAGCGGTGAGGGCCCGGCCCATGCATGGGGCTGGGACACGGGTGTCCGGGGGGGTCATGGCACATGTGGGGGCTGCAGCTCCCAGCTCTGCCCTGGCCCTGAGGGTCTCTACCCCGCAGAGCACGGGGACTTCCTGGCTCTGGATCTCGGGGGCACCAACTTCCGGGTCCTCCTGGTGCGTGTGACCATGGGAGGCGTGCAGATCACCAACCAGGTCTACTCCATCCCTGAGAGCGTGGCCCAGGGCTCTGGGCAGCAGGTACCCTTGGCCTGGGCCCCGGCTTCAGGGTTGGGGCCGGGTGAGCAGCTGTGCATGGGGCTCAGTGTCTGACCCAGTGCCACCCCTGCAGCTTTTTGACCACATCGTGGACTGCATTGTGGACTTCCAGCAGAAGCAGGGCCTGAGTGGGCAGATCTTCCCCCTGGGTTTCACCTTCTCCTTCCCGTGTAGGCAGCTTGGCCTGGACCAGGTGAGGGGGGGGAGGGAGACCCAGGAGAAGCTGTCCCCAAGGGCCCCACATCCACAGGCCCTTAATGGAGTGGGCAGGAGGCCAGGGAGAGGTGCATGAGCATCCTGAGCTGGGGGACTGCTGGGCTGGACCCATTTGGCCTCAGTTTCCCCAGACCTGGTGTGTGTAGGTAGAGCGGGCGTGGTGAAGAAGGAAAAGGACATGGATGCTCTTGGAGGCTGGACTGGGCATGAGAGTGGAGCCAGGGCTGGGGTCCAGGGCAATCGGGGTAGGCAGACCCAGGGGCAGGGCTGGCAGGAGCCACAGCGACCATCCCAGTGTAGCCCTAGTGTACCAGCCCCAGAGGGCCCGCGGGAAGTACCTTCTGTTCTGGTCTCTAGGAGGCCTTTGCAGCTGCGTGGTTCTTTTGCCTTCTCTCCCCTTCTCTTCCTTGCTTGTTGCCTTCTCAGTGCCTGGCTCTTTGTTGGGTCTGCAGGCCTCTGGTCCAAGTTGCCAGAAAGCTCCTTCTCAGCATCTCCAACTTCTGCTTCAAAGCCTTTTTGGATTGAGGGGCTCACTGCCTCTAAGGCAGGGGTTCTTACCCTTTTTTGTTCCACGGACCCCTTTGCCAGGCAGGTGAAAACCATGGACCCCTTACTAAGTCCACACTATACCGTGTATTATTTAATAAACATATCACACCTGCACCAACACGTCCCCACAGGAATAATGTTTTTTTTTTTTTAATTTCAGTTCAAGCTCACAGACCCCTGGTTAAGAGCCCTTGCTCTAAAGCATCCATTGCCCCAACCTGCCCTCATGCTGACCTCTCTCTAACACACATGACTGCTTGGCTGCTTTTCTTTTACATGTTGGTCTTTTGAGTTGCACAGTTGGCATTCGTCTCCCTCCGCGGTCTGCTCCGCTCTAGGCCAAGCACGCTCACTCCTTTGGATTAGTCCTTGTAAGGTGTGAGAAGCAAGTGTGACTCAGTGTAAACCCAGGTGTGCAAGAAGCCCCAGTCCTATTCCTTTTCTAGAACTGACCTTAATTTCTCTGTTGAGTCTGCATTCCTTTGCGAGGTGAAAACTTCATGTCAATCAATTCGGGGCCCCATTCCCTACGCAGGGGCTCATTTCCAGAAGCACTGGGCACTAGGGTGGGTGGCCACCCACCTGGGCCCCTCTTGGCTGCACACAGAGTTTGCAGACACGTGGGAACTCAGGGAGATGCACCCGCTCTGCCACTTCTCTCTCAGGTCTTTATACCTCCCTGGGAGTTATCCGCAGAAAGAGGCCAGAGGCTTCCTCTGCTTTTACATCACCCAAATCTCTTTCAGATCACCACATAGGTGCTTGGCTCAGGGTTGGAGGGCACAGGATGCCTTTCTTGGGGAGCCACCCAAAACCTGGGTCTGCCTTCCCTTCTGCCACCCCTTGCCCAGACCAGGGAGACTTTATTTTGTCTGGGGGCAGGGAAGCTTTGCTGCAGCTGCTCAAGACCTGGTCTTCCCCAAACTTGTTTTCCCTCTCATTCTCTCTTTCACACTCTGGTTTCTGTTTTTGAGGCAATGAGCATAGAACATCCTTGCTGCCGTAAAAATGGGAAAAGGCATAAAAGGAAATATATGTATGTATGTATGTATATATAAAGGAAATATTATTGGGGAAATTTCCAGGCCTCTTCCCCACGCTTTGGGTGGGTCATTTTCTCCTAACAGCTATGAAATAACTCCCGCTTCTCCAGCTCCCTCCCTCAGGGGAAGCACACTCAGAAAAGAAGTCAGGCTCCTTGTCATTAAGTTTGCTAAAGTTCAATTTCTCACAATAAAGGCTTGTCTGTCTCTCCCCCCTCCCATCCTACCCAGGTATCTGGGTTCTGCTTTTTCCACTCGACCTTCACTCTTATCTGGAACATAAGAGCAAATCTCCCATTAAGACGGCTTTGTCCCCGACTCTGAGAATTCCTTGCTCTCAAGCGACTCTTGCTAGTTCTTTCTGAAAGAGCAGAATCTGTTGTCATTTGGACCTCTGAGCCTTCTCTGTCTTCTCTTTTCAAACTCATAGCACTCACTTCGCCAGCTTTGTTTGTCCCTAACCTAATTATGACGGGCCATTCCTTCTGAGTAAGTGTCTTAAAATGGCCAGACCCTCAGATCATCTGAGCATTCTGGAACTAATAATAGAAGACATAGGTCAGGTGGTTATTAATAGGTTTCTTCACACTGAAAGCCTCCTGGGGAATTGGGAGGGGATAGAGGGCATGGCCTTAACCCTTATGGCAAAGTGGGAATCCTGCTTGGGGGAGGGAGGAAATAGGAGGCCTCTGGTGGGATGCAGCTTGGGGGGAGGGGAACATGAGATTGGAACTACTGTAAGGGGTCTCCAGCTTCCCACACCCTCCAGGGTATCCTCCTGAACTGGACCAAGGGTTTCAATGCCTCAGACTGTGAGGGCCAGGATGTGGTGTGTCTGCTGCGGGACGCCATTGGGCGCAGACAGGTAGGAGCCTGCTTCCGGGGGTGCTTTGGGGGCTGTGGTGGGCCTCGAGGGGAGCAAAGGGTCTTCTGCTTTCTGAGAAGGGGGTCCTCTGCAAGAGAGACCTCTGGGTCCAGTGCCAGTTGCCGTGACGACTGCGTTGCCCAGCAACTAGCAGCATCCTTTTGTGTGCAGGCAGTGGAGCTGAATGTGGTTGCCATTGTCAATGACACGGTGGGGACCATGATGTCCTGTGGCTACGAGGACCCCCGATGTGAGGTCGGCCTCATTGTTGGTGAGAGGGGTCCTGCTCCTTTGTTCCCCTACAGCCTGATGTTAATTCACTGTCTGATGCTGATCCTCTGATTGGACGTCCCCCTGGCCTTGGGGATGTGGGGTCATTCCCTACTGACCCACTGGGGTCCTGGAAAACTCTATTGGTTTGGGAGTCCAGAGCTCAGGTTTCTAGCCCGGCTTATTAACTACAGCCTCATGGTCATTTAAGCTCTCTGAGCCTCAGTTTGCCCATCTGCAAAATGAATCCAGGCTTTGGAGTCTTACATCGCCACTTCTATCTGGGCAAGTCACCAGAGCCTCAGTTTCCTCATTGCTAAGATGGAGACCACAACAAGGCCTCTGTCAAGGGATCGTGAGAATGAAAAGAAAGGGGGCCAAGCGTGGTGCAGTGATGGTCCTCATTCAATGTTTGGGACTGGGCGGGCGTGGGTGAGGGCAATGAACTGTGAGGGCTTTTCAGACCATCTGAGAGACCAAATCTTTATCAAGGAGCCAATGAGGGGCTGGATGAAGAGTTAGGAAGATGCATAAAAGAAGGGGAAATCCCTGCCTTCTTGGAACTGACCATCCAGCAAGGAGTTGAACCTAGAACGGCAGTGGCAATCAGAGGGAGCTGAGTCTGGCTCTGTGTATGGGTGGCAAGATTCCAATCAGGCTGAGATCAGAAAGGACGGGGTCCTGGGATGAATGGGACTTAAAGCTTTAAAAGAAAGGATTCAGCTAGTGGGGGAGGAAGACACCCTGCAGGTCCTTGGACATTGGTGTCTTAGAACATGAGGTCCCTGGCATCTTTGCATAAAACAGGGTGCTGCTGGAAAATGGGCCCTGGCACAGGTGGGGCACTCAGCAAAGGTGCATCTAGATGGCTGTGCCAATAAACAACTGGGCAGGTGAATCCCAGGTGAGGGCCTGCGAGGAGGCCACAGCCCTAGAGCTGAAAATGTGCTGGGAAGAGGAAGGAGGTGCCTTTACAAAGGGGGTGCCCTCTGCCTGGAAGCCCTTTTCTGTACTTCTTGGCTTCCAGTTTCTGCTTGAACATCACTTCCTCTCTAGGCAGAAAGACTCACCCTGGGCTCTTGGCTCCCACCCTTGGTCCTTCTCTGAAGGCACATACAGGTGGTATCAGAGTCAGCTGTTCATTGCCCCTCCTCTGGCTAGACCATGGGGCTCCTTGTTTCTGATTCCTCTCCGTGCCCCCAGCTCCTGGCCCAGCACCCATTAGTTTGACTAAGGGCTAGAAGGTGAGTCCAGGAAGCTCAAGCTTGGGTCTCGCACCTGTAGGCAGTGGGGAGCTGCCATACATTTCCCCCAGGATTGACATGACCAAAGGGCATTTTAGAAAGAGTACTCTGGGGCTGCTGGGTAGATATGGGAAGGTGGTGCTGGGAGAGAAAGTGGTGGAGGTCCAGAGGGCATGGGGCTTGCGGGGTCTATAGAAGGGATGGCAGGAAGTGAGGAGGACCGGGTCCCTGAGACAGGTCGTGAGCATGGGAAGATAGAGAGGGAGGGAGTGATCCTAGGTTTTGCCATCTCAGAGCTGGGGAGGGCTCTGGGGGGCCTTGTCTGTGCCAATGACTGGCTCCTCCCTGTCCATGTCCCTGTAGGAACGGGCACCAATGCCTGCTACATGGAGGAGCTCCAGAACGTGGCGGGGGTGCCAGGGGATGCGGGCCGCATGTGCATCAACATGGAGTGGGGCGCTTTTGGGGATGACGGCTCCCTGAGCACGCTCAGCACCCACTTTGATGCCAGCGTGGACCAGGCATCCATCAACCCTGGCAAGCAGAGGTGGGGGCATAAGCGGCAGCGGTGGGAGCTGATGGGTTCTTCTGCCCCATGCGTGCATACACACACACACACACACACACACACGTCTGTGCAGGTTCGAGAAGCTGATCAGCGGCATGTACCTGGGGGAGATTGTCCGCCACATCCTCTTGCACTTGACCAGCCTCGGAGTTCTCTTCCGGGGCCAGCTCACCCAGCGCCTCCAGACCAGGGATATCTTTAAAACCAAGTTTCTATCGGAAATTGAAAGGTACTCGAGGCCTGTATCGACTTCCCCCCCGTCCTAAAGGAGCTTAACTGTGCACAGGGGGTGGAGCAATGGGGGAGGGGATGTGGGAGGAGCCCTGAGGGCTGCTCATGCGGGGTCCTGCCTCTCCATGCCCCCTTCCTTCCCCGTCACCAGTGACAGCCTGGCCCTGCGGCAGGTCCGAACCATCCTGGAGGACCTGGGGCTGCCCCTCACCTCAGACGATGCCCTGGTGGTCCGAGAGGTGTGCCAGGCAGTGTCCCGGCGGGCCGCCCAGCTGTGTGGGGCAGGCATGGCTGCTGTGGTGGAGAAGATCCGGGAGAACCGGGGCTTGGAAGAGCTGACCGTGTCTGTAGGGGTGGACGGGACCCTCTACAAGCTGCACCCCCAGTGAGTGTGGGTGCAAGGGCTGGACTGGGTTACCTGGCTGGGAGGCACGGCCTGGGGGTTTCCTGGGCTGGGAGGTGTAGCGGCAGGGGTAGGGGGAAGTCGTTTGTCTGGGAGGGGTGGCCGGGGACCCCTGGCTTGGAGGCATGGCTGGGGGACACCTGGCCGGCATCGGGCTCCCCCCCGCCCTTATCAGCTCCTCACCCTCACAGCTTCTCCAGCCTGGTGGCAGCCACCGTTCGAGAGCTGGCCCCCCACTGCAAGGTCACCTTTCTGCAATCGGAGGATGGATCTGGCAAAGGTGCAGCCCTGGTCACTGCAGTGGCCTGCCGCCTTGCCCAGATGAGCCGCGTCTGAGAAGGTGTCCAGGAACCACGGGCCTGTCCCCTGGCCAGGCCCAGCATCCGGGGACTCCCCTCCAATGGCCACCCAGCCTTGGTCCCTGGCTTTCCTCTAGAGAAGTTGCACTCGGGTTAGCAATATATATATATAATTTATTTACATTCACGTCCGCTAAAATCCCTACGCACCCCGGCGGCCGGGCAAGGCTGTGTACATAAGGCCAAGTGTAAGTGCGTGAATGCACTTAAGACAGAGTCAGGACACAAGCTTCACACGACAGGCCCCACGCCGGCGCACCGGCCAGCCCCGGGCATGGGCACGCCACGGCACGCACACTCGCCATTGTACAGCGCGGGACTCCCATTGCATATTCACATGCCCCGCGGGCAGGGCACCTTGCCCCTGGGGGCCTGGGGGGTGGGGAGGGTCAGGAGGTCAGGAAGGAGCTGCCTGGAGTCCCTGGGTGGGTGGGAGGAGGGCAGCACATGAGAGGCAGATGGGAACAAACACTGGGGCATGGGGGCTGTGAGCGAGACTCAGGGTGCACAAGCGTGAGATGTGGATGGGGTGGGGGCAGGGCGAGTGCATGGCTCAGGAGCGGGATGCATGTGAGATGGAAGCACGAGGCATGCGTGTGCACATGCCTGTGTGGTGGGCGTGTGCCTGAGTCCAGGGGCTGCCCCCGTCCGGCTGTGGCCCTTGGTCCCAGAGGCCAGCAGCTGGACCCTGGACCCCCCCCAGGCGTGCCCCTACCCAGCAGGCACAGAAACGTTTGCATAAGGTCCAGCTCAGGTGGGCGCTCCAGGGCCCCTGTCCCCGGCCCGGCATGTGCGTGCGTGTCCGTGTGCATGCAGGCCGCCGGTGGGGACGGGAGGAGAGGTAGCATCACACGCACATACACACACAGGTGGGCTGGGCGAGCCCTGGGCCCCAGACACCGTCCATCCTGGGCCCCTGACGCCCGAGGCAGAGTCCGAGCAGGCGGCAGTGCCAGCCCAGCCCTGTAGACTGCGGAGGGGCGGGAGAGCGGGCAGGTTCTGAAGGACCAGCGTGAAGGGACGGCACTGGCCGGGATGGGAGGGGGTCCCTGTCCGTGCGGCAATCCCTGGTGCCTGTCCTGGAGGGTGTGAAAGCTGGTGAGAGTGTAGGCGTCGTGGGCCCCGGCTGGCCTCAGCACTCGGCCTCCGACACTGTGAAGAGGCCAGCGTCTGGCTGGCCCAGTCCAGCCACAGCTGCAGCCAGCTGACTGAGGTTGCCGTTGGGGAAGTGCCTTGCCTCCCACAGGTTGAGGATCATGGCCGTGGGGCTGGGCTTGGAGGCGAAGAAGCTGAGATGGCTGTGGTGGGGAGGGAAGCCTGTCAGCAGCGGGGCCTCTCCCTCCAACCACCCCAGCCCACCCGAGCACAGGGCCTCCTCTCAGCTGTGGGCACTGAACATGGGGGCTGCAGGTGGCCATGGCTCAGGCCCCAGGGGGCCTGGGAAGGCACCTCTGGTCCACCCCCCCCACCTTCTGGACTGTCATGGCCGCTGCGGCCCCTCCCTCTCTCTGCCCATCTCCCACCCACCTGTCCAGGTGGAGTTTCTGGGCCAGGGTCCGCCAGTCGGCCCCCCGGCTGCAGGGCGGGTCCAGGCTGGTCATGATCTTTTGCCGAATGAGGAAGGGAATCTTGAAGGCACTGGGGCCCACAAGGGCTGGGACCCCCCCTTCACTCTCCAGGGCCAGCAGCTCGGTAAATCTTGTGTCCTGGGGAGGAGGGGTGGGGGTGCTGGTTAGAACGTCTCCCGGCCCAGCCCACCTCTCTCTCCTGCTGGGGGAGCTCCTGGGCTACAAGGAAGAGCAGAGCGCCCCAGGATGTGGCTACAGCGTGGGCAGCTTTGCACCCACAAAGTCCCACAGCCGGGAGCAGAGAAGCCTGCCTGGCCTCACTCCCCTCCACCCTCTAGTGCTCCCCGAGTCCCTTACACCTGGCCTCTGTGGCTCTCACTGCTCTTCTCTCCCTGCCTTGTCCTCCCCACTTGTGGTCCCGGGGTCAGAAATACCCTTTCCATATGGCTGCTGGTCAAACTCTCACTCATCCATCTGCGGTTGAGCACACTCTCTCTCCAGGCTCTCCCTCCTCCTTGCTCTCGCTTCTCTACTCCCTGTTCCGCCCCCAATGGCATTTGTTAGTGTTTGTGTCTGCACCTCCTTTCCCTCCTCACCTCCCATCCCAGGAAAGACAGAGGATGCCCAGGAGTGGTTTCTAGGAGGAGGTGGGTTTGGGCAGGTTCGACAGCAGAGACAGGTAGGGTGGAGCCCGTCTGGGGAGCTGCTAGTGGGAGCACCCTCCCGCCTACCTTGGTGATGTTGAAGTTGATGTTGAAGCTCTGCCCATCGCCCTCCACCTGCCACACCCACACCTTGCAGGCCAGGTCGCTGGTGCTGGGGCTGATGCGCTCCAAGGTGAAGGTGCAGTGCAGGTACTGCTGCGTGCCATTCCAGATGTGATAAAAGGGGATCTCCTGGTGCGGGGACAGAGGCAGTACCTTCTCAGGTGTGCCCAGCTCTGGGTGAGCCCAGCCCCAGGTGTGTGCAGCCCCAGACACTGGAGTCCTGGCTCCAGAGTCCCCGCCCTCACCTGGTAGCTGACAAGGAGCTTGCTCTTCCACAGGGAGCTGGGTACATCGTGAATGGACAGGCGCAGGTTGTGGTAACTGTCCTTGAAGTGCAGGATGCGGGGTTCCTGGATCAGCTGTCCCCCCAGTTGCTTCTCCAGCTGCACCACCTCCTATGGGTCCCAGCCAGGTGAGCCTGGCCTGGGCAGGGTGTAGCAGGGAGGGGAGCCCTCCCTGCTGCCCACTGAAGCACAGGGGTCTCCCTGCCCAGGCCCGGCCCCGCCTCCCCATGCTAGGCAGGTCCAGTGGGGCAGGTAGTACCTTGAGTGCATCGTGAGTGTCGTGCAGGCAGTAGACACGGATGTTGTACTCTAGTGACGTGCAGGCCACGGGTGCAAACAGGAGCAGCTTGAGGCGCTTGGCTGCAGCCACGCTGAGGGCCTCCCCCACCAGGGCGAAGCGGCCCAGCTGCTCCGTGAAGACGTAGCAGGCGCCGGCCTCCAACTGGCAGTAGTACAGGTGGGAGGGAGCCTCCTCGCCCAGGTGCAGCACATCCTGTGGGCAGGCCCTGGGTCAGTTCAACCCAGCCTCGGACCCGCAGGCCAACCACTACTCAAGAAGTGGCTGGAGACTAGGGGAGCCAAGGCCACCTGCCTGGTGTGTGCCAGGGCCCAGTCTCCACTGAGACTGGCACGGTGGGGGGGCGGCCTTGGAGATGAACCCTGCTCACCTCCCAGCTGCCCTCGCATGACTGCTTCTTGAGGCGCAGGCTCCAGCTCTCAGGGCTGGGCTCCCCGCAGTGCTCCATGGCCAGGATGACTGGCCGGGTGAGCAGGACTCCGGGCGGCCCACAGCTAACGATGGGACTCAGCAGGGTCTGGCAGCCGGCTAGGGGCAACCTCAAGTGGGGAAACATGGGTGGGAAGGCAAAGGAGTCAGTGGGCCGCCCCAGCAGCTGGAGGGTCCTTAGAGGTGGCTCTCTCCCCAGCCCCCTCTTCAGGCCAGGGCAGGTGAGGAGGGGGGTTTTCTGGCGGCTGACCCTCTCACCCTCCGCCCAGCCCTGAGCAGCAGGGCCCCTGTCCACACCTCACATCCTCCGGCTTGTGCAGCGTGAGGTAGACCTCGTAGATCTTTCCCCGGGGTATGGCATCTGGGGGGATGAGGAGGCTGATCCCTGTAACAAAGCAGGGCCCACCAGGTATCAAAACATGCCTGCTCTGCCAGCCATAGCTGAAAACTCCTTGCTACCTCCAGGATCAAGGCCAGCTCCCTGGCCTGGAATTTCAGACCCTGGGCCTCTGGGTAATTCAATTATCTTCCCAACCTTGTCTCCTGCCCCAGCCAGGGCTGTGTATCCTAGACCACTGCCCTCAACATGCCCATCTGCCTGGGTACTTGGCTCTCCCTCCCTGCTTGAGATCCACCCCTCCCCATTGGGCCTGGCTACCTCTGGGGACTGTCCCCTGCAGGGCAGTGTGTGTCCCCTGTGGGTGGGGGTGGAATCTTTAACAGCCTCCTGGCTCTGGCAGCCCTCCCTGGTCTGGGGAGCACGTCACAGACACTCTCTCATTTGGGCTGATTCATTGCTGTCCCCAGCGTTTTGCAGGAGCCTGGTGCAGAGCAGGTGTCAGCAACTGCCTGCTGGGTGAGGAGCATTTCAAGGGAAGAATCTGAGAGTCAGTCAGAACACAGCAAGGGTAAGGCTGGGACAGTTATTCCAGGGGTGGTCCTGCCCCGACTTGCCTCCGCTTATAGGACAGGGAACCCCTACATCCAGAAAGGGAGAGAAGTTCTATGACTTTACCCCACCAAGTCCAAAAGCACAAGGCATACTCTCCAGAGAGGAAAGCCATGAGCTGGGTTGAGCTGGAATGGTGCAATTCTACAGGGAAATGGAGCCCAGGAGAGGAGACCACTGATGCTGTCTCCACATTACTTTCACTAGCCTGCACTGTGTCCTGGGACAGGCTGGCTGCTAATGCTGGTGACCAACCCAATGCTGTCAGTGGTAGAGTACACACACTCACATATTCATTCAACAAACATTCAAGGCCAAAGGCTCTGGGAGGGGAGGGAGAACAAGGGGGATCAAGACAAATAAACTCTAAGTATCTTTTATAAATAAATTATATATATGTGTGTGTGTGTGTGTGTGTGTGTATATATAAAATAAACAGTGGTAAAGGGATTGGGTGCTGGGGAAAGAGCATGGAGGAGCAGCAGCCACCTGGCTCAGAAGTGATGGCCAGTGAAAACCTCCTAAGTTCACTGTCTCATCACCACAGCTCCGTGACTGGGAGACAATCATGCCCGTTTGCAGAGGAGGACATGAGGCACAGAGAGAATGAGCTGCCTAGGACGGGACCTGGAGAAGATGCAGATGAGCCAAGTGCCAGGGTGGGGCAGAGGGATCCATGCATCCCAGAGCTAAGGGCAAGGGGCAGTGCGGTGTGTGTGTCGTGTCTGGGAAGCTGAATTCACCATGGCAGCCACGAGCAGAAGAGTGCACGTTTGGAAAGAGGTTACAGCAGCTGGGCTTTGTCATGTGAACTTTATCCCATGGGCAGTTGGGGAGTCCCAGAAGAGCTTCAAAGCAGGGGAGGGACATCATGATCAACTCTGGCTCCAGTGCTGTGAATGTTTGGAGCTGGGGACCCCGGTAAGGGGTGTGGTGGCCTTGGCCTGGGAGAGAGGCCATGGGCCAGAAGAGAGACAGATGGACACAAGAGCTGCTTAGGAGGAAGAACGGCAAGACTTGGTGGGGGACAAGAGAGCAAGTAAAGAGGAGCAGGATGTCAAGGTGACCCCTAGTTTCTGACTTGAGCAACTCATCTGTGCTGTCTCAGAGATGGGGAAAAACCGGGAAGGAGATTCTGGGGGAGGGTGGGAGACGGTTCTGTTTTAGGCACGAGAAATTTTGAGGGGCTGTGAGACATCCAGATGGAGTTGCCCAGGAGGCAGCTGGGCGTATGATTCCATCGGCCAGGAAAGCTGCCTGGCTGGGGACAGAGGAGTGGGAGTTATCTGCACAGACATGGCGATTACAGTCCGGGGAGTGGGCGAGACCGCTTGGGGAGAAGGGCGCCAGGAAGGAGCTCCAAGGAGCACCTACATTTAGGGAACAGGAGCAGGGAAGAGGGGCCAGGAAAACCAGGAGCCAGTGGGATTGTTTGAACCCAGGGCGTTGAGAATCTCCAAGTGGGTGGTCAACCACACCAGAGGCCACGGCACCTTCTCTCAAGATGACCACAGAAAGGGGCCAAGGATCTACTCACAAGGGGTCTCAGGGGACCCTGTCAGAGTGGTATCCATGGAGGGTAGGGGTGGAAGGCAGGATGCAGAGGGTGGAGGGGCCCACAGAGCCCCTCTGTCTGCCCTGCATCTGTCCTTTGTGGTTTCTCCCCTAGTCTGTGAGCTCCTTGGGGCCGGGGCCTGGGCCTGCCTGCTCTCTGGGTCCCAGGACCCAGCACAGAGCCTGGCTGTCCACATAAACGAATGCACGTTGCCTCTGCGTCCTCAGGCAACAGGAGGGGGGGACACCTGAGCCACACTGCAGCCATGCTCTGGCTCTATTCACCCTTTCCTCGCTGCCTGGGCCCTGGCTTGGCCCCTGGGGGTGAGGCTGAGGAGCACAAGAGGGACCTCTGGGTTGTTCCTTCCTGCCCCAGAAGCAAAACAGAGGCTGGTCTTGCCCCTTGGACCCTGCTGTGGGGCCCTTTAGGGTCCCTCCTACCTGTATTGGGGATCATCAGCCGCCCCCCAAGGAAGTTGAAGGTCCCATAGGCCATGTTGCTGGAGCCACGGGGCAGGGAGCGGAAGTAGTTCTGGGTGGAGAGGCGAGAAACGAAGTCCTCGGCCTCGGAGGTGGGTGAGCTGTGGTGCAGCGTGTGGCGGCCGCCGCCCAGCGGGCTGAGCAGGTGCCCGTTGGTGAGCTGGAACTTGGGGCTGGGCCCATCTTGCCGGGGACACAGACTGCCCTGGTAGGTGGTGGTGGTGGTGCTGAGGTCCGGCTGGATGGTGAGCAGGTGGGGATTGTCTGCAGGGACAACGACAGACTCAGGCAGCATCACCATCACCGAGAGCTTCCCTGCTCCGGGGCAGGGAGTGCCCTGGGCTGAGGGTGGTGGGGCCCGGATGGCACCTCACCGGCTTTGCTGGGCTTGATGCTGACGGGCTGGAAGCCTGAGGTGAGGATGGATGAGTCGGCCACATCAGAGTCCAGCCCCTCCTTCTTGCGGCAATAAACAAGGATGAGGACAAGCAGGAGTAGGACGAGGCATACGGCCACAGCGACCAGGCCCACGTAGAGGGCCACGTCCTCGGGGCCCGAAGCAGCTGTGGGAGAGAGCACGGCTTTGGGAGGGAGGCAGGGAGCAGGCGGACATCATAGCTAATGGCAGGAGACTGGGCAGGAAAGGGTCAGCGGTCTACAGCTCCAGAAGAATGAGTCTATACTTCTGGGGCAAGTCAGGGGTCCGTGATGGATTTGCCCCTCCCTCGCTGTGTGATTCTGAGCAAATCATATGCCATAGTGAGCTAGAGTTTCGGGTGGATGTTGTCATCAGGAGAATGGAGGAGGGAGAGAGCTACTTTCCCAGAGTGGCCTGGTGCCTGGCTGCAGGACTGGACCAGCCACCGGCTCTTCTGGGGACCAGGGGAGCTGGGGCTGGATGTGAGTTCCCCAGCATCCCCAAAGGGACCCCTTCCCTGAAGGCACGAAGCAGGGTTGGGAGGGGTTCTTCTCCTTGTCTGCCCTCCCCCAGGCCTGGGGCAGGGCTGGGGAGGGGGCGATTGACTGTTTGGAGGAAGCTGTATTGATTTTAGAATGGTTTTGCATAATGGAAGAAATGTCCATCAGAAAGGAATTGACATAGATAATTAGGTTTTTAATTGAAAGAACCAGGGAGGGTGTGTTCTAGAGAAAAATTCCAACAGAGATCTTTAATTGTTAGTTATGGTCTTGTAATTAACGAGCCTAGAAGCCCAGTGTCCCTGCGAGACTTGCATGTGTGCATTTGGGGGATGGATGGGTGCCCCGGGGATGGGGTGGATATGAAGCTGCAGGAGAGGAGGGTATTTGGGGGGAGTGGATTACTGGGGGCTGGGGCGTTTGGTGAGCCTGGGAGATGGGCATGGAGGAGGAAAGGCTCAAATGTGTATGTTTCTCAGGAGGGACTGGGTGGTCAGAAGTATTGGGGTGAGCAGGAGCAGGGAGGCAGGCCTCTGGCTGGGGATGACCCCCTTAGCCACCCACTCCCAGGGTGGCGAGGACTCACTGTGCACGCAGAGGTCACTGGTACAGTTGCGGGTGTCGAGGTCAGCACCGCGACACTCCTCGCCTCCATTGCGGGGTGCCGGATCCACGCATTCGCGGCTCCGCCAGTGGGTGCAGTCAAGCCCACAGGCTGACCACTTGCTCCATGGGCCCCAGCTGCCGTCCACTAGACACGAGACAGACACGGGCAGAGAGCGGTGATGTGGTCAGCCCAGGGTAGCGAGCCCTGGGCCAGCTGTGGCCCTGCTGGGCACCCAGGCTGGGCAGGGCAAGCTGGCCTGGATCTGGATGCAATGCCAGGTTTGGGCCCAGTCGTCTCTACCCCTCTGGTGCCCAGCTGGCCAGATGACGCATGCTAATGAGCGGGGGCACGGATGACGCCGGGGGCGCTGCTCGGCTCTGCCCTCTCCAGGGAGGCCGTCCTGGTCCTGGGCACTGAGGGCTCCTGGTCACACTTTGACCCTCTGACCCAGGCCCAGGCTGGATTCTGCAGCCCCAGGCTGAGCCCTGCCCCTGCCCCACACTGAGTCCTAGACCCTGTCCTCCGCATTCTCACTGAGTCCCTGCATTGCAGGCTGAGCCCTGACCCTAACTGCAGGCTGGGTCCGGCCCTGGGCAGCAGAGAGGTGGGGTGGGATGGGGCCATGGTGGGCGCAATGGAGCCGGGGCACGGAGATGGCGTGGTGAAGAGCGATGCGGGAGGCGGCGGCCGCTGGTACCTGGGCACAGGGTGGCGCAGGCTGTTTTCTGGACATTCTGCCCCTCACAGAAGGCGCCCCCGTTGAGAGGCGCCGGGTTGGTGCAGCTGCGGCTCCGTTTCTGCCAGCCGCGCCCACAGCTGGCACTGCAGACGGACCACTCGGTCCACGTCGACCACCCACCGTTCACTGGCCGGACAGAGAAGGACTGGGGTCAGGGAGCGGGGGCTTCTTCAGACACGCCGGCCCAGGGCAGGGGGCCTGGAGGACAGGGGGCACTTTGGGCTGGAAATGGGACAGGGCTGCCTGAGGGGTGGGGGAGGCACTCTTGTGCTCAGGGGAGAAGCCCTGCAGGGGAGGTGGTTCTCCTGCCAGCTGGCTCCTGGTGACGCAGCACCCACACCACCATCTGCCCCTGCCCCAGCTGGCACTGCCCAGTGCCCAGGGAGACCAGCCCCGCCTTTCACAGAGGCAGCTCCGCACCCCTTCCTCTCCTACTCCTGGGGGTGCCCCGGACCCCCTCCCTCTATTTCCCATCCTTGGGATACAGAAGCAAGAGGCCTGGGCTGTTGTTGTTTTCCCTAGATTTGCATCCTGCCCACTCCTGCTCCCTTTGCACAATGCCCCCTGCCCGCAGAACCAACCTTTTAGAAAGCCAAGGATGTCCCACAGTTCGGCCCAGACTGGCCCTTGGCTTCCCCACAACCTTTCCTTGCTCCCTCCCTGGTCCAGCCGGCCCTGGTTCCACAGCCTCTCCCCACCTGCCAGCCACATGAAGTTCCCCCGAGGGCACTTCCCGTGCCTCTCCCTATGGGACCCCCTCCCCCACCATCTCACCAGCACCCTGGGGTGGGGCCCACCATAGACGATGACGGCGGCAGAGGCGCTGCGGCGACGAGCCACGATGTTCTTAGCCACACAGGTGTAGTTGGCCGTGTCAGCCAGGCGGGCCTGCCGCACCACCAAGCTGTGCTCCCGCGTGATGTACACGTTAGGGTCCAGGGATGGGTCTACCAGATCCTCATTGCGGAGCCACTCCACCTGCGGGAGGGAGCCACTGCGCTGCACTGCCCATCCCGCGCCTGGCGGGGGGGAAGGGGCGGGGCGCGAGACAAGCAGGGGGCGGGGCAAGACCCGAGGACCCCGCCCCCCCAACAGCCCTGCCCACCTGCTGCGTGGGGCACCGGAGCCCAGGCTCTCACCTCAGCTGGGGGGATGCCCTCCGGCGGGCGGCAAGGCAACACGATGCCCTGTTCCAGGGACACCTCCTTGGCCAGCGGCTCCTGCTCGAAGTTCTTGCGCAAATCTGGCAGAACAACACGGGGTGCCCTCTAGCCCCACTGGCTCATCCGGCCAGCACAGCATCCCGCAGGGGCCGCGGGAGGAGGAAGCGCCAGGTGTCCAGGGGGCATGAGGATGGCTGGGCAGCGTCCACCGCGCATCAAGGCAGGACCCTGAGTTTTCCCACCGACCCCCTCCTCCAGGAAGGCCTCCTCTCCTGGCCACTCCCAGCGAGCCTGCGGCCTGGGACTCACAGGCAATGCGGATGTAGGCCTTCTGGCTCTTGGTGGTGCCCGAGGAGCTCCATGCCACGCACTGGCACCAGTACTCCTCCAGCCCAAACACCTTCTCCACCTGCTGTCGCGAGACATTGATGCGGACCTCCATGGCTGGCAGCCCTGCAGTGGGAGGGGTGGGGGGTAGCCAGGGCCTGGGGTCACACCAAGCCTTGCCCTGGCTTTGCCATCTTGGGCAGGTGGGGGAGGGGTGTCCCTGAGCACAACCACTCCCGCTGAGCCTTTTGGGAGCATCCCTCAGCCTGCAGGGAACTTCCAGGTGGCCCAAGGGTGAGCCCCCTAGTTACATCTCCTGAAGGCCATCCATTATACTTGATTGCCAGCAGCCTTTCTCCATGGAGTCCATTGGAAAAAACACCTTAAAGGGGCCTCACATGGCTGTTCCAGAGATACCTGCACAGAGGGGCTTTGGGCACTAGGGTCCGGCCTCCAAAGACCCCAGGAAGAAGAGGGAGGTCAGACAGGCTGCGCCCTGGGGACTTTGTGGGTAAAAACAGGGTAAGGAAAGACCTGGCCCCCCTCCCTGAGGGGTTTGCAGGTAAATCCTGACATGTGATAATGTAATAACAGCTATTAGCAATGTAATTGCAGCTATTAAGGGGTATAATAATAGACCCCTGGGACGCAGTAAGGGTGTACCACCTGCCAGGCTGTTATGTTATTTAACCTACTCTCTTGGATGGGTATTGTTTCCACTCAGTGGATGAGGAAACAGAGGCTGGGGAGTGACTTACTTGCCATAGACCTCCCCAGGGCTGTCTGAATCCAAAGTGCATTCGGGGTGCTCTGCCATCACTCTGGGGTGGGGGTGCCCATCCAAAAGGGAAACACCAGAAGAGGGCGAGGGGCAGGAGCTGGTGCAGCCAGCAGAGGAACGAGCAGCCGGGACCCCTGATGGGGGTGGGGGACCCCTCTTGAGGCTGGACTCAGCCCTACCACCCTTGGCCACACCTGGACCCAGAGCGGGCTGTGGGGGGAGACCCCAGAGGGCTGCTGCTTGTTCCTCTAGCCACCCGGCTGGCAGCCAAAACCAGTGTCCCCAGGAGTGAGCAAAGACTGTTTGTTTCCAATTTCTCCTCCTCCTGACCCCAATTTCCCGCGGGTCACTGGCTTATCAGAAAGAGGGAGAGAGGCCAGGCTGCCAAAGTGTTTCCATTGTTAACAGAGAAATTCAATTAGGGCTGCCTTGCAGGGAGGAGCAGCAGAGCCCAGCTGAGCCAGGCAGGTTGAGGGGGGTGAGGGGAGGAGGCTGTTTTCCCTCTTAATTTCTCTAACATGTCTTTCCCTGACCCCTTTTCAGGACCTCTGCGTGGACCCCCAGATTCTTCTACCCCTTGCCCTTGCCTCCCAGCTGGTTCTAACAGATGGGAAGGGGGTTGTCACCATGATTGAAATCACTATAGCTGGGTTATTTCTCCCTTTGGGGGGGCACTGCCCATCTCCCCCTTTCTCCTGCCCTGTCTGCCCCTATTCGAGGGGGCACTTAGATGGCACGTTCTCTGGGGTTGGGGCTGAAAACTAGGGGCGCCCTCCCAGGGGTTGTGTAGGAGAGGGGCCCCTGGGTGCCAGCGACCTGTGATTCTCAGAAGGAGCTGTGTCCTTCACCCTTCTCCTCCTCCTCCCGGCCTGTGGGGTTAGGGGTGGCAGTCCTCCAGAATATTCTTAACTGGGTCCTCCCTCCCCCCCACCCGCAACCTCAGTCCCGCCCAGGCAACCCAGCTTGAGGAGAGTAGCACTAAATTTAAGCGCTCCCATTTCTTTCTCCCAGTCTCCTCCCCCTCCTGTCCTGTCACCACCTCCTCTTCTTCCCGCTGCCATGCTGCCACAAGTGAGTGCCAAGTCTGTCCACGATGTCCCAGCTCCAGGCAGCGCCTCGGCAAAGAACGCCCTGAGACCTCCCTGCTGCTCCTAGGGGAGGCTTGAGCCCCACAGCTCTGGTAGGGGTGGAGGGTGGCGGGGAGACCCTTGTCCTGTCCGGCTGGGGCCCTGATGTAGGGAGCTGGGCCTCCTCGCCTGTAGGTACCTCAGCAACCTGATGCTTGGGAGTGGAGTTTCTGGGCACAGCTGTGTCTGCACCTGCCTGGTAACTGTAGGCAGGTGCTGGCCTTGGGGAGACCCTGGAGAGGCAGGAGGCACCGGAACCGGAGTGTGGGGATGCCAAGGGTTTTGAGCGGGCAGGGGAAAGGGCTTGGATGGGGGCTCTGGGATCAAGCTGGGGCTTAGGTTCTCCCCTTCTCCGCAATCTGCTTCTAATAACGAATTGGTTTGTTAGCACACAATAAATTGTATTTCCAGACGGGACTCCAATGCTTGGTTGAGCAAATTCCAGGCTTTTACAAGCATCAGCAAGTTCTGGGGTCCAGCATTTACAGGCTTTGGTCCCTTCTCCCTGGCCTTCTGGATGGGGAATGAGGGTAAATAGGGGGACACAGGGATGCCACACGAATGGGGGGGAGGGGGCTGCAGATCTGAGGTGATCTCTGATCCCCACTGTCCCTGTCTGGCCACAGAATGTTCGGGATCTGTATTCGCATGGTGCCACTGCCGTGGTATTTGCTTGTGGTAACAGGACGGAAGCCCTTCTCATCCCTTCAAAGCACTCAATGGCTTTGGGTTGAGAGATCAATAAGATTAATGAAAATCCAGATACACCGGCCACGGGAGGCCTGAGGGTAGATGCTCAGGGCAGGTGAGTGCCCAGTGGCTACCGCGCCCGACTCTGGGATCTCGGATTTTCTGCTGAGCTGAGGGTCAGGGAGGAGGCTCGACATGGGTGTGCTGGCCCAGGCCTGTGACTGCTCA
This sequence comes from Tolypeutes matacus, assembly GCA_026826555.1. Lineage (NCBI taxonomy): Eukaryota > Metazoa > Chordata > Mammalia > Cingulata > Chlamyphoridae > Tolypeutes > Tolypeutes matacus. Next base: position 1,625,126 of record JAKSZT010001079.1, on the reverse strand, counting down.
TTCAGGAAGGGGCCGGGGTCTCAATCCAGCCCTGGATTCCAGACCTTGTGATGGGAGGACGGCTCCAGACAAGAAGGGGTATGTGCCCGTGGGGGTCTGGGGGAGGCTTTGGAGCTCAGTGGCACTGATGCGGGCCAATCCTCTCTTGGGCTACAGCAGTCACTCACCCGCTCCATGCCCCTCCTGAAGAGGGAGGCAGAGCTGGCTCACCTGCCCTAAGAGCCTTGGGATACCTATCCCAGCGTCTGGCCCAGAGGACTTCAGGAGAGATGCTGGAGCCAGGAGGCAGGCGTAAGGGTACATGAAGGGCTCAAGGGCCTGATCGGGAAGGGACCCAGACCCTCTGATCCCTGTGGGGGAGTTTGAGGTATGACTTCCGGTAGACCAGAAGTCCTGGCTGAAGCCCTTTTGGGGGCCTGGACAAGTCAGATTCAAGGCCTCGGTCTCATCTGTAAAATGACAGGCTGTCTCTGAGGACTAAGTCACATGCTGCCTCATCAGCTCTCATCCCGGTTGTTATAACAGCTTCCAAACAGTTCTCCCTGGCCAGAGCCTCACCATTCTCCAGTCCTACCTTTGTCCAGCGTGATCTTCCCAAGGTGCAAGTCTGACTGCAACCCTCTGTGGCTCACCACCCAATGGTGGTCCCCAACAGCAGCCTCCTGGGCTCTGCTGCCCACACCCCAGGCTCACTTCTCCCACACCCCAAACCCGTGTGCCTGTGGGTCGGTGACTTTGCACCTTCCATTCCTTCCGTCTGGGAAATGCTCTGCGTAGGTGAAGAAATGAGATGAGACTTACCCCTCCCCTGGGACTCCTTGCTAGCCCCCCACCCCACCCCCCGTGGGTGGCCCAGCCTCTCTGGCCTGGCAGCATGGGCTCCTTGTCATCCTGGGCACTGCCTGACCCCCCTGCTGCACCACAGTTCGGGTGTCACCTCAGGAACCGGGGGTTCCCACACAGATCATGACCCCCATAGGGTATGTGTCTTGTGAGTTTTGGGCTGGCTGAGGCCTTGGTGGGAAGGTGCTCGGTACTAAACAAACCTAAGGGCTCATATGTGTGGGGTGTTCCACAAAGCACCAAAGGAGAAGGGAGAGGAAATGAGCTTAACTGGGGTCTAATTAGTGGGGAGGAGAAAGAACAAGGCTGCCTCTCTTTGCCAGGCCTGCTTTTGGGGAGCGGTAAGATCCAAGCAGGAGCTCTTTGTTCACGCCTGCATTACTCACCTGCTACCTGAAACCAGAGCTGGGGGTAAGAAATGGGGTGTACCATGGAAGGGGCATTTCTTGGGCTTGCTCGCCTCCCTGTGAACCCCCACTCCACTCCTCTGCCAAGTCCTGCTGCTTCCCTCACCTCAATGTCTCTGGGTCTGTCTCTCCTATCAGCCCCCCAACACACTGGTCCCTGAGGCTCACCTATAGCTCCAGCCATGTCACTCTGTGGTTTGACACCACCCAGCTCCCCACCACTGTTGGGACAGTGACATCATTCCAGAGCCTGAGAGGTGAGGCCCTCCAGAAGGCACCACTGCCCGCTTCCAGTTTGGCTACACTCTGCCCCCTGCCTGGGATCCTCCTCCCCGCTCCTGTCACAAATTCTTACACCTCCATCAGTTCCCACACCACCTCCCCCGAGAAGACTCCCTGGATGCCCAGGCTGCCTCACTGCCCTCGGGACTTGCTGAGTGGTCATGGCGCTTTCCAACTGTCCATCTCTCCACAGGGGCTGGAGCTCCCAGAGTAAAGGCTGGGTCCCTAGCACAGAGCAGGTGCTCAAGAAAGGTTGTTGAGGGAAGATATGGATGGATGGATGG